>CM062812.1:635892783-636472328 GCA_031772625.1 Pinus tabuliformis | reverse complement strand
ATATTTTTATATATTTACCCCGGATGCGGGTGGCGGGACGGCAACGTTGGGCATGCCACATGCTATGCATGGGCTGCCCCGTGTAGACAATACGGCTTCCATATGAAGGCCGTCAACCGGCACTTGAACCCCCAGCTGCGATTAATGGAATTAATGGTGCGGGCGGTAGGTTTATGGATCTGTACAGGGCACTTAATGCGCGCCTGTTTCGAGAGCATGAGGCAGAGCATAACAAGAGCGATGGAGGGCGTAAGAAATGTATGTCTGGAGAATTTGGGAAAAGAAGGAATTGCTGAGAGCCGAGGCGGTGGCAGCTCTGTCGGGTTTCTTGTGGTTACTATCATGCCATAGCCTCTCTGGTTACTGGTCTTGTAGTCGGTGGCACTGGCTCAATTGCTGGGTGAGAACCGGAATTGGTCCACCTTGCACCAAGGAACGGGTCTCAGAGAGGAAATTGGGTACCAGAGAAAGATTTGGGAAGTAATAGGTTCAGTCTTCGACTCCAAGCTCACCTGCACACACACAAGAGCAGAGTCAGTTTCACCATGGTAAACTCCGTCAGCGACAGCCGTGTAGGAGAGGTCCAGCTAGAGGCTCTTCCTCGCGAGCTCCAGCAGTGGATGAGCATCACCACTGTTGTTGCTGCTATTGCCATCGAAGAGCCAAAGCTACTCCACTTCCCATCAGCCAGTTTTGGAGGTTGAAGTGCTAATGAGGACAACTCAGAGCCTCCCTCCTTTGGCTCAGTGGTTTTCACATTGCCAAGTGCTGAGAGCAACCCAGGGCTCAGTGCCAACATCTCAGTTATGTTCACAAGAAACTGGAAGAAAATGGGGAAACTGCCCCTCAAAACTCGCAGAAGAAGCAAGCGGAGGGCAAAGGCAAAGAAATTGTCCAAGGAGTACAGGAAGCAGGGAACAAAGCTCCGCTTTGGAGCCACCAGCGTCTGAGGCTGGACAGCACGAATCGTTTCTCCTGTGGGACAGCTCTCCGATATTGATGAAGAAACATGGCGAAAGATGTGGGAGGGTAGACCAGAGGGAGAGGGCTGGGCGTATATCGTGGAGGACAACAGCCTTGCCGACGAAGCTGATGCCTTCTTGCGTCCCTTCCTTCTTCCTCAACACATCGTAAGGATTAAAATTGACAGGGTAATTCTCTCTGGCGCTTTCGTTTTGATGGCTGGCAGTGGATGCCTAATATTTGCCTTCTGTAATTTTGATTGGAGCTGGTCTGGTCTTATTTCAGTTGGTCAATTCTAATTTCAATTTTGTCTGGTTGCTAAGTCAATCCCATCTGGCAATTCCCCTGGTTGTTAAGTCAATCCCATCTGGCAATTCGCCCCTGCGTGGGTAGTATGTTTTGAATCCTTTCCTTGGGGCTCCAAGGGGAGCCCGCTGACGTCTAATTCTGGTTTTGCATATGTGGTCTGGTGCTGCCCTGCGTGGGAGCGTTACTTTGTGCTTGGTCTGTTTGGTTTTTGTGAAGGCTTTCCCGGAGAGGGAGACCTCAGAAATTTTGTTCTTGGTTCCCAGAGAGCTACCAGAAGCCTGGAAGACTTGCTTCACAGTTTGTAATTTTCACTTGTACAGTTAATATATGAATTAGTAACTTTATGTAGAAAAAAAAAAATATTTTTATATATTAAAATGATCAGCTTTTTTTATTATTTAAAATAATAAGATTTTAAATTGAAAATTTATTAAAAATAATTTTAAATTAATAAAATTGTAAATATAGGAAAATAATATTTCATAACATTATTCCAAATTATTTAATATGACGCTAAATTTTTACCAAATTTAAATTTATAATTAAAAAAATTTTAAATACTATAAATTGTTTAACTTAATATGTATTTTTGTTTACTATTATAGATTTGAAAGTTACACGTCTTTTATTTTATTTTATATATATATATATATATATAATTTAAGATATTGAATGTAACCATGAAAATAAAGAATTTATTAATTCAATGTTAAATATAGTTTTGATCATTATAAAAAGGTTTGCTACCAATAATAAATTAGGATAGAATAAATAAAATATGTTATTAAGATTCATAATGATAAAGTTAATTGAGTAAATTTTTAAAGTTATTATAATGTTTGATTTATTTTCTATTTTTAGTTTTTGTTTGCTAGTTAATGTGAGTTTTGAGATGACTACACGATTAATGTATGGTTTAAGTAGCCTTGTTCTAGGGGCATGTAAGTTGTCAAAATCATCATCCTGTATCCAGTGTGGGCCACAAACTCGTTAGCATGACTGGATTTTATCCCAATAAATTTTAATCAGTGGTCTTTACACCACTGAGTTCCTTAACAAAACAACATGTAAGAGTCTATTTGAAGACACATCGCTTAATTTTTTATTATAATTAATTGTAATTAATTATATCTTATCAAAATTAATTATTCCTAATTACTTTCAACAGTAAATTATAATTTAAATACCATATTTAAAGATGATACACCAAAATCAACCATATTAAATTTTATCAAAAATAATAAATTATAGTTAACTATAATTAATCAAATATAATCAAACACACTTAATCAATTAAAAAATTAACAATATCAAAATGATTAAATAAATAATATTTAAAATTAAAATATAGTAAATGATATATATGTGCTCTTCTCACATAAACTTTCATTCTGAAATTCCCTTCTACTATATTCAAGTTAAATAAATATTCATGTTAAATAAATAATGAATTAAAAAAATTATCATATTAATATACGATATATAATTGATGACACCTGCTCCATTTGGTAACACGAGCCTGATAAGTTAAATAGCTTTTTCGAACATCTTAATAATCAGTCAAACTCCATAAAGTTCACCATGGAGCAAGAAGTTGATGGTTCCCTTCCTTTCCTTGATGTCCTCATCTCTAGAAAGGTTGATGGATCTTTCTCCGATCAGGTGTATCGAAAAAAGACCGTACTGAGCAGTGTCTTCCTGCAAGTTCCCATCATTTTCCTACTCAAAAGATAGGTGTTCTCAACATGTTAGCCATTAGTGCTATAAGGATTTCAGATGAAGACCACTTTTTCAAAGAAAAGTCCCATCTCCTTAATGTCTTCACCCAAAATGGTTATAGTAGGCAGCAGGGTGTTAGAGCTTTCGTCAAAGCTGGTAAGGGTCCTAAGGTTAAGACTAACACTATTGATCGTCGTTCAAGGGTTCACCTCCCCTTCATCCAAGGGACCACTGACAAGATTGCGAGACTCCTGAAGAAACATAATGTTCCCTCAACCTTTAGACCCCTCAACACTATTAGAAGCTCCCTATAGTTCGTTAAAGACCAAGTGAGCCCTATAGATTTGAAAGGTGTTTATGTCATCCTGTGTTCGTGTGGGACCTCATACATTGGTGAAATAGGTAGGTCTATTAACCAAAGGATTAAGGAACATGTCATACATTGGTGAAATGGGTAGGTCTATTAACCAAAGGATTAAGGAACATGACGCTGATATCAAACATGGGAGGACCAAATCTTCTGCTTTAGTAGAACATGCAATGAAGACCAAGCATCATATATGCATTGAGGAGGCTAAGGTCTTCGCAAAAATCTCTCATCTTCATCACCGAGGGAAGCCATTGAAATTGAGCAGTCCTCTAATAATATTGATAGGGATGACGGTTGGAAAATTAGTAGCTGTTGGATTCCCGCCCTCTCTTCTTAATACTCTTTGTTCCCTTTTTTATGCTTCCTTTTATTGTTTTCTATTAGAGAGGATTACCCCCTTTTATTGATTTTATAAGTTTTTATTAATATTATGTATTCATGATCAGTGATTATTATTATTAATATTATTAATATTAATAATTTTTATTTTTTTTAAGATAAACACCCTCTATTTTTATTCTTAAGAGATTTCTAGCATAATTTTTTTTTACATAGTTTATTTATTTACGTTTTTTTATTTTTTATATATATTAACACCCTCTCTTCTATGTTTTTATTGTATAATTTTTATTTTGATTTATTCCTTTTATTATTTATTTATTTTCATTTAGTTTATTTATTTATTTTTATGTAGTTGTTTAATTTTTAGGTAGGATAATCATTTAAATAAAAATAATATAGAAAATCATGCTTGGCTCCCTCTCTTTTATGTTTTTATTCTGATTAAATTTTTATTGTATTATTTTTATCTTGATTTATTTTTTATTATTATTATTTTTTATTTTCATTTATTTTATTTATTTATTTTATGTAGTTTTATTTAATTGTTTATTTTTAGGTAGGATAATCATTTAAATAAATTGAATAATATTAATTAGTAAATAATAAGGAATGAATAAGTTAATAAATTAAATAATTAATTAAACAAACTAAATTATTATTTATTAATTATTTAAACAAGTCAAATTAATTCCCCATGTCAAAGATAGCTGTTTAGTTAATTTATTATATGTAAATATATAAAGTATTATACTATATAATTTTCCCTCCCTAGTCAAATTTAGTCGTTGCGTTAGGTTAACTTTTCCCTTATTTAACCTATGTCTGAGATTTGCCTCTTCATCTTGTCTTGAAGATGAACCACACTGGCTTGTTCGAAACACGTAGACCAAATATTTTCAATGTGATTTTTTTCCAAAAAAATTTCATTAACAAATTATGGATCTCAGAGGCTTGAATTCGAATATCAAAAATATTAAAATATTTTAAATATTTATTAAAATAAAAAAATATTGGTAGAAGTTTACATTTATAAAATGTAGGATTATGATAAGCTTTTTGTCTTTCATTAGTTACATTTATCACTAAATCTTCTATCTAATAATTTGTTATTCTCACAACACATGAGGTGTAAACTAGTTGGTTTGAGTGGAGTCTAGTCCTTACTAAAATATTGTTTGGAGAATTAAATCATCTTAACGGGACCATAATACTTATGATAACACTTTACTCACTAATTTCATCTTTATGTTTCTAAAAGTTATATACATTTTCTTAGCAATCATATATATTATATATAATTATATATATAAAAATAAAATAATATTCATAATTGTACATAATACATATATATAGATATATCTTTTCAAATATTGATCACTTATATATATATATATATATATATATATATATATATATATATATATATATATATATATATTAACATTATCATCTAATTTTAAGGTTATAGTCAAGCTAAATACCAAATTGGTATATGACACTCTCTTGTTTGTGGGACAAGGGATCCACTTCTGGGCAACGATTTCACTACTAAGTCTAAGAAAGGAGACATACATATTCTACCCGTCTGTCCTGTTTTGACTGCTAAATTTGCTATATCTACAAAAAAACGTGCATACTCTATCCCTCTAGTTTTTTGAACCTATGTATATATTCATTTGAACCATAATTGTGTCAAATATTGATAAAAAAATTATATTAAGACTAATAAACTATTATTAATTTATAAACTTATTTTTCAACCTTATCTTAACCCTGTATAATATATCATTAAATAATATTAAAAATTTTCATCTAAATAATTGATATATTTAAGTTTGAAATAATTAATAATAATAAAAAGCACGATAAACCATATTTGTTAATTTGAAACTCGTAAACAAATAAATAATAATTTGATTTTCACGAAAACCTTTATCAATAAATAATAATAAAACTATTAATAAAAATGAATTATAACATGAATATAGATAAATTAGTTCGGCCTGGAGTATGCCGTAAAACTGCTTCTGCTTGGCTAAGAGCTCGTCTTCTCAGACGTAAGGAAACAGGTTAACGGCCCAAGACCCAGAGGCATCTGGCAGGAGTGATGAGCCTGCTCCCTTACGGACCACCAGCGGGTTATTTCAGGTGGCGTGGTTTTCCTATCTAACTATGATGAGTCAAACCGACATTCGCGGATAGCAGCCAGAGATGGCTGTCCTCACTGTTGGTTTTGACACCTGAGTTGATAGGTTTTTCCACCTAGGAGAAAAAAAAAAAAAGAATAAGAGAATAATTAGTATAGGAATGAAAAATGCAGCGTTGTCCCTGCTTCCGAAAAAAATAAGACGATTAATTTACTGATAGGTTGCTTTTTCTGCGCAAAAACCTGTACATCACCTTTCACTCCGTTCAGCCACCTTGTCATTGTCTTGTGTGTACATCGAGAAATACGTAGAGAATATTTGATATTGTGTCAAATAACGATTGCTATGCAGCTATTGTGATTACTGAGTGGTTGTTTGATGTGATATATGTACGGTATATTTCGATGTAATATTTGTACCATGATGTACATATTCAGCGTCTTTCATACAGGATTCTTCTCGGGAAAAAAATAATTCCAAATGTGACTTTTAGTGAACTAATTACAGTGAATTTTATAGTTTATTTGCATAGAGAATTGTTGGTATGTTGCAAGGTAATGTCTAGATATTCATTAAAAATTAAAATAATTAAATTAAATTAAAAAATATATTTATATATATATATATATATATATATATTATTATATAGATATATATATATATATATATAAATTAATAATTATGATTTAATATAATTAATAATTAAATTATTTTATTTTATTTTAACAATGTATTTATTAAGTAAAGAGATATCAGATTTTTTGAGTTATAATTTTTTAAAATGAAAAGAAATTGGATGTTTTACAGTTAGTAGATACAGAGTTAAAATAGATTTAGAGTATAATTTTAAATCAATATTACAAGTGTTGTATGATAATTTATATATGATTCTTAAAAATAAAACAATAATTACAGTTGAGTGTTTGTTTACTGTGAATTGAGTAGGAAAGAAATATTCAAAAATGAATCTTGATGTAGATGGTATCATTAAATAGCTCTCTGCTTTAGTTGAATTAGACAAATAACTAGCATTTGCACCTAATGTTGCAAAGGAAATGCTATAAGGCATAGAGTGTGGAGGAATATTGAAATGTGAATGGGCATTTTTGAAAGCAAGGGTTGATGATAATGAGTTTCAATTGAGGAAGTCATGCCTAAAACCCTATTTGGGGTTAAAGTGGCTATAAAATGGAATAAAAATAGTCATAAATAGCCATTGAAGTTGTTTAAACACCTTCGTATATGGATAAAGATTGCCTAGTTGAAGGTGAAGGTAAACAAATGAATCCACGTGAACAACAACTGGGTTTCCATATCGATTTGGATAGGGTTATTTAAGAAATCATTATTTAAATGAAAAATTTAATTAATATCAAGATATATAAAAAACATGTATTATATTCATTAAAATAAATTGATTTTGTTAAAAAAAATACGTCAAAACCCATTGATAATGAATTGGTTGTAAAGACATAAACTATCAAAATCGTATTTGATCTTGAAACATCCCTTTTCAAGTTTCAGTTGGAAAATACAAGTACTAAATTGTAACGGAAGAGGTTAGAGAAGAAATATAATATTCCGAAAAACATTGTGGTTGTCATTCCATATTTGAAGTTGCATCGAAATTTGTTGGAGGCATCGAAGACCTGAAGAAGCAGTAATGAACCTGCAAAATATATATTTTGTTAGGATTTGTAATATGTAAATTAAGTGTGGAAATTTATTTGTAATATTTTGCATGTGAGTTGTGTTAAAATGAAATTGGAATGAATGGAAATGAAGTTACCTTTGCCATGGGGATTTAAATATTGTTAGTCATAGATGCATGGTGAATGATGGCATACTGAACACCATTGGAGATTTATGCGTAATTGGAGGTGCATATTTCTTGATTGCCATTCTTCTCATATTTTTCGCATTTTGTCATGTTGATGAATGTGGTTTATGCGTTGCAGGGAAGATTCTATTTGTAGTAATAATTGTATAGTTGGACGGAGGTGATATAATGGTACTGCTGGATTTGGTACCAGAAGAAATCTGTTTTGTATATGTTGCAGTGTAAGTATTGATGCCTCAATTTCCTCCCAATAGTTATATAGTTGTGCTATTTTTGAGTCCATATGTCCTGTTGCAAAAGAATGAAAATGTTAGAATCGAATGTATAGACAGTATAACGAAATTGTAATATTTGCAAACATGATTAATAATGACTAAATTTGGTTGTTGTTGAAAGATATGAAAGGTATATTATGAAACAGAATGAGCTTAATAAATAGAAGAAACCTTTTGGTGATGTTAAAGTATGGATTGGAGCAGATTATCTAGAGGCGGCATTGAACTGAGAATTTCTTCCGCGTGTTTTATGCAAGCAATGTTTTTGTTGTCCTTCATTTTATTGTAATGATCGAAACTAAATGCGGGGAAAATCCAGAGATCTTGTAAAGAAGGTACCCTCGAAATTGCTGTGAATGTGAGACCTTGATGTTCAGTTTTCCCAATGTCAATTGTTGCTTTTGGAAGTTTCATACCTTGATATTTATGTATGGTTAAACCCCAAGCCATCTTTAGTGGAATTTGTGTACGTCCATTACTCTTTATTGCTGGAATAGACAAGTGAGTGGGATTTCTTTCATCCCAAGGGGGTCCGATGTATTTGGGAGAAGCTACGACAACAAATGTTGGAATTTGTGGTGGTGCAGTTGATTCTTTTTAAAAGATGGTTATAATTTCTCTGAGGGAACCATTAACAAGTCCGGCTGAAACCCAAAGGTTGGAAGTTAACATAACTTTTTGGCCATTGCATAGTAACGCAATTCGCTCAAGTTGCTCGTCTTCTAACGAAATGTTGGAATATGTGTTTTCATCTTCAGCAATGGATCTTGCGATTGGTTTGTTTAGAGATTTTATCATTTGCTTATTATGGACCATTGTTTGAGCATTTGTTGGAAATAGATGCATGGAATCATGGAAGGAATGTATTTCATCTTCTGATAAAAAGGAATTTGTGCACGACATGAGTATGTTGTAGTCATCGATTGTTGGATTTTCATCTCTAATGTTCTGGAGGATGTTCCTGAAAGTAACCTGGGCGATGTTGTTGCCTTGTTGATGAAATATTGTGTCTAATGTGATCACTATGTTGAAGGTGTTCCACTGTGCGCTTCCGTGGCTTGTCCCTGCATATATAGGTATGTCTTTGATGGGCGGTAACTGATCGAGATCACCAACCGATATAATGGACCAACCATCGAAAGGAGTGTTTCTTTGCTGTGGAAATGCCTCTCCAAGATGTTCGTCAATATGGCTGAGAAGCTTTAGCCCAATGAAGCTCATTTCATCAATTAATATGTATCTTATATGCTTGAGTTCTTCTTGGAATTTTGCAAGAGCATTGCCTTCTAAGGCCGTAAGATACTTTATAGGAACGTGGAGAGAAAAATGGGTTGTCGATGCTTGTATGTTGAAGGCAGCAACCCCTGTAGGGGCGAGGAGCATGATGGGTGAAGGTTCTAGGGTTGCAAGGGTTATGAGCATATCTTTGATGCAATGATAAGGAGGGATTTTCCTGTACCAGCAGTGACTTGTATTATCATTTTGAGAGCAGTTAAACAGTCCTTGTCTGGAGCAGTAATACATTTGGTTGGAATTGCATATATGTATTCCAGGATATGATTCAAGACAAATGGAGCATGGGCATTTAAGTGCAATTTTATCAATGTTTGCATGGAAATCTTGATGTGCTTCATTAGTATAAACTTTGTTGAAAGCATGTGTGAAGGATGGGTTAGGGCAATGAGGTATGGACATATTTGTTTGAGAGGTTTGCTAAAAAGATAGAGAGTTTGATAATTGCAAAGGGGGATTGTTTTCGGGGTGGGTCGTTTCAGACGAGGAATGTTGGTTTTCCTTCTTTTTTATGTTTTTTACATTCTCTGATGCCTTTTTTTCCCCTGATAAAGCTTGCATCGATGTGCATTTATTCATTCTTTATTTCTTGCATAGTATCTTCTGGCACATTCATCATTACAAGAAGAAGACATTCGCAAAAGTTATGGTACCTATAAGGAAGAGAGTGGAAAACAGGAATGTTATTTGGAGAGAACAACCATGTTATTGTATAAAAGCGAAAGAGGAGAAAGAAATTTAATTTTTGAATAGTTTTATGTGAATATTTTTTTTTAAGTTTTGAATAGTTTTATGTGAATTTTTTATTTGAATAATGTGTTTGAAAGAACATTTTAGTAATTTTCCTTTATACATGTAGATAGTTTCATGTGTAATGCAGCAAGTTACCTCATTTTTTAAAAGAAAAAAGATGATAAGAATGTGAATTTGTGTACTTAGATAATGCTAGATACAATGGAGGACGAATACTTATTTCAATACTATATAAAAGAATTTCGTGAGAAGGAATGAAACAGTATATGGTATAAAATTTTATTTATAAAATATGATAATAGGAATTGTCAAAAAGTGAGGAATATATTTTGTGATATCTATCTATGATATCGAGATGTTTTGAATTTCTCGAAGGATGTTGTCACATTTTGTTGTGAAATGCAAGATTTTTCTTTTTTAACATATAATTTCAACCGTCCGTGGTATTCCTTAAAAGTTTCTCTTTCACTAATAGTTGAATATGATGAGATAGAATTTCCATAGACAATTTCCTTGATTAGATCTAGATCTGAGGATAATAAATAGAAGTCTTTGGCATTATTCCCAAGAATTGTAGATCGCATCTTCGAAAGAAACAATTGAAGCTAATTCACCAGTGTGATCTTGTATGTCGATTTTTAGTAAGTATTTGTAATCACAATCACTTACTTCAGCGTTGCATTTTGGGCAAAACCACATCCCTGTATTTTGTAGAATAAGTCTTTTCATGCATTTTTTTCCCATCAATGATAGACGGCCAAGAAATGTAGTAAAAAATGTCCATCCCAATTTTTGTTATTGTTCCATTTAATTGGAAGAATGTTGGTTTCTCTAAGGAATCCATACTGTAAATATCAGCAATTGTTATTTTTTTTTTTCATGGCCAAAAGGAGATCTTATTGTCAAAGATGTAGAAGCTGCAGTCGAACCTTCTTTTTTAAACAATGACTTTAGCGTGTGGGCCTCTTCAATGTCAAGATCTACAAGAATAATGGATCTCATTGTAGTGCCAACATTTTTTCCATTAAATTCTCCAACACGGGCAAACTTGATTGCAATGATGGGGTTATTTCTTGTAGCACATAGGGAGGAGATTTCTTGTGATACGACATCAAAATTATCTCCCCAAAATATTGCATCTATGTTATACCCAGACATGTCTTGAAGTTGTAGTGTTTGTTTAGTAACTTTAGAGCTGTCTTTTCTATGTATAGTGCACACACTGGAAATGTCTGTGACAATACCAAGAATATCAACAATGGAGTTGACGTTTGTTGTTCTGATATCGTTGATTGATTTTATATTGAATTGCACTGTTGGATTATGCTTTTTTCACTGGCAACATGTTCTATGGTACATGTTGCATTTAACAAAATTTCCCATTCATTGTTCAAGTGGTTTTATTGCTTATTAGCCATTTTTACATTCCCTTTAGAGACAATGTAGACATTTCCATGTTGGATTTTGTCAAAAGAATAATTTGCAACATTGTTGAAACAAGTAATATGTATTTCTCCACCCTCTGTATCGAACATGTCAAAACCAAACACTTTACCAGCTCCATATTAATTTGAAATTGTCAAAGAGTTGTTTTCCTTTGGACATATCCTTTTATGCACCAATTTGAGTGGTAAGGGTCTAGTGATTTGATGGGAATTTGAACTGGCAGAACGGATGGGGTTGGAGTAGTTGCAAGAGGGTAGTGTCTTTTTGATAAAGGATCTGGGTTCGATGAGGAAGGAGTGTTTTCTTCAGATATGATCGGGATACTCATAGTTTTTGGATTGCCAATTAAGGGTGAAAATGAAGTAGAAATCTAGAATTCTATTAGATTTATAGATCTACACGACAAATGGGAGTCATAGGAATAATTTTAGAGGCGGAAGTGCTATCAATAAAAATGTTAAATTTGAAATAAGAAATTTATAATAAACTTACATTGATGGACCAATAGATGAAGTAGTCCAACTTTTAACATTTAAAATAGAACCCTTTTGTAGCAAGCATGTTGCTATGAGGTCATTGAAATCTTTTGGAAGCATAATGTGTTTCTTATGTGTTCCATCAGAGATTGTAGTACAATATCGTGGAGTTGAATTTTGCTTTGATTCTATAGGTTCAAGTTCAACAATTTGTAGGTATGGTTGAATATGAGTTGATCCAGATAGCATTGAGAAAATTACATTCTTAGTAAGTTTTGTTGTCATTTTCTGAAAGTAGAGATGACAAAATAAGTACGGTACAAAACAAAACATAAAAATGTTTTTTCTTCGTGTAAGATGTTTAACATTCATTACATTCCTATAACAGTACTTGAAAATATATGAAATAAAGGGCAAGAAGCATGTTCAATTTGTTTCTAAATGAGTGGTTATCTAAGCTTCTAAACATAATAATGAAGATATTTATTACAACAACTTCTATATCATCATTATTTTTGAAACATAGTTAAAATTGTAAATTAACAATTTCAGAAACCTACACATGTTAAAAACAATCAGACAGGGGTCAAATACTTAATACTATAAACTGTAAATTTCATAAACCTACCAACCTTTAATTCATACCAACATTTCCTTTTCAGTAGAAGTATGATTTGTGCCAAATTCATGGTGTTTCAAATTTTTGTACTCTACAATTTAATTATTAAGTTATCCAAGACAATTTGCCAATTATTATGTAGCAGACAAAGATATTGCTTGGAAGAAATATCATTCAATATTTTAACAGGAAAATGTGTACAAATATTTATAGGCACACTTCTTATACCTCAAGATTTTTGGTTTCAGCTTCAGCTTTTGAAGTCTATAGATTTATCCAAGTGTCAATTCTTTCTTCTTCTCTTTGATATCTAAAATTTACAGACAAAGAATAATTATGAAGAATAAGTGGAGAGTGACAGTTTAGGAATAATATAATCATATTATATTGTGAAGTATTATAGTCCCAAATGATCCCGATCAACATAGAGACAGACCACCTATTCTAACCTCAAGGTTGCGATCTCAAGGCCAGCTGAAATTCAAATTGTAGATAAAAAATAATGCAAGTGATAAAAGGTTCCAATTCCAGGATAACAGTTTATAGGTTGACAAAAATAGATTAAGACAGGGTTACATCTCTTGTCAAGTATCTGAAACAAGAGATCATAACAAAACACCCACCTCATTCATGACCAATCATTGAGCATATAAATGCTATATGATAAGCATCCCTACAAGATATCCATATAAAGGCCTAATACCAGCTATGCTCGCTCTGGATACTGTTGTAATCATTCTTGTGACAAAACATCACTAATCGTGTGCAAATTGTCCTATTTTTTTGCTTGAGTAATGTCATTCAAATAAGGAAGAACCATTCTTGAGACAAAACACCACTATCTCTCTACAAAATGTCATGTTTTTCTACCTAAGTAGTGTCATTCAAGTAAGGAAGAACCATTCTTGAGACAAAACATCACTAACCCTGTGCAAAGTGTCATGCTTTGCTGCCTAAGTAGTCACTCATTCAAATAAGGAAGAACAATTCTTGAGACCAAACATCACTAACCCTCTACAAAGTGTCCTATTTTGTTGTCCTATTGTCATTCAAATTAGGTTGTACTGGGGCTATACCTATCTACTGAGGGGAAATAGAACTAATGAGGAAGAGCAGAGCATAGAATTGAAAAATTATGTAGAGCATTGATTCCAGTTGGCTGTGAATCCAACCCAATTCATCCTCTGTACAACCACAACCCTAAAGAGTTGAAAAGAAAGAATCATCTCCATATAAATAACTACAAGAGAAAAATGATCATATAAAAAATAATATATAACTTTTTAAAAAATGGTCTTATAGATACTCCTTAGCTGAGCTGTCATTCTATACTTGGTGTATCTATGCTAACAAAGTCACCAAGGGCTTGCACCTGGTCTCATACACACACACTTGGAGGGTTTTGAACCCAAGTTCCTATTGCTTATGTCTCAGATGAGCAAAAGGACTAGACTCCCCATGCATAGATTTTTTTATGTGGTTAACTTTTAATTTTCCTGTTAAATATGCTAGTTCTTATAGTTATGTATTATCTAGACATGAGATCGTGACTTATCTACCTTGGCTAGAAAGACAACAATAATTCTATTTTTGGATGACTTATAACACTAACCGGTGGCCAATAGACTTGGTTTCCTCTTGGGGCAAGTTGAGGCCACCCGATCAACCTATGTGGTGTAAATTTGCCTAGTATATAATAGAAAATGGATGGATCTGCTAAGATTAACAAAAAATATATATATTGAAAACAATAAACAATAATTTTTTTGTATCAAGTTAAGACAGTTTAACAAAAAATGGTCTCAACTATTGTCTTAAACCCCCCTCTATGTTGTAGCGCATTATCTTCATCATTCTATCCTAAACTTAGAAAAAAAAATATATGCATGATGGATTTCCTTTTTCAACAAAAACACCATTGTTTTGAAGATTTATAAAATCTTATAATAGTTACAGGTTGACTTGTATCATGTTTATTTTGATCTATGTTGTTTATTTTGATATACATTGTTGTAGAAATTGGCTTTAAGAGAAGGACTTAGATTTTTCCAATCACATCTAGTTTGTTTCCCCTTATTTCTCAAGTCTTCACCAACATCGTCATCATCCATGGCCTTATATTCAACTTCAAATATTCATATTTTACTTTGATAAATTTTTAGCAGTCATGCTTAGCATATGTGGCTTTGATGTTAGACTATTTTATATGCATGTTCATCTCATCTCATCATGAATAAAGTAACTTGAGGTAATATTTTCCTAATCTTTTTGATTTATTGAAGATAAGGGAAATTCATATTAAAAGTGAGAACTATAAGTTTGTTTCCTATTGTCATCTGTTGTTTTGAAATGTTGTGATTAGTAGCTTCGTTTTTATCAAGAACTATATTATAATATCCTACATTTTTCCCGTGTGATAAGAATGTGTGTTAATTGGCCTTTTTGATTTTCAAAGAGTATTAAAGGTGTCTAATTTTATCTGTTATGGCATCCATGAGGGATCTTTATTATTTCTTACCTATGATATAATCCCTCTTAGGAACATCAATGCCACATCAATGCTTATGTTTGCAAGTTTTAGGTAGGGATGACGTGTTTCCTCATATCTGATGTTGGTTTTCATTTTCTTAGAGGATCCATGTCAATTAGCTAGGGGTAATCTAATAAAGTTAAAAATAAATATTTGTTTACTTTTTTATAATGTAAAAAAATATTAATATTAAAAAAAATCAAATCCAATTAACATCCAATAGCAAATTGTTAAGCTCTACTTCTCACTCTTAAATTTTCTAAATCAATCTTTAAATGCTCAACTTAATGTGTTGGTGAAATCAAGGTTTAAAATGTTGGTCATGAGATTTAAAATAGTAATAATAATTCCCAAAAAGAATATCAACATATGGTCATAGGAATTTGCAAATATTCTTAAGAACGTCAAGATGTTCCCAAGAACACCTAGATGTTGTTAGATGAGAGCCTTAGTCACAATTTTAGGGATGCATATGCTTGAGAATTAGCCTAAGAAAGCATGTGGATTTTGGCAGAATACAAGTAAAGCCTTAATAAATGTGAAAATATGTTCTTCAACCTCATATTGCACCCCGCTCCCTCCCTCAACACACAACTTTATCGTGATACAATTGCTTTCAAAATTATAACAAAGTTCCTTGATTCGTTGCAACTATTGATAAGAGTGGTTTTTACCAATTAAATTTTATATAAGTGACTAAATTTATAATTATTATGTTTAATTAAAACATTGAAATTTAAAATGATATATTTATAAATTATAATTACACAAATGACTAATATATACAATTAATGTTATTTAAATTTAATTATTTTCAATAAATTCTAATTACCAAATATCTAATAATGTACACTTTAAAGAGAGAAAATGCTATTTAAATTAATGTATTCTTAAATATGTTGTTATAGATTAAATTTAATTTTAAATTATTTTGTAGATAACATATTACTCATATATCATTAATATAATTTAAAAAAATTAAGAAACCAAATTCAATATTAAAAGAAATATTTCTCTTTAATATTCTAAAAATTAATAAATTGGCAACATGCGCTCCGCAGAATGGTATATTCAATGCTTGCAACATGCACTCTGTGGATGTCATGTCCCTCTGATGTCATGTCCCTCCCTTATTACATTACCATATTATTGATAAATAGATGTATATAAGAAAATAATAAGAAAGTGAAACTTAATCTGCGTAACCTAGTAATTTAAAAATAACATTAATTACAAGGTTTATGGACATAGGTCACATTTAACTATATTTTTTATCCACTGATATTTTTTTTGCATACGTTATATTGTTTTCTGGGTGAATATTAACTCATTCATTCCATGTTTAACCATGGACTGTTCGATTTGGGATTTGTTAAACTCTTCGGCTCTACCATGGCTTCGTGGCATGAGCAGGTCATCCCTCCATAGCTGGATGCCTCAAGATTCCTACTCCCATCGACAAAGGAGAGCTCAGATATCGGATCCAAGGGCTACGAACTCTTCAGCAGTAATACACATTCTTGGTTGTTGGGTTGTGGTTCATTTGGTTCCTAAGCTCTTGATGCTTGTTCGGGCTCTGATCATCCTTCCTCTGTCGAGTTCTTTGAGTAAGATGGATACTCTGTCATTGAAGATCAGCCATGAAGTCCCTCGAATGGTAAGTTGCCAGAATCCTTCCAGTAACAACTCTGAGCTTGTAATTTCCTTTGGTTTGATGCTTATGTCAAATACAGATTTTCTACATACTAATTGTTTACTATCCACTGTATACAGGAATGGCGGTTTCAGGCTCGAGCTTTCCCAACTATTCTCCCATGTGGATTTAGTTCAGGCTAGCAGATTTTGGTGCGCTCAGGCTCTCCGGGTAAGCTTCGGCCGAAGTGTTTTGTGCTTAGGGTCATATGTAGGGTATTGCATCCCAAGAGTTCTTTAGTTCTGCGTCAACTGAAATTAAGGTTGCTATCTACCAAGCTGTGTTTTGCTACTCAAAAAGGGTAGCACCCCCCCCTTGTGCTTATTGATATCTCATCAAGGGCTTCCTTGCGAACCTGCTTATTAGGTTGTGCCTCTCTTTGATTCCGGTAGGGCTACCTGATTTCCAGACTGTTTTGTTGTTCTGATGTTAACTCTGGCCAAGGGCCTTGTAATTTTACAGAAGTAATAATATGTAACTTGATTTTCTTACTGAAGGGCATGATGTGGCTACGGCCATGACGGGCTTTTCTTTTAAGGTTATGTTGTGTTGTTTCTTGGAATAACTTCCTCTGTATGCTATCCTATTTCCTATTAAATGTAATTTTGGAAGCTGGTCATATATTGTTCTATTTGCAAATTTACTGTTATTATACATTCGGGTTTCTTGATGTCATCCTGTTAACATGATATATTTTATGAAAGTTCATTTTTGGAAAATACGCACAAGTCTGCTTTGACTACCTTGAATTTTTGGCTTGTTCAGTCTTTTCTTGAGTATGTACTGTCTTAGAAATATTTAATGAAAGCCTTCAGCTGAAGAATTTGTATATAGATAAGTCACTATATAGTCTTTGCTTATCACAATGCTAATTATAGCCCAGGTTGGTTTGGTAATAAATCCGGGTTTTACTTGGATTGAACTTACTACTAAAATAACAGAGGTTTTGGTCTTTTGTGAATTAAAATTCATGCAATTTGAGTGTTTTTGCAAAGTAATCTACATTTTCTTTAACATTGTACACAAAAAATGTAGCTGCTTTACATCAAGCATGGGGAAGATGTCCATGATTATATAGACATTATTACAAGCCCATTAAAACCCAAGTGTGACATCAACTTCAGATTCCCTAAACCCTCATATGAGTTTGTGCTAATTATAGCCCAGGTTGGTTTGGTAATAAATTTGGGTTTTGCTTGGATTGAACTTACTACTAAAATAACAGAGGTTTTTGTCTTTTGTGAATTAAAATTCATGCAATTCGAGTGCTTTTGCAAAGTAATTTGCATTTTCTTTAACATTGTAGACAAAAAAGGTAGCTGCTCTACAGCAAGCATGGGGAAGATGTCCATGATTATTAAATAAAGTGAGGTTAATATTCAATGTCATTGAATAATATTCTCAATGTCCTGTCAAAACAAAGCAATGAAATAAATGGAAAAAAAAGTTGGTCGTCTAACTGAGCTTAGGGTTTAGTTTGCAGGGAGAGAAACAAGACGCAGTCTAATTTTTGGAGGGGAAATGAGATATGAAATATTTTATAGGAATGTGCCTATGTAATGATGTATGAAATCTAGATTGTACATAAAGTTGCGTTGAATATATAGACATTATTACAAGCCCATTCAAACCCAAGTGTGACATCAACTTTAGATTCCCTAAACCCTCAGATGAGTTTGTGCTAATTATAGCCCAGGTTGGTTTGGTAATAAATCTGGGTTTTATTTGGATTGAACTTACTACTAAAATAACAGAGGTTTAGGTATTTTTTGAATTAAAATTCATGCAATTTGAGTGTTTTTGCAAAGTAATCTGCATTTTCTTTAACATTGTACACAGAAAAGGTAGCTGCTCTACATCAAACATGGGGAAGATGTCCATGATTATATAGACATTATTACAAGCCCATTCAAACCCAACTGTGACATCAACTTCAGATTCCCTAAACCCTCAGATGAGTTTGTGCTAATTATAACCCAGGTTGGTTTGGTAATAAATCTAGGTTTTACTTAGATTGAACTTACTACTAAAATAACAAAGGTTTTCGTCTTTTGTGAATTAAAATTCATGCAATTTGAGTGTTTTTGCAAAGTAATCTGCATTTTCTTTAACATTGTACACATAAAAGGTAGCTACTCTACGACAAGCGTGGGGAAGATGTCCATGATTATTAAATAAGATGAAGTCAATATTCAATGTCATTGAACAATATTCTCATTGTCCTATCAAAACAAAGCAATGAAATAAATGGAAAAAAAGTTAGTTGTCTAACCGAGCCTAGGGTTTAGTTTGCAGGGAGAGAAACAAGGCGCAGTCTAAAGTTTGGAGGGGAAATGAGATATGAAATCTTTTACAGGAATGTGCCTATGTAATGATGTATGGAATCTAGATTGTACATAAAGGTGCATTGAATATATAGACATTATTACAAGCCCATTCAAACCCAAGTGTGACATCAACTTCAGATTCCCTAAACCCTCAGATGAGTTTGTGCTAATTATAGCCCAAGTTGGTTTGGTAATAAATCTGGGTTTTACTTGGATTGAACTTACTACTGAAATAACAGAGGTTTAGGTCTTTTGTGAATTAAAATTCATGTAATTTGAGTGTTTTTGCAAAGTAATCTACATTTTCTTTAACATTGTTCATAGAAAAGGTAGCTGCTCTACAGCAAGCGTGGGAAGATGTCCATGATTATTAAATAAAATGAGGTCAATATTCAATGTCAATGAATAATATTCTCAGTGTTAATAAATCTAAATCTATGCTAGTTTATTTCATGAAGGGAATAATCAGAGCTAAAAATAGTCACCAAGGGCTTGCAGACTACTTCCTTATTTTATCCTCTGCACTCTGACTTATTTGTAATGTACCTAGCATGTGAAGGGTGTGCTAGTTAGCATAGTAGGGTAAAGTCTAAAAAAGTGATACATAAACACCGTTCACTAGTATAAAATGACACAAAAAAACTTAATAAACACATATCACTAATATAAAATACCATGCCATGTATAAGTAATTTCAATATTCCATCCTTACCATCCTCTTTCCAGATACGAGGTTTTGATTGGTGAATAACTGAGGCCTTCCCCTATGGCATTAAGGCTAGGCCTTAAACTATACCCATCCCAGGATTGTAGGAAAAATAGGATTTCAACATTTATTTGTATGTTTATGATTCTTTTATGCTAATTTTAGTAGCCATAACAGTAGCAATGTTCTTGTATTTTGTTCTCTCACTATGGGTTTCAACTCCTCTTATTTTATTTCAACCAACTTTGGTTGCTTTAACATGTAAAATAAAAACATAGTAGGGTATGAAGGCCATAAATCTCGTCGGTTGTTTAACCGAGCCTCCATGAAGATTGGAGATTCAGATTGGTTTTCGTCTTTTGTGAATTAAAATTCATGCAATTTGAGTGTTTTTGCAAAGTAATCTGCATTTTCTTTAACATTGTACATAGAAAAGGTAGCTGCTCTACAGCAAGCGTGGGGAAGATGTCCATGACTATTAAATAAAATGAGGTCAATATTCAATGTCATTGAATAATATTCTGAGTGTCCTGTCAAAATAGAGCAATGAAATAAATGGAAAAAAAGTTGGTTGTCTAACCGAGCCTAGGGTTTAGTTTGCAGGGAGAGAAACAAGGCGCAGTCTAAAGTTTGGAGGGGAAATGAGATATGAAATCTTTTATAGCAATGTGCCTATGTAATGATGTATGGAATCTAGATTGTACATAAAGTGCATTGAATATATAGACATTATTACAAGCCCATTCAAATCCAAGTGTGACATCAACTTCAGATTCCCTAAACCCTTAGATGGGTTTGTGCTAATTATAACCCAAGTTGGTTTGGTAATAAATCTAGGTTTTACTTGGATTGAACTTACTATTAAATAATATAGGTTTCACATATCACTAATATAAAATACCATGCCATGTATAAGTAATTTCAAGATTCCATCCTTACCATCCTCTTTCTAGATACAAGGTTTTGATTGGTGAATAACTGAGGCCTTCCCTATGGCATTAATCTATGCTAGTTTATTTCATGAAGGGAATAATCAAAGCTAAAGACAGTCACCAAGGGCTTGCAGACTACTTCCTCAATTTATCCTCTGCACTCTGACTTATTTGTAATGTAGCCTAGCATGTGAGGCTAGGCATTAAACTATACCCATCCCAGGATTGTAGGAAAAATAGGATTTCAACATTTATTTGTATGTTGATGATTCTTTTATGCTAATTTTATTAGCCATAACAGTAGCAGTGTTCCTGTATTTTGTTCTCTCACTGTGGGTTTCAACTCCCCTTATTTTATTTCAACCAACTTTGGTTGCTTTAACATGTAAAATAAAAACATAGTGGGGTATGAAGGCCATAAATCCTATTGGTTTCTAATCGAGCCTCCATGAAGATTGGAGATTCAAATTGGTTTTCGTATTTTGTGAATTAAAATTCATGCAATTTGAGTGTTTTTGCAAAGTAATCTGCATTTTCTTTAACATTGTACACAGAAAAGATAGCTTCTCTACAGCAAGCGTGGGGAAGATGTCCATGATTATTAAATAAAATGAGGTCAATATTCAATTTCATTGAATATATTCTGAGTGTCCTGTCAAAACAAAGCAATGAAATAAATGGAAAAAAAGTTGGTTGTCTAACCGAGCCTAGGGTTTAGTTTGCAAGGAGAGAAATAAGGCACAATCTAAAGTTTGGAGGGGAAATGAGATATGAAATCTTTTATAGGAATGTGCCTATGTAATGATGTATGGAATCTAGATTGTACATAAAGGTGCATTGAATATATACACATTATTACAAGCCCATTCAAACCAAAGTGTGACACCAACTTCAGATTCCCTAAACCCTCAAATGATGTATCTCATAAAATCCTCATGCAAAGAATGTTAATGATTGAGAACACGACAAGCTTGGTGTCATTTATAACAAACAAGATTACAGGTTTGCAGCTCTTCTAAGCAAAACAACCTCAAACTTGGAGAACTTAGAAAGAAATAAAACTTAAAATTAATTGTATCATAATACTATCAGGTTCATTTTCTTTGAAGATTTAACCTAAGAAACAAAAATAAGAACTCTGCATTAGTTTTAAAAAGAAACACACCTGTTTCGTTTTCTTTGCTGTTTCTAGCTTGTTGCGATTATAGGTACAAGATTTCAAGTGAAGGGACAAGCTTATCAATAGGTAACTTGTAGGGCTTTGTCCTTAGGTAGAGCAGAATCAATCCCCCATACACCTGAGTTGCAGGTTCTCACAAACAGCAGTGGATATAAACAAAATAGAATAGTGGTTGACAATAATATAGTAAAGGTAGGAAACATAAAGCAAAATATGAGATGAGAAAGGAGAACAGTAACCCATAATATATATAAAACCTAATAACTACCACCATAACCATTTGTGATGCAGAGGGTGCCATATTCGAATAGAGGGAAAAATGACCAACTAATTATTTTTCATTGCAGCCATCGTGATCCTCCTGACCCTCCTCCTCCTGTAGAAAAAATGGCCTACACGGCCCTCGTGTAGCCAAAAAGAAGGCACCTCGTCCTCTATGGCCTTTGTCATCCTCTTGCAATCCTCTACACAAACCTCCTCTGCAGGTCCCCCACCCTCCTCTTTAGCAACTTCGCCTGCGCCCTCCTCTACACCCCACCCTCCTTTACATCAAACCCAGCTATCCGCGTGCAAGATGGAGGTTGGGTTGATTAGGGTAAACCGTTGGGCCAGTAATAGAAACAAATTTTTTTAAAATAATTATTAACTAATATGTTAAGGTTTTTGAAGGGTTTTTTAATGTTTTCAAAGATTTTTTATTAAATTAGATGACTGATTATTCTTGAATCATCTAAAAATAGATCTGATGGCTAAGATTAGGACATCAAAGCATTTGGGGAAGTTCATTTTAGAGAGAAATGCCTTACGGCGTAACTAAATTAAAAATAGAAAAATTGTTAAAAAATAATTCATTTAGAAATAAAAAAGTTATTAATATTAAATATAGACAAATGATTGTGTTAATCATATATTAAAATTTAATTTTTAAATATTTTATTGGCAGATAAAATTGAAATTTTACTAAAAAAAAACTACATAATAAGAAACGATTAGAAAATAAATATAAATATATTAAAAAATAAATTGTGTAAAAATTTATGTTATGCTCTATAAACTATTTAATTAAAGCACAAACTAATGCAAAAACAAAAACAAACTAATTACTTATAAAATTTTTTTAAAACTAATATAATATAATAAATAAAATTTATAAGTATATTTATGTTTATATTCATATTTATCCAATATTAAAATTGTATTTTTTATATTTATAATTATGCTTTTTTTATAGATTTAAAATTATGTTTATTACAGTATAGCATTGTTAATATAAATGTATTATGAAGTGGTTAGCTTTTTTATTATTTAAAACAATAAAAATATTTTAATTCAAATTTGAGTGAAAAAAAAAAAAATCATAATAATATTCCAAATTCATTTAAAAATAAAGATAGTTTTTTTTTTTTATCAAATTTTGATTAATAATTTTTGCAAAAATACTTAATAAATTATATGATATAAAATTGTTTAATTTTTTGGATAGTAAATTATTATATACTTAAAAGTTGTATTTATAGAAAAACAAAACCAAGATACTAACTAAAATCCCAGCAAGGAGATGCTGATACTTTAGAGAGTCTTAAAATGAAAGACATGATTAAAGAACTAGAAGAAAAAGTTAATAGCCACCTCACCCTAAATAATGTGGTAGATAAATTAGATATCAAACCAATTAAAGATGAAATGAAAAAATTAATAGAATTAGACCACGAGTGTAACAAAAGGGCCTTGAACCTTATAATCTTTGGTTTAAAAGAGGAAGTAGATGAAATACTTTAGCCACAGCCCAGGCAAAATTACATAATAGATTACAAATTGAAACAACGTGTCTCACAGAAGCAACAAGGTTGAAGAAATTAACCGAGAATAAAGGAAGACTAATCCGAATAAAGGTGAGCTCTACTGATCATAAGTATGACATACTTAGTAAAACCTCAAGTCTAAAAGGAACGAGAATATTTATAAATGAAGATCTCATTCAGTAGATCAAGCAAAATTAAGAAAGGAGGTTCAAAAGGTAAAAGAAGCTAGAAAGGAAGGAAAATGGGCAATAATCAAAAATAGAAAAACCTTTATTCGATATAGAAACCAAAAAGATAGTAATAAATAGAAATTCAACATGCTTCGGATCTTTCTTGGAACTGTTGGGGTTTTCCATGGAACAAAGGCCCCAAGCTAAGTTGGATCTCAAATGATGTTGATATTATTTTGCTTTTTGAAACTTGGGAGCACGAAGAATCTAAGGTCCCTAACATAGATGGCTTTACGATATGGTCTACCTGGAACAAGAAATCCTCTTGTAGAGGCTTTGGGGGAATAGCTTGTTACATTAAGAAGAAAATCTCTCCCCATGCTAGGATTTATAAAAACGACCCTCACAACCAATATAGTTGGATAGAGATCAGTGACATTAATAATAAAAAGACCTACATAGCAATATGTTACTTTCCCCCCATCAATTCTACTTCTATAAGAATAATCTAGATAAAAATAGCCTTACAATGGTTTAGAGAATGATATTTCTAGCCTAAGGAATGAAGGCAATATCCTTTTAATAGGTGATTTTAATGCGTGAACTTCAAGCAACCAAGCTATTATTCTAAGCAATCATTCCAACCCTAATCCTCTTTGGTTAGACAAAGACCCTACTCTAGCTAGTAGGTACAAAAGGAGCTTTGAAGACCTCAGGGAAAATTTGTTTGGGTCAGAGCTAGTCAAGCTCTGTAGTGCTCAGGATCTCATAATTTGCAATAGTCTAAAGAAGTGGCCCAATTCTAGCAAGATGACCTGCATCCATGGACTTGGTAGTAGCGTGGTATACTATGTTATTTCCGATCTCCTGTTATACAACAAAATAATAAATTTTGACATCTTAAACGACCACGAGCCTGACTCTGATCATAGGCCTTTACTTATAACTCTCAATTTTGTCATACATAGAGGTCCCATAGAAAATAATCCTTATAGCCAAAAGAACTTAATATTTGATAGAAATAAAAACAATCTCTTTCTAAAGGAATTAAAAACTAATTTGCTTCCTTTATCTAGTATAGACAACATAGAAGACCTCTATCATAATTTTACTACAACCCTCTCATATTCTATTAACAAGTTCTCAATTGAAGTTTCAAATAATAAAATAAATAGAAAAACCAACCCATGGTATGACAAAGATTGTAAAAGTGCAAGGAGAGCAATTAAGGAAGCTATTGATGAATCTCTTAACATGGACAAGATAAAAATATACAATGCCCTAACTAAAAGGAAAAAGAGGCAGTACATTCGTCAAAGACAAGATAATCTCTTACACCTCTCTAAGGTAGCTCCTAAGAAATTTTTGAGGGAGATTCTGACTAGGAAAACTAAAGATAATAATAAAATTTATTTACATGATTGGAATTCGTATCTTAAAAAGCTTTATGAATCTCCAAATGCCATGGATAACTTGGAAACCCTGCTCACAACGAAACAATTCTTCTCTTTAGAAGACATTGAGTTTGGGGTTAATCGCCTGGATAATGGGAAAGCTAAGGACATTGAAGGTTACCAGGCAAAAATCTTAAAAATTGGAGGTCTTGTTCTCATCCCCCACATCCACAAGCTTTTCAATCAAGCAGTCAAGTAAGGGTTCCCTAAACCTTGGATTGAGAGCCTCATTATCCATATTTTTAAAAGTGGGGATACAAATAACCCCTCTAATTATCGGATAATTATGATCATCCCTCTCTTAGCCAAGTTATATGGTAGTATTTTGGAAAAGAAGCTAAGCATATGGCTTGAAAGTGAAGGTAAGCAGGCTAAAGGCCAAGCAAGTTTCAGAAGGCATCACTCAACAATAGACCACCTTGTTATGCTTAGGATCATTGTGGAAGAATGTCATAATGATGAATCCAATCTCTATTGTTGCTTTGTGGACTTTAGAAAGGATTTTGGTACGGTTCCTAGAAACAACCTTTGGAATAGATTAGAAGAGCTAAAGGTTCCTTTCGAGTTGAGAGCTACCGCTATAAGGTTATACGAGAATGTAATTGCCAAGCTAAAGGGAAATGAGGGGTGGTCGAAAGATATTAAGTGTAATATCAGAGTTAAACAAGGTTGCCCCCTCTCCCCTACTCTATTTGGCATTTACATCGACAAGCTCGAAGGCTATTTAGAGGAAGCAAGATGTGTTGGCACGATCTTAGCTGGGATAGTTGTTATCGTTCTTCTCTATGATGATGATATTGTTCTTCTCGCAAGGTGCCCATCTGATATTGATAAGAAACTCAGGCTTCTTAAGAATTTCTGCTCTACCATGGGTATGACTATTAACACTGACAAAACAAAAGTTATGATTATCAAATCCAAGAAGGACACTTACACTAATTTTATGTATGGCGATAATAACTTGGAGGAAGTGTATTCTTGCAAGTACCTAGGAATTGATATTCATCACAAGCTCAACTAGAACCATAGCATTGAGAAAAGGATTAATGGGGGGTGGAAAGCTTATTTTGGTCTTGAAAATAATTGTAAAACAACAAACCTCGTAATGTGGGATAAAAAGAAGTTCCTCTTTGAAACTTTAGTCACTCCTGTTATCTTATATGGATGTGAGGTTTGGGGTTGCAGCATCTCTAGAGAATCCTGGAGAAAGATTGAGAAAATCTAGAAGCATTTTATAACGTATAACCTAAAAATTAAAGGTAATACACCCTATCCTACTCTCCTTATAGAAGTAGGTCTTTCCCCTATCGAGAGCCTAGCTATGATTAGGCTTCTGTTGTACAAGCACAAACTCAATAACATAGGAGATCATAGACTTTCTAAGCTATCTTTAAATTCTAGCCAAAACCACCTAAGGCTCAAACAGGGGTGGTATAAAGACACAAGGGCCTGGTTAAACTATTGGGAGATCAACGAAAATTATGCATTGCAAAACATTAATAACATTAAAGATATTGTTACTTCTAAGTTCAAAGAAAAAATGTGGTGTGAGAAAGATTTAGAAGCTAAAAGAAAATTAAGTTATTATAAGAAGGTCATCAACCCCACCCTAGAAGATCAAAAGTATCTCTATATTTTAACTAGCTCAAAGAAGAAAATTAATATAGCAAAGATTAGAACGAATTCTCATGAGCTCCATAGTAAAACAGGTCGTTGGGCAATTCCTAAAACACCATGGATGGAAAGGATCTGCCATCTATGTGAGAATAGGAACATCAAGGATGAAAACCACTTCCTCTTAGAGTTCCCCACATACAACCACATTAGTTCTTAGTTTCATAATATTTTTCGCAATAATGACCTTCCTAGCCTTTTACAATTTCAAAATTATAGTGAGCTCGGGAGGCTTCTCTCCAAGATTTTTGAGCATAGGAATAAAATCTTAAATCAAACTAAATAATTTGTTTCTTTAGGTCCAATAGACGAAAGTTTGGTCTCAGCGGACGTTAACCATCATCATCATCATCATCATCATTTGATATGAAAGTGACAAAAGTTTATATATAGTTTGGGATAGTGAAAATAGAGAATCTATCACTTCAATGTTAAGAATAGTTTTGACAATTACAAAAAGGTATTTAAAATTATTCCTAGTCATAAATAAGGGTAGAAGAAGTTAAATATGTTATTATTGTTCATGATTATAAAATAAATTGAATGAATAAAATCTTCTTTGATAAAAGCTTATGTTCTCATTTAAGTATATAAAAGTTTTTTTATATGAGCAAATTTGTATTACTACCTATAAATTGATCTATGATTTGTGATATTATTACAATATTAGATTTTTTTAGTTATGGTTAATCATAATTAATTATATCTCATCCAAATTAACTATCGGTAATTACATTTATTATTATCTTATAATTTAAATAATTATAATTAAAAACAATTTATCAAAAATTAATAATATTAGACTCTAGCTTTTGAGAACTTACAGTATTTGCCCATAATATTTGTTATAATAGAACATTTGGTAAATTTAAATTTAAGATACATCTAAACAAATTTATAATATTTTAATTATACAATATATTGACATATAATTATTAATCATGATAATAATTCCCTTTACATATATTTATGGAGTCGTCTATGGAGGCGGAAGCCAAAAGTAGCGAGAATCCGAGCAAAAAAAATTCAAAAAATATTATAAAAATAGTATTTAAAAAATACCATAATAATTAGACTACATCCATAATTATTACTTCATAATCCCAACCCCACGTGCTTCGACGCCGTATAAAAAGGTCTGTTGGACATCGCCATCACCGACGCCATGCTGCATGTCATAAGCCGTTTTGGGCGTTGATCATCCCCTGAGCCACGTGCTTCATGCACACATATGCCCCCTGCATGTTCACCGACATGACCCTCTCAAAATCCTCAAATGATGTCTGCCATGGATGAGAACAGACCAACTGAGAACTATTTGGATTACTTTATATTTATTTTTTTAAAATATAAATTTAGACAGGTAGTGAATTTTTAAGGTGAGCTGAAATCATTTGATATATCATGTTGAAATAATTTCCGTAAGTTAAAAATAAAAATAATTACTTTACATTATTCACAAAAATTAATGATTTATGGGCAAACCTATTTTTTTACTAGTTAAATAACAAAATGATTATCCAAGAAATTTAGATATACTAATTGTTGAGTGATAAAAGGTGTCTTTTTAACTCTTAATTATCTTCACATTAATTGTCAACCCATGGATGATTTTTTATTTCAAAAGTGTACTCAGTCTGAGGTGGTCACTTGCTAAAGAGTAATGTTTTGCAGTATAGTGCTTAAAATGCAAAAAGTAAATGAATGCTGGAAACAAAATCTAATCGGAACAACAAGAAACTGAAATGTTCTGTAACTAAATCATTTACTCAAACAATCATCAGTCGACGACTCAGTAATGATAACTCTCTCCCCTGTAAACTGATGCAAATGAATATCATTCATAGGCAAGATCTCCAATCTGAGAACTTAGACAGTGGTAGTCAATGTCCTTTACAGTTGTTGATCTTTCAATCCACACTAAAGCAAATAACTAGAAATTCTCACTAAAACACACTTTCTGCAATATCAATTAAAAGATGAAATCAAATCCTTGTAGAAAAGAACAACGACTAAGTCTATTGGAAAATTGAACAGCAAAGCTTAACTTTAGCGGAAATGAATTGAGCAGCAAAGCTCATCTTACAAAAATGAAATATTAATGGGAAGGAACAGTAATACTAAATCATTAAAGATGAACAACAATGCTAAATGGAAATGAACCGCAAAGCTAAATGAACAACAATACTAAATGGAAATGAACATCACTGTGAAATTAATAAAAATGACCAACAATACTAAATAAGAGGCAACTTGTAATGCACGGCAGAATCTGAAGTGAACAGCGAAGCTTTATAACCAAAATGAATAGCATAACAATTTAAGTTGTAATGAATAATAATCTTTTTATGATGGAAGAAAATGGCAACGTGATTCAATTGTGATTTCATGCATGAAACAATTTCAAGAAAATGTACAAGAACAGGAAGTTAGAAAGCAATGCAACTCAAAAGCAATGAAAAGTAAATCAAACCATCACACAACTGGGACTGTAAAATAATGGTACATGTAGCAAGTGGATCCACCAGGGCCAGGCCCTTAGCCGCCAGTGAAGCACCGCCGAACTTACTCCAGTATCAAATAATAGAACATCAACTCTTTTATTGATTAATCATCAAACTGTGAAATCATTACAGCAGAAAAAGCCTTCAAAATTACAATGGTAATGCAACAGTCCCCCTTTCCTCCTATCTTTTCCTATCCTATCTCTAATAATCCCAAACTTAAGTTCTCGTAATCTATCCCATCATGAATCATGAATCCCCTTCTTTGATCTCTGTTTTCATTTAAATACATAGAGAGTAGAGAGAAGTTACAATAGATATGATTACAATATGATTTCTATTACAAAATTGGATTGTTCTCAACAAATTGATAAGCAAGATCATATCTGGAATATCTCTACGTCAATCATTAAATAGGAACAGGTTGAATTTGGCATTGCAGTTGGGATATTTTGGAAAATAGCCACAACAGCAAATCTGAGAAAAATGTCTTCAAAGAACCTTCTGTTTCTCTTAGTACATACCAAATTTGGGAAAACAGCACATTTCAAAACTAGTTTGCTCTGTTCTGGACAAAACCGATGTTTCGGATTTTCTAGATTCTTCTCCATTTGCCCAAAACGTCCAATGCAAAATTTTCACTTCTTATTCCAGTGAATTTCTGAGTTAGCACATTTACTGATGAGCTGGAGATCAAATCTTCAATCTGGAAAATATCTTGGAGGCTAAAATGGTGAACAAATTTATTAATAAACCATCATTGATAAAAACATGCATAATAATCAATTTATTAAAAATAAAGGACAAGAAATAATGTTTGTCCATAAGAGCATAAATAATTATAAAATGGAATTATATGATAAATTATGATAAATGATGTGATAAAGAATGGTAGAAATAGGCATTAAAAAGTCATAATAATAATGACATGTTAACAACCCAACACTAATCTGCGAGCCAATACATACAAAAAAAAATATACAAAAATATTATAGGACAATTATAATAAATATTTCTAATTATGGGACAATGTTTTTGGTCATTGAGAGGCTAGTTCATTAGCTCCTTTTGCTCCCATTTTTCCCTTTAGGTTATTTTAAAAAATGATGGAATTTGTTTGTTCTCTCTTTAAGCCATAGAAATTCTTTGCATGATACTTGATCTTAATATTATTAGTCACTTGAGAAACTATTATACCTATGCCAAAGACTATTTTGTAGACTATTTCAAACTTTCCTTCAAAGGTCGTAATTGTATGGAGGATGCCTTGACATTGATCCTCTTTGATTTCTAGAACTTGAATGATTAGAGTTTTGACTAACTAACAAGTCTCTTCTATTCGAAAGAACATCACCTCCCAAGTTTTGGTCCAACAAATTCATCTAGGATTTAAATTTCACTAAGATATTTCCTTTTCTCCTTAACCCTCTTTTCTAGTTCATCAAATTTTGTTTTATACAACATAGAGCTACATTCATGAATGAGTCTCTCTACCTCCATGGCATCCTTCTTGGCCCTATAAATATTCCTCAAATTCATAGAGCTAGAAGCCCTTAAGGAGAAAACCTAAGGCCTTTTTCTCTTTCCCATTCTTGGATTTCCCAAATTTCTTTTTATTTTGGATAGGATGATTTGGCTAGCAACAAAACTTGATCCCCTTGCAACTATATTAATGAAATTAACCCAAGAGATAGGAAACCTAGCATGGACATTGCAAACAACAACCTTAAACATAGCAGACCTCAAAAGAATAGAAGCAAACCACCTATCCCCTATAGAGTGGAGAAAATTCAACCCTCCTCACTATAACCTAGAAACTAGAAGTGAACCAAAGCATAGATGCAAAGGAAAATAAGAAAATTACCTAAGACCTCATGCCACTAAGTCTATAAAGAGGTTCTAGAGAAATCACAACAAAGAAGCCTTTCTTTCTTCCTGAGACTTTTAAACCATTTAAGCAATTTCCTCCATTATTAAATAACCATTCATCCCATCTTGTTGGAGGACTCTTCATTTTGAACTACAATTGTCCATTCCTCACTACAATTTCATCATGAAAACACCCTTTGGTATCACTCCATAAATAGTTGCACCTTACATTCCTCAAATCGCACATGAATTATATTTGCACCTTCACATATTCCTACCACAGTTATCAATTTAGCATCAACCAGAAGAGGGTTTGTACTCCCCCCTATAACCTCACTCATCCTTACCTTCACATCCAGAGAACTAGCTAATGGATGAGATGCCAAATACTAATTCAAGGAAGAGTGGTAATTGATTGGCATGTAAAGTTGGTCATCACCCCAGTCATTAACACTCAATTTAGTGAAATCATATTTGTTAATTTTATGATATTAATCTAAATATATTCTTTTGAGTTAACCACACTATAATCATGACTATCATCCATCGATAAGCATTAATCTCTCAAAATTTTATTAGACTTTTTCCCTTATTATTCATGGTGATATTAAAATGACATAAACTAGATGATAATAGTAAATATATATGTACATTGATAAAATTATATATTTATGATGATAATAGCGAAGTACAACATTGTTCATTTTAAACAATAAATTAGCATAAAAGCATCTCAAGTCTAGATCTATCATGTTAGAGGCATCAAATCCTTTGAGGTTTACACATTTTCTCAAAAAAAAAAAACTCAAAATGTTCTCACCTTGTGGGAATTATCCCTCTTTGTGCATGATAGATTTGTAGTTTTAAGATGGATATATATATATATATCAACAATGAGTTGTTGAGTATGAAGGATATGTGTAACTCCTTCTTTTCTTAACATGGAATTGATACATGGTAATAGATATAGGCCATGTGTTAATTCCCTATTTACCATGGAAGGAGTTATACATCTCCCTCCTATTAAGAAACATACTATTAAAATGTTTCAAGCATAAGAATATTTTACTTTAAATTATTAATATAATGTATATATATGTGGTTACTCACACAAATGTGGTTAAAAGAGTGGTAATGACGTGCATAAGAAAACAAACATGTGAGAACAAGTCTACATTCTTAATTGGATGACCTTCGTGCTGCTCAACTTACCATGCACTCTTTCCAACTTAGATATTTTAGGAATGTATGTGCATGCTTTAAAATGTGCATGTGTTGCTAAGAAGAATATGCACATGCTTGAAAATGCATATGTGTTTGTAAGTAGCAGACTGCATGCATTGTAACACCCCTATGTTGGACTTTTTAAACATTGACTATTTTTAGACATTGAACTATTATTGAAGTGAATGGCTATGAGAGTCATCATGGGACTTATGTAATGATGTAATTAATTTATTATTGTTTTATTTATAAATAAGATGTTTGGAGTAATTCGGGAAAGAGCACTAGAGTTGAGTTTTAGAAAACTTCGTGCCAACTTATGAAAAGTTTTTAGTGGTTAAAGTCCACATGTGGGACCTTTCCTAAAAGTCTCCTAAAAATCCCTAGGAGAAAATAATTAAAAATATTAACATAATGGGAGAGAAAGATTATTTTAAGAACTTAGTTGGAGAGAAATACTAAGTGGCGTAGAATAAAGCATAATGGTAGAGAAAATCATACTTTAAAGAAAAATAAAAGAATATTAAAAAAAAAGAAAAAAAACTAAAACAAAAGGCATAGGCAAAGATTGGCAGACCTTAAAGCAGGACGCTGCTAAAAATTTGTTGGGAATAAAATCTATAAAAAAACCACAAAAGAACCAAATAGGTTGTTGATTCGTGATGGAAAGTTCTTAGCTCAGAGAGAACTATTGGAGATAATTCATATTTGGGTGTACACGCTCTGCTCCTGAATATTCCCCAAGCATTCGTTTACCATTAGATGAATTTTTTTTTACTTATTTTATGTTTAATAATGAGTTATTTATTGGTATGAAATGTTAGAACATGATACATAAATTATGGTTGAAAGTTGCATGCAGAAAGTACTGTGCATACCTATGCTAATGGTTTATGGTAGTAAACAATTGATTACACGCATGAAGATATGATGTTACTGATAGAATGATATCTGCATGTAGGACTCTATACCTCGTTTATATTATTGTTTTCTGGTTATTAATTATATATCCATGCATGAGGAATAAATTAGTTAAAGGAAATTGTTATCTATAAGAGAGACTGAATTAAGTTTTGATTTGCTTGGAAAGACATGAGATTGGACAAATAGATTATATTTTATAGTAGTGAGGACTCCTTTATTTTGTATGTAAATACTATAGGACTCTTTTGTATATGTTCTACAAATCTCATTGAACTATGATTACATGGAAAAGCCGATGAATAGATTTGAAAAGGAAATGGGATCTATAATAAAGATAATTGTTTCCACTATTTAGACTAAGTTGAACTACGCTTTAAAATAAAAGAATAAAGTCAAAGTATATAGATTGGGATTGGTTCCCTTATAGGAACAATTTTGGGAATTACTATGAATATTAGTAATTCTTAATACGTAATTACTTCTTATTCATAAATCTAGCTGGAACCATTATGTCTTTGTGTATAGGCGATACATATAACTAGAACTTCCTTACTATAGTATGGAGCATAAACAGTAATATTTTTAATTATTATTATCTAATTACAAATGATATCTCAAATTCTGGAAAACAAGTGAAGACCAGTAAATGAAAAATAGTTCTCGATAGACTAATATTCCAATCCATTAATATAATAAGCTAAACTAGCAAGTGGTGTTTACCATTGACGAGTGGGTCTCGACTTTTGAGACAAAGCACTAAGAATCTACGAGAGAAATCTATATTTAGTCCTATTGAATCAATATATATGAGCTACTAGTTTAGCATGAAAACAAGAAAAGTCAAAAGAGATTATATGTAATTTCAAAGTATCGAATAAAAATAGTGTTACTCATATATAATAATTGTAGTAAAAAACATTATCATCCAAGTTGACTTCGAGCAGATGACATTATATATCAAATTTCCATAACAAAATCCCGAGTAGCACACATGCGACTGCACAAAACTTCTATTGAAATTAGAGGCAACAAAAGGAATAAATACAGAGGTCGCACATAGGGCACATCAAGACTTTTAGTCTCGAATAACACCACATAGCACTGAATCAGATTTGTTATTACTAATTTTAATTATAGCCAATACATAAGTAACTATTACAGAAGGTCTAGAACAAAATGTATTTTATAAATAATTGAGAAAATATTGAGCCGAACCATAATAGGCTCTAGCTCAACAACATAAACAAATGAAGAACACATTTAAATAAGAACTCTAAGAACTCATGTTAAATCCATATGCATGCACTCAACTTGGCCACCCAAGATAGGAGGAGGTACCAGAGAGTTTTGACCTATAGGGTGAAATGTTGGAGTCAAAGTGTTGAAAAACACAAAACTTTTAAACCATGCAACCTTCAACATTTATTCGTCAATGTACACAATTGTTACCTGGAAAGAAAAATGACACAAATTATATTAGTACTTTGTTAAATGGGATAAGAAATTACAAATGAATTGGAAGATATTTTTATCAAACTCTAGTCACCTGTTAGATGTAGGTCAAATGGTGATTCAAGTCTTTATGCTAACTGCAAAGGAATTTAAGGGTATAGTAGGTATCTAAAATCCATATTAAAGCACAAGAATACAAATTATTATATGCCCAATTATAAGATTTATCACAAGTATTCCTTAGCTAGAAGTACCTGACGAAAATCAGATAGTTTCCTCTTCAGAGTGACTTTTAGCAATAATTGGAGTCATATTAAAAGGGTATACAGATATATTGTTCAAATTATATACAAACAAACTCAAAGAATAGAACAAATGAAGTTGAATATAAAACCCCAATTTTTACTAAGAATCAAACAGTAAATAACCATACTACAAGAATTATATCATATGCCACAATCTAGCGAAAAAAGGATCATGGCAAATGTACTTGATGTACTAGCCACTCTTAAGAAGGGTTTGAAAAACTCCAAATCATAACTATTCCAAAAGGACAAATTTCATAGTGGGATAAAAGGAGTATAAAATTTAGAGTACATTACTTGGTCACTGAACCATAGTATTAATGTTGGCATTTTGGCACCAGTGTGGCGTTATGGTACAGGTGTTGTCCTTGATGGCAACTCACTTTGGTGACAGATCTCAGTTAAGGCGCTCAGAATGAAGGAAATCTTGTATACGCAAGTTCACCTTGCCGAAGACGCGTATACATGCAGGTTATACGTTCAGAAGTCACGTATGCGTATACACGTACTTTTATGCACAGAAAAGTGCGTACATGGTGGGAAACTTATTTTTGGTCCGTGGTTGTTAGTCCTTGGAATTTGAACCTATGGTTTTGGACCATGGTATCTTGTCAGAAGTGTTGACCCCAGGTTTGGGCCCTTGGTATTGGCTTATTATGGTTTTGGACCATGGTATTGTGGAAGGGCTAAAACTATAAAAGAGGAAGGAGATCATGTGGCAAAGGATCATCTGATTTATTGAATATCTGATATCGTGCTAGATCTGGAATACTGGTGATTGGGTTATGGTGCAGATCTAGATCTGAATGAAGGAGGAACCTGAGCGCAAGAAGGATTAGGACTATTGATGGATCAAAATCTCAAGGCTTGAACATTGGTATCTCTGTATGATTTTGATCTGATATATGTGGCGCACTCTTGATCTATAAATCTGGGTTAACTAATGTCTGAATGTTTAAAAGAATAAATTATCCTTTTTAGACCTGTACGCAAGTTCAGTGAAGTGCAGGTGCGTATACACGCTTTTTCTGTGAATGAAAGAAGCGTATACGTAGGTTGGTTGTGGTACAGAAGCACATACACGCAGATTGATGAATAGTGAAGTAGCGTAAATATCTTGATTTATGTTCTAGCTGCTTCTGTTTTATTGCTGCAGTATTCTAGGTTCAGAATTGGTGTTTGATTACAGTTACTGTGTTCTGGGTACAGCTGACAGAGAAGTGTTTATCTGATTCAGTTTTTGATTGGTGAAAAGGGTTTGGTTGATGCAGAAATACTTGATGTTTGATTGATATTACTTGTGGATCCAGTCTGAAAATTAATGAAACGAGGTCCCTGAAAGCAGAGAGAAGGTTGCAGCCTTCTACAGGTAGGAGCCTGCGTACTAGTATCTCAAGCTAGTACAAGAACTAAGGGGGTTGGAGCTCCCTTCCAGGAAAGCTGGAGAACGAGAGAGAGTTGTAGCTCTCTGCAGGTTGCAGCCTGTGTACTGGTAAAGATTGCACCAGTGAAAAACATTGTAAAGAGAAGTTTCTAATTAAAAAGAAGATAGAGACGAATTGCAGCAGGGGGTTTCTACCCACATTGGGTTTCCTCCTTATATCTTGTGTTCATGTGTGTGATTGTCTTTTGCTCTGTTTCACTGGTTCTAGTACTGTTTATTTGCTTCTGATTCATAGATTAATAACTGACATCTGAAAGATAAATCAAATTATAAGTCTGCTTTATATACATGGTTTTCCTTATCTGAAGTTGCGTATATACGCGATTTTTATTAACTGAAGTAGCGTATATTATCTGAAGTTGAAAAAGGAAATATTTGTCTTGATAATACTGGTTCACCCCCCCCCAGTATTATTTCCCACAATTGGTATCAGAGCCAGGTTCTTCTGAAGAAGCTTGATCGCTTGAAGGAAGATCTTTCATCATGAGAAACTACGAGAGGGAAGCATCAATCAGGCCACCGGTTTTTGATGGGACAAACTTCGTATATTGGAAGGTAAGAGTTACTGCCTATCTTCAATCTCTGGGCATAGAAGTCTGGGACATCATAGAAACAGGGTATACTTTTCCATCAGCTACCCCTACAGATCTAGCTGAGAAGAAGAAATATGAAACAAATGCAAAGGTGGTCAATACTCTTCCAGGATGTCTATCTCAATCAGAATTCATTAAAGTTATGCAGTTAAAATCAGCAAAAGAAATATGGGACAAGATTGTCCTAAGCTATGAAGGAGATGATCAGGTAAAACGAGCAAAACTTCAAACCCTCAGGATTCAGTATGAAAATCTCAAGATGTATAATGATGAAAGTGTGGCTAACTATTTTCTTCATGTAGATGAGATTGTTAATTGTATGAAAAACTTGGGAGAAGAAATAAAAGACGCTGTTGTGGTTGAAAAAGTTCTGAGATCTTTGTCACTTAGGTTTGAATCTAAAGTTTATGCAATATAAGAAAAGGAGAATCTACAAAGTCTTAAAATGTCACAACTGCACGGAATTCTTACTGCTTATGAAATGAGGAAAGGAAGTTCATCAGACAGGAGAGAAGTTGCCTTCAAGGCTTCAGGTAAAGGAGAATACTATGAATCAGGACACGTGTCAGAAGAAGAAGAAGAATCAAATTTTGTCAAAAATCTTCAAAGGGGTGCTGGACGATTCCGAGGTAAGTTACCTTTCAAGTGCTTTGCTTGTGAAAGAGTAGGTCACTATGCTACAAAATGTCCTCATAAGGATAAGATTGACAAGGGAAAGGAACCTATTAGATGGAACAAGAAACAGAATTCAAATAAGAAAAGTTATTACACTCATCAAGATAGTAATGGTCTTTCAAATAGTGACGAAGATGAACGAGGTAATGGATATAAAATTTTAATGGCTTTTGAAGATGATGACTACATGGATGCTACAGATGTAGAAGGTTTTTGTGAAGAGATGACTAACCTCAAAATCTGTTTAGAAGAGAAAAATGTAATTATTGATTCTCTACAAGGTCAACTGGCTGAAAGGGAAAAACATCTTGAAAAATTGGAATGTGAAATTGTTTGTATTAGAAAGGAGATTGAGAAAACAAAAGCTATTAATCTTAAATTTGTTAAAGGATCTGAAACTCTGGATGAGATTATCAATGTGCAGCGTTCTCCACTAATCAAGACAAGTCTGGGATATAATGGAGAAACATCTCAAGCTTCTACCTCCAAAAGTTATCTTGATGCAGCAAGGAGGAGCGAGCAAAGGCCTAATAGAAATCATCAGGTAAATCAGGGATAGTTTACCTCAAGAGAGAATAAAGACTATCAAGAAACTCAGGGACAAGCTACCTTAAGGACAAACAGAAGCTACAATCAGCCACAGGTAAAATCTTCCCAATTTGCCTCAAGAATGGATGTCAATAGAAACTACAATCGGTTGGATGATAGATTTGATAATCGCAGGAGTTTCTTCAATGGCCAATGCTTCTCTTGCCATAATTTTGGTCACAAAGCAGCTCAATGTGTTGCCGTTAAGACAATCATGACTAGAGAAGCTCAAAAACAAAGGAATATGACTGGAATCACGAAAAGGACTTATAACAACTTTTCGGCCCTTGAAAATGAAGTTGAATGTTCTATTTGTAATAACTTTGGTCATGAAGATTCTGAATGCAGGAGTAGGTTTTGGAAGACAACTCAGAAGGAACATACCTCAAGTGCCAGAACATGGAGAATGAAGGAACCACAACCAGAAAGATGTGGGATAGCTTTCTATGCAGAAGGACATGAAAATCTATGGTATATCGACAGTGGATGTTCGAAGCATATGACAGGGGATAAAGAAAAACTTGAATCATATACTGCATTAGAAAAGGGAAAGAAGGTGTCTTTTGGAAACGATACCCCTGCAGCCATAAAAGGAAAAGGCACTACTCAGTTGAAAGAAAAGGTCAAAGCTGGAAATGTTTTGTATGTTGATGGCTTGAAGCATAATCTTCTAAGTGTTAGTCAGATGTGCGATCAAGGAACCGAGGTAATATTTCGATCAAATGGATGTAGTGTTCGTGATCTTGATACAGGAAAAACAATGATCAAAGGCAGAAGAACTCCAAATAATCTATACATATTTGAAGAAGGACAACAACAATGCTATTTGAGCAAGGATGATGAACACTGGTTATGGCACCGGAGGTTGGGGCATCTAAGCTTTTCACAAATAAGGAAAGCATGCAAATATCAGGCAGTTGTTGGCATTTTGGCACAGATGTTGTCCTTGATGGCAACTCTCTTTGATGACAGATCTCCGTTCAGACTACAGAATAAAGAGAAATCTCATATACGCCGGTTTATCAAGTCCAAGTTGCGTATACACGCAGTCTATATGCATACTAAGTCACGTATACGCAGGTTATATATATACGGAGGCACGTATGCACGCAGATATATGAACAGAAAAGGGCGTATATGTCGGGAAGCTTCCCTTTGGTCCATGGTAGTTAGTCCTCGGTACTTGAGCCTATGTATTTGGACCAAAGTATCTCGACAGACGTGCTGATCCCTAGTTTCTAAGTTGATGGTATTGGATTTCTATGGTTTGGCCCTTGGTATTGAGCAAGGCCTAAGGCTATATAAGGAGGAGAAGATCATTAGGCAAATCATCTTTTGAAAAGGCTTGAATATCTGAAAAAGAAAGAGATCTGGTATGCAGGTTCTGGGTTGCTTGATCTAAGCTAAGGAGAGATCACTTCGGTTGATGGAAGACTAGATCTAAGGATAGATCGGGATCTAATGATTTGAAATGCACTATTATGATATGGTTGATTATGCGTATTTCTAGATCTGCATACTGACGCAATGCTATGTTCTGGGTCTAACTGATGTCTGGTACAGCTGCAAGTTGAGAGAATTTATTTTTAGATCTGTACGCAGGTTGGCTTCGGTAAAAGCGCGTGTATACGCGGGTTGCTCTCATTGAAGTAGCGTATATATTTTGGAGCTTGATTTTTTGAGTTACAGTTGGGTCTGACTGTTATTGTAGAGTTCTGTAGTCTGCTCTGTGTTCTGGTAACTGGTGTTTGACAGGGTTTCATTGGTTCAGTGATTGATGATGCTATTGGATGTTTTGTGCTTCAATGATTTGTTGTGAAAGTTGAATGAATTGTGGTCTTCAGTTTTGTAACGTTGTGCTTCAGGAATATCCAGTCTGAAAATGTATGAAAGGTGGTACCTGAAAGAAAGAAGATTGTAGGCCAGCACCTACGTACTAGTATCTTGGCTAGTACAAGAGCAAAGGGGGTTGGAACTCCCTTCCAAGGAAGTTTGGAGAACGAGAGAAGGTTGAAGCCTTCTGCAGGTTGTAGCCTGCGTACTGGTATAAGGCTGCACCAGTACAAAATGATTGTAAACTGAAGTTTCATATTAAAGAAAGATAGAGACGACTTGCAGCAGGTGGTTTTCACCCACATTGGGTTTCCACCTTATATCATGGTGTTCATGTGTGTCGTTTTTGTGTGATCTGTTCTACTGCATCTGTTTACTCTTAATATGGTGAATAATGTCCTTATGCACTTAACTGAAGATAAACTGACTGAATTATAAGATTTCTAGTTATACGCTGTTTTCCTTAGACACAGTTGCGTGTACACGCTGGTTCACTTAACAAAAGTAGCGTATATGTTTCTGAACATTGAAAAAGTTTTATAGTTCTGATAATACTGATTCACCCCCCCTCTCAGTATTATTTCCAACAGCAGTTTGTGGTCTTCCAGATATCAAAATACCAAACAACACCATATGCAAATCATGTCAGTTTGGTAAGCAAACCAGAACTAACTTTCCTAAGAAGGAAGGATCAGCTAGCAGGCCTCTTGAGCTAGTCCATACAGATGTATGTGGTCCATTTAGGACAAGGTCACCTCGAGGAGAAGAATACTTGATATTATTCATTGACGACTTCTCCAGGTTTGTTTGGTTATGACTTATGAAGCACAAAGACGAAGCATTCGAAAAATTCAAATCCTTCAAAGCCTTGGCTGAAAATGAATCAAATTACAAAATTAAGTGCCTCAGGTCCGACAAAGGTGGGGAGTTTACCTCAAATGAATTTTTCAATTTCTATGAAGAACATGGAATAAGAAGGGAATTCTCTACAGCTAGGACTCCTCAGCAAAATGGAGTGGTGGAAAGGATGAACAAAACAATCCAACAAATGGCTCGTGCTATGCTTGATGACTTTGGAACTCCGTAACCTTCTGGGGTGAAGCTGCATATGTTGCGGTTATTATTCTCAACAAAACAAATGTCTGAGTGAACAACACCCAAACTCCTCATGAGCTCTGGTATGGTGAGACTCCTTCGGTAAAGCATTTCAAAATTTTTGGGAGAAAATGCTATATTAAGAATACTGATGAGCAGCTTGGCAAACTTGAACCTAGAGCAGATGAAGGCATTCTCCTTGGTTATTCTCCTCACAGCAAAGCATATAAGTGTTACAATAAAAGACTTGGAATAATTGTTGACAGCATTGATGTAGTGATTGATGAAAAAGGATACATCCCTAGGCAAGTAAATCATGAAGATATCGATGAGGATGAAGACTACTCTCCAAATCAGACAAATGACGAAGAAGAACCTCAAGAGGCACTAGAGGGACAGACAAGGATATAAGAGAAGACTCCATCTAGGTACGTTCAGAAGAATCATCCATAATCTCAAATTTCGGGGCAGAAAGAAGCAGGTGTACAAACTAGAAGAACAATTGCAGAAGCCTCAAGCTATTTGGCATTACTCTCCTCCACTGAACCACAAAATGTAAAGGAGGCGTGCAAAGATGAATTGGGTCAAGGCAATGGATGAAGAACTTGAGCAGATCGAAAAGAACAACACTTGGGAGTTGGTTCCTAGACCAAAAGATAAGAATGTCATAGGAACAAAATGGATCTTCAAGAACAAGTTGAATGAGAATGGGGAAGTCATTAGAAACAAGGCCAGGCTTGTTTGTAAAGGGTATGCTCAACAAGAAGGAATAGACTTTGAAGAAACTTTTGCTCCCGTGGCTAGACTTGAAGCCATTCGAATGTTCCTTGCTCTCTCAAGCTTTCAGAAGTTCAAAGTATTTCAAATGGACATGAAGTCAGCCTTTCTGAATGGAGACTTAGAAGAAGAAGTATACATCGAACAACCAGATGGTTTCATCCTTAGGAATGATCCAAATCTTGTATGTAGACTTAAAAAGGCTCTCTATGGGCTTAAACAAGCTCCAAGGGCTTGGTACTATCGTTTGGATAAATACCTTCATCAACAAGGTTTTTCAAAAGGATCAACAGATAGCAATCTCTACATAAAAATTGAAAATAACAAATTGCTAATACTTGTTGTGTATGTAGATGATATTATCTTTGGAAGCAATGAAGAAGCTATGAGTCAAAGCTTTGCCTTGGTGATGCAGAAAGAATTCGAAATGTCCTTGCTTGGAGAACTGACATACTTTCTTGGATTGCAAATCCAACAAAATGAAGGTGGTATCTTCTTGTCTCAAACCAAGTACCTCAAGCAGATTCTGAAGAAGTATGGCATGGAAGATTCAAAACTAGTATGTACCCCCATGGTTACAGGATGCAACCTCAGTGCAAATGATGAATCGGCAGCAGTGCATCAACCAACCTATAGATCTATGATTGGAAGTCTACTTTATTTGACAGGTACCCGACCAGACATCATGCATGCAGTGGGAATAGTTCGAAGATTTCATGCAAATCCAAAGGAAACTCATTTTCGGGTAGTCAAGAGAATCTTCAAGTACCTTCAAGGAACTCAAAACTATGGCTTATGGTACCCTAGAGATATAGATCTCACACTTCATGCTTACACAGATGCAGATTGGGCCGGAAGCGTGGATGACAGGAAGAGCACAAGTGGTGGTGCATTCTTTATGGATTCCAGATTAGTATCTTGGTTCAGGAAGAAACAAAGTTCGATTGCTTTATCTACAGCTGAAGCGGAATATGTGGTTGCTGCATCTTGTTGCACTCAACTTCTTTGGATGATGCAAACCTTGCAGGATTTTCAAATCACTTGTACTCCACCTGTCTCTATCTTATGTGATAATAAAAGTGCAATAAGCATTTCAAAGAATCCTGTCATGCATTCAAAGACCAAGCACATACCTATCAAATACCACTTTCTTCGGGAACAAGTGCTTGAGAAAAAAGTCAAGTTGGAGTATGTTTCTTCTAAGGAACAAATTGCTGATATCCTCACCAAACCATTGCCCACGGAAACTTTTGAATATCTCATATAGAAGCTGGGAGTAGTTGATGCTTCATCCTGCTGTTGAAGCTTGTCTGTTTCAAAGAAAAGTTGGTGTACTCGAGTTGGATGAGGGGAATCCACATACATACACCGATTTATGCAAGTGCAGTCGCGTATATGGAGTTCTAAAGAAAATCAGCAAGGACAGACTTTGGTTGAAGAGAGTCTGATATGGGTCTGTCAGAGACCATCAGGCACAGGTTCAGGGGGAGCAGATAATCTTCTAATAATGCATTGTTGGCATTACCTTAGAAGCTCTTGGTTCTAGTAATCAAGTTGTTTTTGGTTCAGGTGGATCAGCTGCAGAAAGAAGAACAGAAGGGGAACATGGTTGCTGATATATACAGTGATTGTAAGATGTTGCTGATAGTAGTTATTGGTGATTTGCATAGTCTTGATATTTCGTCTCTATGTCATGTATATTTGTTTTTTTTTCTATTATCAAGGTCATGTAACGACCAATTTTGGTTTCCCCACTATGCCTGGGATGATTGATGCAATTGGTGAATTTCTGATGTATCCCCACTTGGTTTGGTGGATGATCCCCACTTGGTTGGGTGATGGTTGTATGTATTGAGTCTTTTGGTGATAGGAAGGTCTTTTATGATGTATAAGTCATGGTTATTATTGAAGAACACCTTTTTGCAGATCTTGCCTACCGTCAGGGGGAGCATGTTCAGCACAGCAGAGCAGAGATATCAGCATGTACTCAGGGGGATCATAGCCCTTTGCCCTTGATGACAAAGGGGGAGAATGACTTTGAGGATCTTGGGATTGCCATCAAGTCCAAAGGGGGAGATTTTTGGCATTTTGGCACCAGTGTGGCATTATGGTACAGGTGTTGTCCTTGATGGCAACTCACTTTGGTGACAGTTCTCAGTTAAGGCGCTCAGAATGAAGGAAATCTTGTATACCCAGGTTCACCTTGCCAAAGACGCGTATACACGCGGGTTATACGTTCAGAAGTCGTGTATGTGTATACACGCACTTTTATGCACAGAAAAGTGCATACATGGTGGGAAACTTATTTTTGGTCCGTGGTTGTTAGTCCTTGGAATTTGAACCTATGGTTTTGGACCATGGTATCTTGTCAGAAGTGTTGACCCCAGGTTTGGGCCCTTGGTATTAGCTTATTATGGTTTTGGACCATGGTATTGTGGAAGGGCTAAAACTATAAAAGAGGAAGGAGATCATGTGGCAAAGGATCATCTGATTTATTGAATATCTGATATCATGCTAGATCTGGAATACTGGTGATTGGGTTATGGTGCAGATCTAGATCTGAATGAAGGAGGAACCTTAGCGCAAGAAGGATTAGGACTATTGATGGATCAAAATCTCAAGGCTTGAACATTGGTATCTCTGTATGATTTTGATCTGATATATGTGGCACACTCTTGATCTATAAATCTGGGTTAACTAATGTTTGAATGTTTAAAAGAATAAATTATCCTTTTTAGACTTGTACACAGGTTCAGTGAAGTGCAGGTGCGTATACACGCTTTTTTTGTGAATGAAAGAAGTGTATACGCAGGTTGGTTGTGGTACAGAAGCGTATACACGCAGATTGATGAATAGTGAAGTAGCGTACATATCTTGATTTATGTTCTAGCTGCTTCTGTTTTATTGTTGCAGTGTTCTGGGTTCAGAATTGGTGTTTGATTACAGTTACTGTGTTCTGGGTACAGCTGACAGAGAAGTGTTTATCTGATTCAGTTTTTGATTGGTGAAAAGGGTTTGGTTGATGCAGAAATACTTGATGTTTGATTGATATTACTTGTGGATCCAGTCTGAAAATTAATGAAACGAGGTCCCTGAAAGCAGAGAGAAGGTTGCAGCCTTCTGCAGGTAGGAGCCTGCGTACTAGTATCTCAAGCTAGTACAAGAACTAAGGGGGTTGGAGCTCCCTTCCAAGAAAGCTAGAGAACGAGAGAGAGTTGTAGCTCTCTGCAGGTTGTAGCCTGCGTACTGGTAAAGACTGCACCAGTGCAAAACATTGTAAAGAGAAGTTTCTAATTAAAAAGAAGATAGAGACAAATTGCAGCAGGGAGTTTTCACCCACATTGGGTTTCCTCCTTATATCTTGTGTTCATGTGTGTGACTGTCTTCTGTTCTGTTTCACTGGTTCTAGTACTGTTTATTTGCTTCTGATTCACCGATTAATAACTGACATCTAAAAGATAAATCAAATTATAAGTCTGCTTTATATAAGCAGTTTTCCTTATCTGAAGTTCTGTATATACGCGATTTTTATTAACTGAAGTAGTGTATATTATCTGAAGTTGAAAAAGGAAATATTTGTCTTGATAATACTGATTCACCCCCCCCCCCCCTCTCAGTATTATTTCCAACAATTGGTATCAGAGCCAGGTTCTTCTGAAGAAGCTTGATCGCTTGAAGGAAGATCTTTTATCATGAGCAACTACGAGAGGGAAGCATCAATCGAGCCACCAGTTTTTGATGGGACAAACTTCGTATATTGGAAGGTAAGAGTTACTGCCTATCTTCAATCTCTGGGCACAGAAGTCTGGGACATCATAGCAACAGGGTATACTTTTCCATCAGCTACCCCTACAGATCCAGCTAAGAAGAAGAAATATGAAACAAATGCAAAGGCGGTCAATACTCTTCTAGGATGTCTATCTCAATCAGAATTCATGAAAGTTATGCAGTTAAAATCAACAAAAGAAATATGGGACAAGATTGTCCTAAGCTATGAAGGAGATGATCAGGTAAAACGAGCAAAACTTCAAACCCTCAGGATTCAGTATGAAAATCTCAAGATGTATAATGATGAAAGTGTGGCTAACTATTTTCTTCACGTAGATGAGATTGTTAATTGTATGAAAAACTTGGGAGAAGAAATAAAAGAGGCTGTTGTGGTTGAAAAAGTTCTGAGATCTTTGTCACCTAGGTTTGAATCTAAAGTTTCTGCAATAGAAGAAAAGGAGAATCTACAAAGTCTTAAAATGTCACAACTGCATGGAATTATTACTGCTTATGAAATGAGGAAAGGAGGTCCATCAGACAGGAGAGAAGCTTCCTTCAAGGCTTCAGGCAAAGGAGAATACTATGAATCAGGACACGTGTCAGAAGAAGAATAAGAATCAAATTTTGTCAAAAATCTTCAAAGGGGTGCTGGACGATTCCGAGGTAAGTTACCTTTCAAGTGCTTTGCTTGTGAAAGAGTAGGTCACTATGCTGCCAAATGTCCTCATAAGGATAAGATTGACAAGGGAAAGGAACCTGTTAGATGGAACAAGAAACAGAATGCAAATAAGAAAAGCTTCTAGGATGTGTATATAAGATTATGACTAGAGCTTCTAAGTGTTGATATAAGTGAGTTCTAAAATGAATATAATGGGGTAAGGGCACAAATAATATAGGCCATTTTTCCAATAGTATCTAGGAAAACCATATTAGAGAACAAATCAATATATGTATAAGTCAAATACATGTTTCATGAATGTGGAACAAATTTTACAATGAAAGTAAGTTAACCACATTCTTGAAAAATTTACATCAAAACATATTAGGTTATATAATACATGTAATACCATCAATGGACATAATGGCATAAAGAAAACCATCTTGGAGGTAGGTATAAGAACCTCTACAATAACCTTGGTAGTTGTTCAACATCCTCTCCTCCTAGGTCCACCCAAACAACCAACCAGCCGGAAAACATGTGATGAGAGAGGTTACTATAAGAGATTCAATCTCCTTAGTGACCTTAAGGAAATGGAATCATCAAAACTCATCAAACAAACCCATCCACATTAGCAATTACACCCCAGGAGACATGTCAGCCACTCATATATCTTGTCCTTAGGTCCCACTGATGTTTTAATCCTCTTAACCCAAATTCATTCTCATGCTATAGGCAAGACAGTGACCGGCAACTAAAAGTAACTCTTATAGTCATATATGCCAGCGACTGTGGACTTTTCTCAACAGACCTTTGCAAGCGACCCTGAGATTTGAGCCACTTTTCTAGCCCAGAATCTCGTCCTCTGCCCAAAACTTGATACAACCTTCAGAATCCATCAAAGTCATGATAAAAATGTTGATAATTCAAAAATCAACCTTAGGACTAGGCCTGAGCATCCCCATTGAGGTTTGAAATTTTTCCAAACACTTGGCATAAATGCGACCTATAGGTCTAGGATACAAGAAAAATCATAAATGACTAAAGAACTTATGAAACATAAATAGAAGGATCACCTCCTTCTCCATTGGACTATTATATCATCAATTAAGTCTTGCATCCATCCATTTAAAAATTACAAGTAAATACATGAAATAACCATGACATGAACTGGTCACATAACCATGCTTATAACTAGCATTAAACCATATAAATATCATAGATATGAAAGTCATTAAATACACACATAGAAAAGTACAAAAGTAAGAGAACTTAGGTTTTATTAATCATAGGTAAATCCAAACAGGTTTGGGACTTCCACGTGCCACCCGGCCATAGAGATGGCTGAACCAAATCTCTCTTTCATCTAGTCACCCCGGTGCCATATTCCAAGCATAAATGTGGGAACTCATAGAACAACCAATCCAAGAACACCTAAGGGAATCTAGAGGTTAAACCACCTCCACTCTCACCACACCATGATCACACCAAAATTGGTGCTTCGATCACAACCGAAACAAACTTGGAATGCCATTCAGAATCCATCACTATCCTTGAGGAATTTTTCGTCTCCTTGTCTCTCAAGCTTTACCGCAATCCAATCCCAGATCACTATGCCCTAAACTGAGACCAGTCTCTCAGGCTTTACCGCAATCCAAACCTGGATCACTAGGCCCTAAACCGAGACTTCTCCCTCGGGATTTACTGTGTATCCCGCCAAAACCATTCAAGCGATTCCTATGCCTTTGGGAATGAACCTTGAGACCACATCCACCCTGGATTCCAAAATCTATCTAGTAAACCAGAGCTCAAAACCAAAATAAACATCCCAACATGATGACATCAGGAAAAAGGCAAGGCTAGGCTGAAAACCACTATCATAACCCAAAAAACGTCATGCCACTGACAGCAAGAGAACCATACACCAACATGCAAAGCCATGCATGTCCAAACCATCTAGGAATCACACATGTAAAAGGTTACCTGCAAGTATTCCTCCTGAAGCTACTTGATCTTGCTCTTCTTCCTTGATCCTTGCTTTCCTTCCTTTCCCTTTTCTTTCTTTTCCTTCCTTGATCCAAAGCTAGAGTGCTCCAAGGAAACTCTAAGTGATCAAGAGGGAGGGAGAGAGAGAGAGAATAATGAGAGAGCTCCAAACTTGAACTGACAAAAGGTTAGAAAAATCTTGCCCACTTATCCTCGGAAGCCTTTTTATTAATGAAGCCTCTATTTTATATATTTTCCATTATTTTCCTTCAATTTCCTTCTCACATGCAACCTATGACCTTTTGCCTTCCTTTTCTTCTATTTTCCTTTATTTTCATTAATAAAAGTGTCAAAAATTCCTTTTTTTCCTCTTTGTAAAAAATCTGTGTAGGTTAACCCAATAATGTAATATAAATTAAAGCAGAATATTATAACCTACTTCTACTATCAATTTGTGGAAGCTTAAAGATAGAGCTGAACAATATAACCATAAGAAGAAGAATCAATGGCACAATACACATGAAAATACTTTGGGGAACCCTCAGCTAAAAACCCCACTATCTATATTATCATACAAGGTGGAAATACATGGGAATTATACAAAGCCTTAGCTCTCACAGCTAGCCATCTCTCAGTACAATCCTCACAAATGCTCACAGGCAATATTGGCTTCTCTTCAGCCTTCCTCTCTACCCTCCAAGCTCCTATTTCCTTGCATTGTTCCTTTTGGATGATCTTCCTTTTACCAAGTGGAAAACCTATGTTACCGAGTGGAAGATTTCCTCCAAAACTACACGATCCTCAAGGATGATTACCTTGATTTCATGCTTGAGTTTTCTTTATAAGAAAACACATGCAACTGATAGTACATTGTCCTCAACATTAATCTCAACTGCATCTTTCTCAGAATAGACATGCATGAGTTTCTGATGAGGGAATCTTCAGTTAACTAGAGTAGCACTAGTGGATGCATTAATGCATCAACTAACTATTAACTCTTTATTAGTTCCTCAAACAGTTTGGAACTAATTTAACTAGACTTAACTCAGTAAAATGAGTTAACTAATTACAAATCAAATATAACTCAATATTATCTCCTTAATTTAAGGGATAACTCTTGCATGACTTCAGAAATACTTCTAACTTAAATTTCTCCAACTAATTAATTTAAAATAAATTAATTAATTACTTCCAAGTAGCTATTAAGACTAAATTCGATTTTAATTCACAATTTAATATAAGGACAAATTAGATTGGAATATTCTTGTTGCCATTTTTCAACAATCCCTATCAAAAAGAAAGGGATTATCTACCACCCCGATCCTGTCTCTATGGAACTCGAATTTACACTTTGATAATGCCTTTGTCAAAATGTCAACATCTTGCTCCTTTGTCGAAATATACTGCAACAACATGATCCTCTTGACCTGTGAAAAGCCACGGGCAACAAATCTTGCCTTATGCTTCTCCACACTACCATCAATAGCTTGCTTTACCTTGTAATGCCAACGAGAACTCACAACTGACTTGTTCTTTGGTCTCGGAACCACATCTCAAACACTATTACGAACTATGGAGTCATACTCCACCATAGCATCAAACCAAATCAGCTTCTACACTACTTCCTCAAAGGAATATGACTCGGTCTCAACACATTCCCCAGCAAGGGCCATGTATCTAGTGCACCTCTCAAGTGACCTCCTCTATCTATGCTGAGAAGAGGTGCTCCCACATTCTCTCTCACATCCTCCAACAATCTATCAGCTTCTCATGTGCTCTTCCGTCCATCTCTAGAAGACTCTGTATGAGTGGATGTCTCCACTCTTGGAACATCTACGTGTGGTTGCTCCGCATCAGTTTGAGGCTCCTCCTCCTTAGGAACCAATAGTTCCTCCATAGCTTATAGTTGGAGCTCCCTCTTAAGGGAAACTCGCATGGCCTTCTTCTCATCAAACTTGAGATCTCTGCAAACTATTGTCCTCCGAATGGTAGGCAAGTACACCCAATAGTTGTGATGTGTATCAGTGTACCCGACAAATATCCCCAACTCTGATGTTGGCTCAAGCTTCTTCTGTGCATCCTTTGTCACATGGAAATATGTCGATGAGCCAAAGATCCTGATGTGACCCACATCTAGTCCCTTATCAAAGAAATCTTCCTCTGGTGTCTTCATCCCAGGTATGCAATGCAGGATTCTATTATGCAAATAGACCATTGCGTTGCATGCCTCAGCCCACAAGTGAAGTGGTAGGCCTTGGTCATGCAACATTGCTCGTGCTGCCCCTACAATAGTTCTATTCTTCCTCTCAGCCACCCCATTCTGTTGTGGGTTATGAGGTGCCGTCAACTCTCGTTCAATTCCTTCCACTGCACATATGTCCTTAAACTCTTGAGAGACATATTCTCCATTATTGTCGCTTCTCAAGGCCTTGATTTTCTTCCCTGACTCTTTCTCAACGAAAGCTTTGAACTCACAAAACTTTGTGAAAGTTTGGTCCTTCTTCTGCATGAAATAAATCCAACATTTATGAGAATAGTCATAAATGAAAATCACATAATACCTTTACTTCACTGTGGATGCCATCGAGAATGGTCCACACACATCAGTATGAACTTGCTCTAAGATAGCCTCTTCTCGATTGTCTCGTTCATGAAAGGAAGACTTGGTGTACTTTCCCAAGGTACAACCTTTGCATGAGTCAACTTGCTCAAGTTTTCCTTTGGGAAGTCCTGTAGATATTTGCTACATTATCTTCAAAGCCCCATGATGCAAATGGCCCAACCACCTATGCTACAACTCGCCAATGTCTTGGCTTTGCGCCAATTCTGCTTTCTCACACAATGCTGCATAATCATCTACTTCTAGTTTATAGAGATTTTTCACCCGAATCCCTATCCTCTTGGCCTAACCCGTGTCTATGTGTCTTAAGAATGACTTTCCTTTACTAAAGACAACATCATAGCCTTTGTCCTCCAACATCACGACTGATACCAATTTCTTCTTCAGTCCAAGCACATACATCACATTTTTCAAGGTGAGAGGAGCTCCATGCTCCCTCTGAAAAGAAACCATACCCACTCCTGAAACATTGTACCTTTCGTCGTCACCCATCTCTATGCGCATCTTGAGGTATTTCTCCTCTAAGGTACTGAATAAATTTTTATCACCGGTCATGCAGAATGAGGCTCCACTATCAAGATGCCAAACACAACCCCCCATTGATGACTCCATGCATGTGATGAGGTTAAAGTCCATTTCGAACTGAGAGGCTAACGCCTCACCTTCTGATCCTTCCGAGGATCCCTTCTTGGACTTCTTTGATGGGAAATTAGTCGCATAATGTCCCATCTTGTGACAGTTAAAGCATATTACTTTAGACATGTCACCCTTCTTCCCTTCATGAGAAGAATTTGATGTGAAATGAGAAGCGTTCCCCTTACCTTTCCTTGCCTTATTTGCTAAGACCATATTTTCTTCATCATCATTCTTGGATGAAGAACCATCTCATGTGCTACTCCTGATCTCCTCCTACATAAGATCCGACCACAGTCATTCCCAATCCGGTAACTTCTCCCTTCCATTCACAAAGTCTTGGTAGCTATTCCAACTCTTTGGAAGGCCAAGGAGAGCAAGGTTCACCATATCATCATCGGCAGTAGTTATTCCCACACTACCAATCTCATCTCTACAGGTGGTGAGCTTGTTCAGATATGTGGAAATAGTATCGCCCTTCTCCATCTTGATTCTTTGAAGCTTATCCTTGAGCGCCAATTTCCTCTGGTCGTTACTATTTTGGTAGAGGTCCTTCAATGTCTTCCACATTGAAAATGGAGTATCCTTCCCATGGAGAATCAAGACAATATGTTCTCGAACTCCCTCAAGGATGATTCGTCTCGCCTTCGCCACACACTTCTTCCACTCAGTCAACTCTTGTGCATTCGTTGAAGCTGGCTTTGGGATTTCTTGATCAATGAATTCCTTCAAGCCATTGTCTTCTAATACAACCTCCATTCTATCTTTCCATGCTATGTAATTTGAGCTACCTTCCAAGGCATACTCGAGTCTCAAGCCATAGAATGCCATTGTCCAATCTTGAAGTATGATATGAATTAGATTTACACCTGCAACCCTAAACTTCAATCTTCGAATTATCTTCTCAGTATATTGTTCACAGTTCTGATACCATTTATAAAATTTCTACAAATCTAGCTCTGATACCATGTGGAAAATCTGTGTAGGTTAACCTGATAATGCAATATAAATCAAAGCAGAATACTATAACCTACTTCTACTATCAATTTGTCCAAGCTTAAAGATCGAGCTGAAAAATATAACTAGAAGAAGAAGAATCAATGGCACAATACACATGAAAATACTTTGGGGAAATCCTCAGCGAAAAACCCCACTATATGTATTATCATACAAGGTGGAAATACATAGGAATTATACAAAGCCTTAGCTCTCACAGCTAGCCAACTCTCAGTACAATCGTCGCAGATGCTCTCATGCAATCTTGGCTTCTCTTCAACCTTCCTCTCTACCCTCAAAGCTCCTATTTCCTTGCGCTATTACATCTGGATGATCTTCCTTTTACCAAGTGGAAAACCTTTGTTACCAAGTGGAACACTTCCTCCAAAACTGTGCAATCCTCAAGGATGATTACCTTGACTGCATGCTTGAGTTTTCTTTATAAGAAAACACATGAAACTGATAGTACACTATCCTTAACATTAATCTCAACTGGGTCTTTCTTAGAATAGACATGCATGAGTTTTTAATGAGGGAATCTTCAGTTAACTGGAGTAGCACTAGTGGATGCGTTAATGCATCAACTGACTGTTTACTCTCTATTAGCTCCTCAAATAGTTTGGAACTAATTTAACTGGACTTATATCAGTAAATTGAGTTAACCAATTACAACTCAAATATAACTCAATCTTATCTCCTTAATTTAAGGGATAACTCTTTCATGACCTCAGAAGGACTTCTAACTTGAATTTCTCCAACTAATTAATTTAAAATTAGTTAATTATTTCCAAGTAGCTGTTAAGACTAAATTCATTTTTAATACACAGTTTAATTTAAGGAAAAATTAAACTGGAATATTCTTGTTGCCATATTTCAACACTTTTAATGCCTTTTCCTTAGCCTTGGATAATTTTCCTTAGCCAAAACACACATCCAGTGATGCCCACTAGGATATCTTTGCCGAACATTCAACTTGGAATAAGTGTCCCTTAACTGTGGTCATATTTTTCCTTTATTAACTTTTATTACATGAAATTTTCACTATGGTTGTTACATAACCCTCCCCCTTGGGGAACACTTTCCTTAGTGTTAAACCACGCCCTAACCTTTGCAAAACCACTGAAAATAAAACATACTACCCATAGAGCTTTATAACTTAGCTCGTTGCAGTCATGTTGCAGTATTTACAATGAAATACCTGCTCAAAATAAAAACATGATGACAACATGAAAATATAACAACCATAATAATATGACACCCATACTACTTATTGGAGCTTTAAAACTTATCTCATGGTGGTATTTACATCCATATACATATACATATATATACCAAAACATCAGTAAAACATATGCCAAACATATACCAACGTCAAACCAAAATTTCTCTACCTCAACTGACAAACAATGAAGGATACAGGGCTCACATCTAATCTGCCATCTCCCATGTAGCTTCTTCAGGCTAAAGGTGCCTCCATAGCACTTTATTCTCTATAGCTCTATTCTTGAGCATGAGATGCTTCTACTACAATATGCACCGAGGCTCTAGCTTGAACTCTCCTTCTTGCTCCACCTCCAATACAGACCAATCAATAACAAGATCAACATCCTTTAAATACTTCTGAAGCAATGAAATATGGAAAACATCATGGAATTTCACTATTGGAGGTAGTGCAAGTCGATATGTCATTGTTCCAATCCTCTCAAGGATATTGAATGGCCCGCAATACTGTGGTGCTAGCTTAGCACATGAACCAATCCTCAAAGAGCTTTTCTTGGGCTTGATGCGCAAATACACATGCTCCCCAACCTAAAACTCCTTGAACACCCTGTGTTGATCAACATGACTCTTTTTTCTATCATGTGTTTCCTTTATATTCTTCTTTATAACATGTGTTTCCTGCTCCATGTCTACCAATATGTCTCATCCAATAAGTACCATGTGCATTGGATCACTCTAGTTGATGGGAGTGTTACAAATCTGTCCATACAATGCCTCGAAAGGACTCATCCTCAATGACTCCTGATAACCATTGTTATATGCGAACTCAACCAATAAAAGATACTCCTCCCATTTCTTCTGTCGGTTCATCACATACATCCTCAACATATCCTCTAAAATCCTCTTGACCCTCTCTGTCTATCCATCTGTCTGTGAATGATAAGTTGTGCTGAAGGCCAACTCTTTGCCCAAGCTTGCAAATAGCTCCTTCCAAAACTTGGAAGTGAACTTGGCATCCCTATCTGACACAATCTTCTTTGGAATGCCATGCAGTCTTACTATCTCTCTAATGAACACCTATACTACCTCACTGGCTGAATATGTAGTCTTTACTGGAATGAAGTGAGCTACCTTACTCAATTTGTCAACCACGACCATAATAGAGTCATGTTTCTTTACTATCCTCGGAAGACCTGTGATGAAATCCATGGAAATGACCTCCCATTTCCATTCTGGAATCACTATAGGTTGTAGTAAACCACCAAGATGCTTACATTCTACCTTGACCTATTGGAAATCTAAACATCTAGCCATGAACTCTCCCACTTCCTTCTTCAGATTCGTCCAATAGTAGAACTTATTAACCATCATCAACATCTTCTGATATCATGGATGACCCGAGTATGGCTTGGCATGAAATTATCTCAAGATAATATTCTTGAGCTCACTAAAATTCGGTACATAGATCCTATCTATAAATCTCACCAAACCATTTGTCATGAGAAGATAGTCTGCATCCTGATCACCTATACCTATACCTTCACCTATACGTGTACCTATGCTCTATTGTAAACTGTGCATAATCTCTATGTATTTGTCATCTTGTTGTCCTACCTGCAATATCTTATCCTATAACTTTATCCCATAAGAGCTCATAGTTGCGATATGATTTACCTGTACCTTCCTGCTAAGAGCATCCACAACCTGGTTCTCCTTCCATTTGATGTATCCAATCTTGAAGTTGAAATCACTAAGGGTACCCAACCATCTAGCTTGTCTGGCATTTAGATTCGGTTGATCAAATAAATATCTCAACCCACTATGATCGCTCATCAATGTAAACCTCATGCCAAGAAGATATTGCCTCCACATTGCACAATGTGTGTATAACCATTGCTAGCTCAAGATTGTGTTTTGGATAGTTATGCTCATGCTCATTCAATTTTCCTGACTCATAGCACACTACCTACCCTTCTTACATGAGAAATCCACCAAGTCCTCTCTTTCAAGCATATAGACACACTACAAACTTCTTGTCTGGATCCACAATCTTTAGCACTGGTGCATGTGTGAAGAATTTCTTAAGCTGCTAAAAACTAGCCTCACATTCCTTTATCCATTTTAACTTCTTACCTTCCTGCTGCAATGATGTGATAGGATATGTAATGCATGAGAAGCTCCTAATGAACATCTTGTAGTAACCTACCAATCCCATCAACGATATCACCAAATCTAGATTCTTACGAGGTGCCCACTCCATGATGGCCCTTATCTTTTCTGGATCCACTGTTATGCCATCCTTGGAGACAACATGCCCCAAATAATGTCCCTACGTCTGAAATAAGATGCACTTGCTAAGTTTAGCATACAACTGATGCTCTCTTAGAAACCTCAACGTTACTGCTAAATTATCAACATGTTCTTCCTCATTCTTAGAATATACCAATATGTCATAAATTAATACAATAACAAACTTGTCTAGATAAGGATACAACACACTATTCATCAAACAAATAAATGTAGCTGGAGCACTAGTCAAATTGAATGGAACAACAACAAACTCATAATGCCCATACCTTGTCTTGAACATAGTCTTAAAGATATCCTCTTCCTTGATGTGTACCTGATGGTATCCTGATATCAAGTCGATCTTAGAAAACATTGTTGCTCCTTTCAAATGATTAAACAAATCATCAATCCTTGGAAAAGGGTACCTATTCTTGGTCATTATTTTGTTCAAATTCCTATAGTCAATGCACAATCTAAGAGTACCATCTTTTTTCTTCATGAACAAAACTGGTGCACTCCAAGGTGATACACTTGGCCTAATGTACCCTTTCTCCAACATTTCCTTCAGCTACAACTTTAACTCAACCAACTCAGGTGTGCTCATCCTGTAAGGTGATTTTGATGCTAGGGCTGCTCCTGGCACTAACTCAATAGAAAATTCTACCTCCCTATGAGGTGACAACTCTGTAATGTCCTCAGGAAATACATCCTGAAACTGATGCAAAAATGGGTATCTACTTAACAAATCTGCATCCTCGTCCTCCTTACCCTTGTCACTAGAAATGTGTATTGCAAACATCACACAACCTTTTCTCCAAGTACGCTTAGCCTGCATAGTAGTAACCATCATCACTGATGTAGGCTTCTTCTTGCCTTGCAAAGTCTTCTTTTCCCACTATCATCCACACACTCAATGGCCTTGTCGAAGCAATCCAATTTGGTTCTATGAAGGTATATCCAATCCATACCCAAAAGCATATTATACGAACCCAATGAAAATACATTCAAATGTGTTGTTGTAGGTATACAATTTAAGTCAAATACACAAGCTCTTACCGAATGGTGAATTCGTTTCTTTGTATCCATAACCAACTGTACCAACCAAGATTATGCATGCACTTATTTTCTCAAACCACACTTATCTACTAGGTCAATATTAATATAACTATAGTTAGATCCAAGATCAATCAAAATAGAAACAATTTGATCACAAATCTTACAGTACGTCTCAATGATCGAAGCATAATGATTCGCCTACTTGTTTTCCACAGCTGCATAGATCCCAGGGATGTTATGACCAACATCACCAAATCTATGTGCCTCCTCAGCACTATATATCTGGGGTCTACCACCACTCTGATACTGTGGACAATCCCTCTTACAATGATCCTTACCACATATCCAAAACTACAATGGTTCCCTACCACCACCTCTAGCTTGCTACTCTACACACCCTTTCTCAATTGTTTTGAATCTATTGTAAGGAACTACATTTTCTTTCTCACTTGCATCTTGAGTTCTTCCTCTCTTTGGTGGCCATTTTCCTATATATTTCTCATTTATTTCGAAGTCATGCTTGGGCTTAACTTTGTGCTTCGACTTCTCGTAACAATGCTTCAACTTTCAGATGGCCTCCTCCAACTAACTAGGCTCATTGAACTCAATCTGGTCTCTGTATGCAACTAGAAATCCACTAATGAATCTATGAACCTTGGACTTCTCCTCCCTAATCTAAGGCACATATCTCAACAACTCCAAAAATCTACTAGTATATTCATCATCTGTCATAGAACCCATCTACAACTCATAAAACTCCTTAGCTCTATCATCATAATACCTCTCCGAAAAGTACTTCTTCTTGAAGAGCCTTTGAAATGCATGCCAAGTCAAATCGTCCTCATTTATACCTTTGACATTTGTCACACCTTCCTACCAAATATCTGCTTTAACTTTGAGATTGAAAGTGGCTATATTTCGTTTCATGTTTTCTGAATAATCATGCAAGCGAAATAAGGTCCTCATAACAAGAAACCATGCTTCTACATCCTGTGATTTCTTCATCTCTCCATCAAAGGTAGTTCTCTTTTCCTTCTTAAACTCATCTAGAAAGTATCCTCTATCACTCCTCCTATGGATGATGACGATGATGATCATGATGTCTATCAGAACCAGAACTAGAATAGTACCTATGTTGATCACCTCTCCTCTCTAGAGTGTCCAATAGCCTGCCATCTTTGATTGTGTTAGATCTATCCGACCTGTGTCTACTAGGTGACCTACTTCCATATGCCCCATTAGACCTATCCTCATGTCCATGGCTAATCTGAAGTGGTCCCTGTCACTACAAATCTGACAAACTTTGAAGTAGTATCACATTCACCTCTTCTTGTTTCTCTTGTGCCTGCATGATTTTTTCATTATCTTCTTTGCAACTCCTTATTTCTTCCTTTAGGATTCTCAATGTGTCTACCAAATCAGAAGAGTGCCCCACACCATGTTGCCCATATGATTCATAGGGATATTCTATGTAGTCTACCACCTTGCTAGCCATCTGATCTATTTCCTGCAAGGCATACCATGTCATCTAAACCAAATCACAATAAACCAATGTACCTTAGCATAATTCAGGGAGGATACCTTCTCTGAAAGATCATCAAATCAATGTGATACATGTATAACATAATCATAACATCATATAGACATATATCAAATAGGTGTATCAACACATAAACAACATTTTAGCTAGGGTCCAATCATTGATGCAAGGCCATATCAATAATGCATGTTGTGACCTCATGCATGACAACAACCATTACTCCATTGCACACACTGCCACCTGCAACTGCATAATCAATGCCTAATCAACTACACATACGTATGAATGCATGTAGTCTAGCATAAGTGATCAATTCTTGTAATCCACCTACAAGACTGGTACATGTAATAAAAACATTCAAGAATGCACCTGGCATAAAAGGATGTAATCAAGTGACATATAATAAACATGTAAGCGACATATAACCATATCCAACTAGTCATAAACTTCCAATGATGTATCCCACAAAATCACATCAAGCTCCTCATGAAAACCTTACTACAATCATGATCAACATGATGCAATGCAACAATCACATGGAATTCAAGTGTAAGAGACACACATACAACTGACATGCATGCATGACTGACACCTTCACCCAAGGAAAGCGTAACCATGCTCTGATACAAATTTATAAAAACCCCTCCTCCCAGGTCCACCCAAGTAGCCAACTAGCCAGGCAAACATGTGATGAGAGAGATTAATATAAGGGATTCAATCTCCTTGGTGATCTTAAGGAAATGGAATCAATGGAAATCATCAAACAAACCCATCCACATCAGCAATTACACCCCCAGGGGACATGTTAGACACTCAAACATCTTGTCCCTGGGTCCCACTACTATTTTAAGCCTCTTAACCCAAAGTCGCTCTCATGCTATAGACAAGATAACAACCAACAACTCAAAGTCTCTCTCATAGGCCTCTGTGTCAACGATTGTGGAATTTTCTCAACAGACTTGTGCCAATAACCATGATATTTGAGCCACTTTTCTAGCCCAGAATCCCAACCTCTGCCCAAAACTTGCTACAACCTTCATAACCCCTCAAAGACATGATAACAATGCTAATAAATCCAAAATCAACCTTGGCACTAGGCCTGAGCATGCCCAACTGGGACTGACATTCTGCCAAACACTTAGCATCAATGTGACCTACAGGTCTAGGATACAAGACAAAGCATAAATGACTCAAAGAACTTATGAAAAATAACCATAAGGATCACCTCCTTCTCCATTGGACTATTATATCATCAATGATCTCTTGCATCCATCCATTTAACAATTACAAGTAAATACATGAAATAACCATGACATGAACCAGTCACATAACCATGCTTATAACCAGAATTAAACCATATAAATATTAGAGATATGGAAATGATTAAATCCACATATAGAAAAGTACAAAATTAAGAGAACTTAGCTTTTATTAATCATAGGCAAATCTGACCAGGTTCGGGACTTCCACGTACCACCCAACCATAGACATGGTTGAACCAAATCTCTCTTTCATCCAGTCACCCCTGTGCCATATTCCAAGCATGAATGTGGGATCTCATAGAACAACCAATCCAAGAAAAACCAAGGGAATCTAGAGGTTAAATCACCTCCACCCTCACCAAACCGTGATCACACCAAAACTGGTGCTCCGATCACAACCAAAATGAACTTGGAATTCCATATGGAATCCATCACTATCCTTGAAGAATTTTCCATCTCCTTTCCTCTCAGGATTTACCGCAATCCAATCCTGGATCACTAGGCCCTAAACTGATACCAGTCTCTCAAGATTTACGCAATCCAAACCCAGATCACTAGGCCCAAAACCGAGACTTCTCCCTCAAGGTTTACAGTGTATCCTGCCAAAACCATTCAAGGGATTCTTGGGACTTTGAGAATGAACCTTGAGACCACCTCTACCCTATATTCTGAAATACATTCGGCAAACCAAAGCTCAAAATTGAAATAAACATCCCAACACCATGGCATCTAGAAAAAGGAAAGGCTAGGTTGAAAACCACTGTAGTAACCTGATAAAACCATTCCACCGACAGCAAGAGAACCACACACCAACATGAAAATCCATGCATGTCCAAACCAGTTAGAAATCACACATGAAAAAGGTTACCTGCAAGTATTCCTGTTGAAGCTGCTTGATCCTGCTCTTCTTCCTTGATCCTTTCTTTCATTCCTTTCCCTTTTCTTTCTTTTCCTTCCTTGATCCAAAGCTCGAGTGCTCCAAGGAAACTCTAAGTGATCAAGACTAAGAGAGAGAGAGAGAATAATGAGAGAGCTCCAAACTTGAACTAAAAAAAGGTTTGCAAAAGCTTGCCCCTTGATTCTCAGAAACCTTTTTATTAATGAGGCCTCTATGTTCTTCTTTTTCCATTATTTTCCTTCAATTTCCTCCTCACATGCAACTTGTGACCTTTTACCTTCATTTTCTCCTATTTTTCTTTATTTTCATTAATAAATGTGCCAAAAATTCTTTTTTTCCTTTTAATGCCTTTGCCTTAGCCTTTGCCAATTTTCCTTAGCCAAAACACACATCTAGTGATGCCCACTAGGATATCTTTGCCTAAAATTTAGCTTGAAATAAGTGTCCCTTAACCATGGTCTTATTTTTCCTTTATTAACTTTTATTACATGAAATTTTCACTAGGGTTGTTACAAGTTGAAATGGAACCATCCAATTACAAGAAACATTACAGATCATAATGATTATATAAATGAATATAAATCATATAATTGTGATAATAACATCGTGGGAAATAAATATATATAAGCATTATGAAAATTATAAAGTGTGGATACAAGTACAATTATAACAATATTATAAGAAATACATTTTTTTTGGTGTGAATTGAGGTATGTTACATATGGTATTAGAGTTGTAGGTTCAAAACTAGGCCTAAGGGAAAAATACAAGTAAAGAAAATGCATAAGTTATTGTATGTATGTAAGGTAATGTATGTTGTTTTGATGCCAATAAGGTACAAGTATAAGCAACAAAAAAATACAAAATGGTAGAAACCTCACATCAACCTCGTGCTGAGGGAGGAGAGGTATATGAGGAAATGGAAGGGGAAGATACACCTCTAGCAACTCAGGTCTTGGATATAGTAAGGGATCTATGACAAGAATTGGCCAATATTAGAGTCAGTAATGCACATTTTTTGAAGGTAAGTGAGGAACAAGAAAAGATGATAAAGTATTTGACTGAAAATTTAAGTCATAAACCTCTTCATACAAATGAATATGGGGATGAACAAGATCCCTTAAAGAAAAAAAGTGTTGGCCCTTAGATTCAAAAATCTAAAAGAAGAAATGAATTTGATAAAACAACTCCAAAATTACGTAGATCTAGAAAGAAAAAGAACGTTGAACTATACGGAGAGTTCAAAAAGATGAGGCCCCATGCATTTGATAGTGAGAAGGAGGAAGAGGCAGAAGCATTACTGTTAAATATTACTAACTATTTTCAAGTCTATGAATATGATAGTAATTTAAAAGCCAGACTAGTAATTTACCACTTGCAAGAAAAAGTTGCCTTATGGCGGGAAGAGGCAAAAATGATGCATAATCTAAAAGAGAAAACAATTCTGTGGGGAATTCCAAAAATAATTCAAAGCCAAGTACTTAACTGAGAGGTACTATGATTATTGTGCTAAATAATTCCATGATTTAAGACTAGGACAACTAAGTGTGAATGAATTTGTTGCAAATTTTACCAATCGGTTACTATATATTCCCTATATCAAGGAGGAGAAAGAAAAAGTACAACGATTTTTAAACTTATTACCACTTTCATATAAAGAAATGATTTAATTTGTCAGTCCTAAGACTATGGATGATCCAGGTGGATATTAGTGGTCACCCACCTATTCCACTTGGACCCCCACCATTGTTTCTTTTCAGCTTCCTTAATTGTAGCACAACTTACTATTTTTGTGTTATGAAACCTACTCACAAATAGATAGATCAACGACTTAAAAATTATCCTCTTTGAGGGGGAAACCTCCTTTACATTACATAAATGAACAATTATTGGATGATACAAATGACAAGACCTCCTTTGTATATATAGGAGTCTAAAGGGTCACAATATAATCAGAGCCTACATAACAATAATAATGTAAGGGCACAACAATAATGATATGGGGGCTACATGAGCACAACAATAACAATATGGCAGATACACTAGTATTATAGGGACCTAACATGCCCCTCTCCTTCAAAAAAATGTGGTCATCAATGCTTGAGTAGTTCTTAATGCTTTTATATAAACTTTTCATCCTCCCATGTAGAATCTTTAGCGGGTAAGTTCTTCCACATTATGAGATACTCTAAAATTGTCTGATTCCATAACTGTCGGGTTCTTGTTTCTATGACTTCTTCAGGCTGAAATATAATTTTTCCTTCTTCATCAAGTTCTAGCGACACTGTTTGAACTAGAATTTTGATACCAATAACCTTCTTTAAGTAAGAAACATGGAAAAATGGGTGTACTCGGGAAGATGTAGGTAGCTCCAATTTGTATGCCATAGTACCAGTGTTCTACAAAACCTTGTAAGGACTGTAGTACTTGGGTGGTAATTTATTATCCTTCTTAGCTTGCTTGAGAGACATATGTTTGTATGGTTGTAGCCGTAAAAATACCTAGCCACCTACATCAAAAACTCTTTCATTGCGATGTTGATCTACCTATTGTCTCATTTGATTCTGCACCAGCATGAGGTTATCCTTTGAGAGTAGGAGAACTTGTTCTTGATGCTTGATTTGATCTTCCAACTACTTAAGCCTTAGAATTTTATCTTAAAGATGATGTGATGGATGGTGGATGATATTTATAAAGTTCCATAAATGGGGTCACTTTTGCTGCAATATGGAAGGAAGTGTTATACCACCATTCAACTAGACGTAACCACTTGACCCATTCTGTTTTTTTATCATATACAAAGAAATGGAGATATCCTTCCAAACATTTTTTCACTATCTTAGTTTTCCCAATAGATTGAGGATGATAAGGTGAGATATGAACTAATTGAGTACAAAGACAAGAAAATAATTCTATCCAAAATTTCCCAGTGAAAATGGGATCTCTATCACTTACTATAATCTTTATATTTCCATGAAGCTTTTGAATTGTTTCCATAAATGTAGTAGCAATTGTACTAGCTTTAGAAGGATGTGATAATGCACAAAAGCATGCATACTTGGTAAGTCTATCAAATACCACCGTGATGACACTCTTTCCTTTAGAATTGGGTAAACCTATGATAAAATCCATTGAGACCTCCTCCCAACGCTGACTTGGAATGGCTAAAGGTTGTAATAGACATGGGTTCTTAATTGTCTCAATTTTTTTTTTGGCAAACCAAACATTCTACCACAAACTTCTGAATATCAGTTTTAAGGCCATCCCAAAAAAATTCCTTCTTTGACCCTATGGTAAGTTTTTAAAAATCTCGAGTGCCCTCCTAAGGGAGAGGTGTGCAATTCCAAAAGAATATTTTATTTAAGTTTGGAATTATTACAAGATATAAGTGATATTTATACCATAATGAATCATTTTTCTAGCTAAATGTATCAGATGTACTGGGATCTTGCCACAACTTTTGAATGAGTGACCACACCTCTTCATCATTCTTCCATTCATCCCTTGCTTTGGTTATCCACTCAGGTTGGATAATTGAAATGGCACAAAGAAATGCTTCCACATCCTCATCCTTTCTTGAGAGTGCATTTGCAACAACATTTTTCTTCCCTTTTTTGTAGATGATTTCAAAATCATAACCAAACATCTTTGTCACCCTTTTTTGTTTCTCTTTGAAGATAATCTTTGTTGCAAAAAGTATTTAAGACTATCATGATCTGTTTTTACCTTGAAGTGTCTTCCTATTAGTTAAGGTCACCATTTCTTTAGTGCGTGTAGTATCTCCAACATTTCCTTCTCATAAATAGGTTTGTGTAAATACTTTCCTTTCATTGGATGACTTTGAAAAGTAATGGGTCTTCCTTCTTGCCTGAAAACAACATTCCACAATAAAAGTTTTTGTGAAGTCTGGCATAGCTAAGACCAGTGCTTGACACATTGCCTCTTTAAGATGTTCAAAGGCTACACCAAAAACTAAATTCCGTTCACTTTCAACCACTTTTACAGAATCCAAATCTAATGCCTAGAATGAAAGTTATGTCGATTTTCCCTAGGTTTGTTTGACACAAAATTATGGAGCTCACAAAACCCTAACTTCCTCAAAACATATATCTGAAAATGTAGTGAACCAAAATCTGAAATTTTTACATGAATTTCTCATATATTTCGGCTCTACGTGCTAAAAATTTCATCTTATGAAGCCTCATAGAAAAAACATTATAGCAAAAATGCCAAGATGACCTGTTTGAAGAAGTGAAACCCTAAAATTCAAAACTTTGATACCAAATGTTATGAAACCAGTTCACAAATAGATAAATCAACGACTTAAAAATTATCCTCTTCGAGAGGGAAACCTCCTTTACATTACATAAATGAAAAATTATTGGATGATACAAATGACAAGACCTCTTTTGTATATACAGGAGTCTAAGGGGTCACAATATAATGAGAGCATACATAACAATGATAATGTAATAGCACAACAATAACAATAGTGGGCTTCTATGGGGCACAACAATAACAACAGTGAGCTTCTATGGGGCTCAACAATAATAATATGGGGGCTACATGGGCACAAAAATAATAATAAGGGGGATATACTAGTATTATAGCGACCCAACATTTTGGTAGTTTTTTGGGTCCTAAACTTCCATAGCTGTTTTGAGGGACTACAAGATATTTTTAGGGAAACCAGAGAGTCTATAAAAGTCCCAAGCTCACATACGAGTTTATTTTAAAACTCTTATTTAAGATCTTCGAAATGAGGTATTATGATAGCCAAGAAGATATCATATGTCAAAGTTATGACCCAGGGAAGTTGATATACAAATTTACCCAAACAGGGCCCACAATTTTGACATTTCATCTCTTAGAGTTAGGTTTTTGGATGTTTAGGGTTTTCCATTGTTTCTCAATAATAAATAGGTCTTTAGGCCTCATTGTAACACATTTCAGAGACATGTAGCCACCACATATCTTCTCAAAGATAAACTACCATCACCTGAGCTAGTTTATTTCCATTTCTGTATATAAGCATATTTCAGTTCTTTGATATTAATGAAATGAAGTTTTATTTCTAAAGGATCTCTATGTTTATGTGTATATTTTTATTTTGTTGCGTTACTGCATAAGTATATATCAGTGGTATCAGAGCAGTCTTCTCTTTCTCTATTTTTCTTTTCATGTCCCCAATGAGGTCAGGGTATAAGGAGTTAGGGATCAAACTAGTTGAAACTTTGCAAGACCAGCCTCGCAACCCCGATAGCCTACCATGGTAGAAGAAAAGAAAGACGAGGGACAGGAGATTCTTTCAAAATAATTCTCAAGGAAACCCTCGAGTGACAAAGGAATGCGATGATGGATAACTTTGCCCAAATCCTTCGGTGACTACCCAAAGGCAATGCATCTTCATCCAGCAACATATCACAATGAGACACTTTCAAATACAATCCAAAAGTATCCCACCTATGACAAAAAGATGTATTCCATTGTACAGGACTTCTAATAATGGAAGCATTACATTCTAGGGAAGGAAATAATCATCCACGTAGACCACTAATCCCTGTAGTTCATACGAATACAAGGGAAGTTGCAAAACTATCGCCATCAAAAATGGTTCACATACCTACCACAACTCCATTTGAACATTAAATAGAATAAGAGAAACACCAAAAATGTTTCAGATTGCCTCAGTCGAACACCAATCATAGCACTGACCACTGTGCTCGACTCTTATGGACACAAGACTGCGGGGTGGCTGCATCTTTACAAGGGTGATCCAAAATTTGGAAACACATACCGGGCACTCTTGGAAGGAAAGAAACCTCCAAATTTTGACCTCCAAGATGCACTGTTATGCCAACTAGGACACCTCTGTGTTCCTTCAAGCGAGTGTGCCAAGATGATTTGGGAGGTGAACTACAGTTAGGTCGCTGGACATTTCGTAGTAGATAAAACAATGGAAGTGTTGCAAAAGTATTTCTAGAACCTTCAACGAGAAGTACATCCGATTCTGCGTTTCCTGTGTCATTTCCAAACCAACCACCATAAATAAAGTTCTATATACTCCTCTGCCTACTCCTAGTTGACCTTGCACTAGTACAAAATGACTAATTAGTTACTAAAAAATGACTATTTTTTAGTTGGTGACCAATAGTAGCTAATTTACAGTATCTTATAATGTGACCAACTTTTAGTCATATTTAGCTTAGTCATTTATTGGTTGTCTCAATTTTATCATCTAGTAGTATATTTAGTCATAAATTTGGTCATTAATTTAGTCATTGATTTAGTCATCAATTTCCACAATTAATGACCAAATACACAACAAAATATACTATTACATGATCACTTGAGAAAACCAATTAATGACCAAAGAAATATGACCAAAATGTTGGTCGCGTTAAATTAGCTACTAATAGTCATATATATTCAAATTTTAGTTATAAGGTACCGTGAATTAGTTACTAATAATCGTATATATGCAAAATTTAGTCGTCATTTGTAATCACAAATTTATCATTTACAATAGTAATTTATATTTTTTTGATAGTTTCATATTCATTATATAAATGAATTATTTAATAGTTTATATTCATTTATATATATTCATTTGGTGGTAAAATAAAACACACATATATATATTAATAATCATTATATATATTAAAAAAATAATTTCGTATTATATTATATTCTAATTTCCTTATGTTAAAAAATAAAGTTTCAAATTCGAACACTCTCCTTTCCTTCTATTTATATTTTCATAAGTGATAAATAATCACCTGTTAACACTCTTCATTATTTATTAAAAAAATAATTTCGTATTGTATTAAATTCTAACAGTTTCACTGAGCTTTTAACCTTTACTAATAGTTTAATTGACCTTTAATACTTAAAGAGATTGTAATTTTTTATTGCAAAATTCTCTAATTAATAATATATAATTTTAATATATTAAAAATTTATAAATTTAATAAAATTTTAATAATTATAATACATTAATATTAATATCATCTTGCTTCACTTCATAATTATAATATATTAATATTAATATTAATATTAATATTAATATTAACATATAAAAGATCTTGAGCATGAAAGCCATGCTCCAAAAATAATAATTTTCTTATTATAATAATAATAAGAAAATTATTATTAGCTATGATATAATATATCACAACTAACTATGATGGGATTTTTTAGGAACCAAAATTCCTGAAAAAATCTCATCAACCTTTGGGAATCAAATTTGCCCAAGTATACTTTCTCAAAAGTTCACCCATTCCCAGACATAGTATATTTTTGTTATGCCTGTTATGTTCCAAGCCATAGGGCTGTTGAGGTACCAAACCATGAGATATTATTCACTATTACTGTTGAATCCATCAACCAAATGCTACAAATCCACCTAGAAATGAGGAGTATAATAATTTCATAAATTATTATTTAATTTATTGTAGATAATTGATAACGTTATTATATAAAAGTTATTGAAAACCTTTATTATATAATATATATAATATATATATTATATTGTTTAGTTTGCAATAACCTTTATAAATTTTTCCCCTTATAATTGATAACCTTTATTTATATATATATATATATATATATATATATATATATATATATATATATACACTTATGAGCATGTGTTTCATTAGTAAAATGTTATAGGCTCAAATTCAAAGAGGATTAAAATATATATACCTTTATCAACTTTAAAATGAAAAAGGTATATAATAATATATCTTTTATACTTTTTTAAATAATAAAAAGAAAATTATTATTAATTGTGATCTTTTTCTTAATTTTAATGATACATCAAAATTTCAGCTCACATGGGTTTTAATTTCCACCCATTTGAAATTAACGTATCATTAAATGTATTATACATTTAATACATTAGTTTGATCTTATTTTGAAAAATATATGAAATATGGATTAACATGACTAGCAAGATGGAGCTTGCATTTTATGTTTTTTTTTTTTTTTTTTTTTTTTTAAATTTTATAAATTTAATAATAGTTTATAATGATTATTAATGAAAGTAAATGAAATGGATATAAACTACTAAATAATTCATTTAATTAATATAAATTAATGAATATATTAATATTAATTTATATTCATTTTAAGATAATATATATATATATATATATATATATATATATATATATTAGTTTATATTCATTTTAAGATTAATTATATATATATATATCTATATCTATATATATATATATATTTTAAGATAATTAATATTAATTTACATTCATTTTAAGATTATATATATATATATAATCTTAAAATGAATATAAATTATTAAATGAATTATTTAGTAGTTTATATCCATTTCATTTACTTTCATTAATAATCATTATAAATGATTATTATAATGTACTTTTATTAGTAATCATTTATATTATAATAATCATTTAAACTAAATGAAATGGATATAAACTACTAAATAATTCATTTAGTAGTTTATATTCATTAATATAAACTAATGAATATATTAATATTAGTTTATATTCATATTAATATATATCTTTTTCTCTTAAAAATAGAAACTACTAAATTATATATATATATATATATATATATATAATTAATATTAGGAATATATATATATATATATATATATATATATAGGAATATATTATATATAATGACTATTAATGAAAGTAAATTAAATAAATATAAACTATTAAATAATTCATTTAGTAGTTCATATTTTTAAGAGAAAATATATATATATTAATATGAATAGAAACTAATATAATATATTTATTAGTTTATGTTAATGAATATAAACTATTAAACGAATTATTTAGTAGTCTATATCCATTTCATTTATTTTCATTAATAATCATTTATAAATGATTATTAACGAAAGTAAATGAAATGGATATAAACTACTAAATAATTCATTTAATAGTTTATATGCATTAAAATAAACTAATGAATATATTAATATTAATTTATATTCATATTAATATATATATCTTTTTCTCTTAAAAATATAAACTGCCAAATGAATTATATATATATAGATATATATAAATATAATTAATATTAGGAATATATATATATATATATATATGAATATATTATATATAATGACTATTAATTGAATATATATAATGATTATTAATAAAAGTAAATGAAATGAATATAAAGTACTAAATAATTCATTTAGTAGTTCATATTTTTAGGAGAAAATATATATATATATATATATATATATATATTAATATGAATATAAACTAATATAATATATTAATTAGTTTGTATTAATGAATATAAACTACTAAATGAATTATTTAGTAGTGTATAATCACTAATATAAACTAATGAATATATTAATATTAGTTTATATTCATATTAATATATATATCTTTTCTCTTAAAAATATGAACTACTACATGAATTATTTATATATATATATATATATATATATATATATATATGCCTAATTAATATATATAATATATTATATAGTAGTGAAAAATATATTCTTAATATTAATTATATTAGGAATATAATTAATATATATATCTATATATATATATATATATATATATATATATATATATATATATATATATCATATTTTCTTTATAGAAGTAGGTTTCTCCCCTATCGAGAGCCTAGCTATGATTAGGCTTTTCTTGTACAAGCACAAACTCAATAACATAGGAGATCATAGACTTCCTAAGCTAGCTTTAAATTCCAACCAAAACCACCTAAAGCTCAAACAGGGTGGGATAAAGACACGAGGGCTTGGTTAAACTATTGGAAGATCAATGAGAATGATGCATTGCAAAACATTAATAACATTAACAATATTGTTACTTCTAAGTTCAAAGAAAACATGTGGTGTGAGAAAGATTTAGCGGCTAAAAGAAAATTAAGTTATTATAAGAAGGTCATCAACCCCACCCTAGAAGATCAAAAGTATCTCTCTATTTTAACTAGCTCAAAGAAGAAAATTAATATAGTGAAGATTAAAACGAATTCTCATGAGCTCCATAGTGAAACACGTCGTTGGATAGTTCCTAAAACACCATGGATGGAAAGGATCTGCCATCTATGTGAGAATAGGAACATCAAGGATGAATACCACTTCCTCTTAGAGTGCCCCGCGTACAACCACATTAGATCTCAGTTTCATAATCTTTGTCGCAATACTGACATTCCTAACGTTTTACGATGTCAAAATTATAGTGAGCTCGAGAGGCTTCTCTCCAAGCTTTTTGAGCATATGAATAAAATCTTAAATCAAACTAAATAATTTATTTCTTTAGATCCGATAGACCAAAGTTTGGTCTCAGTAAACGTTCACCATCATCACCATCATCATCATCATATATATATATAAGGAATATATTATATATAATGATTATTAATGAAAGTAAATTAAATGAATACAAACTACTCAATAATTCATTTAGTAGTTTATATTTTTAAGATATATATATATATATATATATATGTTCATTAGTTTATATCAATGAATATAAACTACTAAATGAATTATTTAGTAGTTTATATTCATTTTATTTACTTTCTATAATAATCATTTATAAATAATTATAAATCATTATAATGAAAGTAAATGAAATGAATATGAACTACTAAATAATTCATTTAGTAGTTTATATTTTAAGAGAAAAAATATATATACATATTAATATGAATATAAACTAATATTAATATATTTATTAGTTTATATTAATAAATATAAATTACTAAATCAATTATTTAGTAGTTTATATTTATTTCATTTACTGTCATTAATAATCATTATAAATGGCTAATTTAGTTGTTCTATACTCTTTTACTTGTGTTTATCATTAATCAATATAAACTAATAATTTAAAAGTTTTATTTTTAGATTGATTTTATGTGTTCATTATTAATCAATATAAATTAATTAGTATGGTTTTACGACTAAATTAAAAAATGTCATAAAATGTTCATTTCCACTTAATATGAAAACGTAAAGTTAGATATGTTAATTACAATACTAAATAATATCAATTACAACTATAAATAATTTAAACCACTAATTATATTATATGAAATATCAAGCATTATAATGTGATTTTCCAACTTAATATTGATTGGACTACAATTTACACATGAAATATTATTTTATCACTTTAAACTATTATCATTGTTTTAACAAGGCATTGCAGGTGAAGTCACCAACTCTAAAGACTTGACCAACATTTTGCATGATATCGGCTTTAAGGGCATCATTGGACCAATTATCTTCTCTCTCTTTCTGCATTTGTTGCTCAAGTGTCATTGTTCTCCTCTTTCTTCAATTCCTACTTCTTACCATCAACACTGAGTTTCTCTTGGGAAAATGAAAGAATATACAATGCAAAGTATAAGACACGAAAGATGATGAACAATTAAATATAAACTAAAGTAGGCTATAAAATATTTATATGACATATACGTCAACATCAACAATGTCAATGCCATTATTCTCATAAAAGAAAGAAACTTGAACAAGTTTTATTTAGTTGGACAATAGTGGCCACTATGTGGCTAGATGACCTGTATAAAGAAAGAAAATAAAATGTCACCATAGAAAAGAATACATTACAAGCATAGTATTCAACCTTTAGGAAAATCTTACGCACAATCATGCCAACTAAGTTACATGCTAAAAAACTCAAATTGTAGATAACTTTTGAAGAACTTGTGGAGTGTTTGGTAGTTGACTTAGTGATACAATCTTTGAAATTTATTTTGATTGCCTTTCTAGTTTTTCCAATGTAGGATTTTGCACAAAAGTTATATACTTAAATATTTCACAAGGTTTGAAAAAATGCAAAATTCCTTTTATAAATATTCTAAATATGATAATGAGTATACCATGGATATACAGAGGGGGAATTAGTGCTACGAGTGGGATAGTGGAATGAAATATTATGGATTTCAAATAAAGGGCTAAGTGAAAGTCTTTGACAATTTTAGGGATGGATTAGCTATTGGTTCTAAAAAAGTTAGCGATATGCCCTATTTTCTCTTTTAAAGCTCTAAATGACTTGAGTAATAAAGACTTTAGAATAGATTTTAGTTAGGTAGTAATGAAAATGATGTGTGTGTGTGTGTGTGAATTTGTTATCAAAATAATTATAGATGAAAACTTAAAAAAAACAAAATAAAAGATTTTCATTATTTTCAATACAATTTAAATATAAATACAAATATTATTTAAAATTTTTATTTTTTAATTTCATTTATATTTTAATAGTAATAAAATATCAATAAGTAGCTCAACTGAAAAGTATCACCCAAACTTAATTGCCTATTTATCTAAATACAAATATATATGCAGATATACGTTTAACATTTAAAAACTACTTCTTAACTTAGTTTTCAAAAAATTTAAATTTAAATTATTACAAATTTTATATTTAGAAATTGTGCATTCAATTTTTATGAATACGAAAAATAAAAAAAGAGTTATTTTAATGAAAATAAATGCATTTAGATTTGAACATGCAACCAACAAAAATGGAAATGAACTTTGCACATGATGAAGATAATGTTGTCAAAAATAATTGAAGAGATACCCTCATAAGGTGGGCACTTTAACTTGTATGTCAAATTGTTTGCTAGCCTAGTGGAGGTGATTGTCAGCTAGGGATTGCCCTGATTAAATAGTTGGTGACCATATGTGGAGTAGATACTCTTGATCTCAAATTTGTGTTTATGGTATCAATCGTGTGGCCTGCACGACGTGTTACTTAATTTCCTACACTAAGTTCATCAACTAGTTTTCAAAAGAAAAATAGATCCTCACGCTAATGAATTAAAAGTGAGTAAAAAGGGAGTAAACTATAGTTACTGTTAAACTGTGAATTGAAAGTATATAATGAGTGGAAGCGCTACCCTAATTTCACAGTTCATCGCAATCCCCCAAAGAGAGTCTTTATTTTTCTTTCAACATCACTTATTTCACAACATATGGAACTCCTCGGCTCTTTAAAACAAGCTACCTTATCTTCCTTACCAACCACAAAGCACAACTCCAATACAAGCCTCAAGAATATATCAACCTGCACTATGAGATGCTCTCCATCCACTCTAAATCTGGTGAAGAAACCTTCACAAAAGAGGTTAGTTTAGTCTAAACAACTCGATATCACATACCTAATTGACAAGGGCTTATTCTAGTCTTGGCTTCAATGTTAGAATTTATGAAGCACATATAAATCTAGGGCTTGAATATGAAATTTACCATATTTGGTTCATGCATTCGAGACAACCTTGAAACAAAAATTTTAAGTAGGACATAACGATTCTATTCAAATTTTATTATTTATATTCATCTAAAATGACAAAATTGAAATCCCAAAGCAACAGTGTTATGAATGCTAACCATCCTACAAAGTTTGTTAGACCACCCAAGGGAAGCACTTTTCATCCCAAAGAGAAACTCCAAATAAAAAATAAAAAAATTTAAATATAATAGTAATAGCACAGTCGTGGAGAACTTAAACCAAGGGATTCAACTATAGGCCAAGCAATAGCAAGGCTCGTCTAGTTAGAGCAACTAAAACTACCTCTAATAAGTGGAATTTGTGAAAGAATGTTTGACATCAAATGGGGCATCCTCAAACTAGTGCATATTTTAAAAATCAAAATTAGAAAATAGGCCATGAATAATCCATTAACAACTTGGACTACATAAGCTATCAAAAATCCATTGAGATGTCATTTCATGATTAAATTCCATATTTTTCACTTATCCACTATACTATACTGACAGGGCCAACACTTAGTTCTTTCAATCAAAGTTAAAAAATTTACCCTCCAAAAGTGTTCTTGTGTCCCTATCAATTCAACCCCCCTTAAAAATAATATAGAGCTGCTCTAATGAGAATCATATTATTAACAGCTCACTGAGACATTCTGAACTGCTGAAATCTACAATTACTAGTTATAAATTAAATTTGAAGGAAAATCATTAACAAAGATTCCTAGTTCTAAGTATCGTATTTCTTGCCTCTAAAATTATTCTCCTTTATTATGACTCACTTTAGATATTCACTTGAATGGTTTGAATTATAAATATGTTAGGACTCTTATTGTCCACCCTTAGTATACTTTCCATCTTTGGTACTTGGCCTCTCTTATAAGGATACGATGATGAGATTCTTTTCTTCAAGTCTAAATGGAATTACAAAGGACTAGCTTGAGAACCTTGGCAAGGGAAGGTTTCTAAGGAAGTGATGTGTCCACATGTTGAAAAAAATAACATTTTCATCATGTTGAAGAAGGACCTCGACCTTAAATTTGATAAAATGTGTCAAGAAGAAAGAATTTTTAGTCCTCCATTTGAAAGTGATGAAGAAGCAATTGAATAAAAAATTCCAAGTTCAATGGAATGTCAAGAAGAAATATTTTTCGTTCCTCCATTTGAAATTCTTGGGCATGGAATCCCCCCCAAAGGCATGTTTTGGGGCTTAAAGCCCATGTTTTGACCGAATTTTGTTGTAAAGCTCTAAGAATTGTGGGCGCTGGGAGTGAAAGTATGATAGAGTCATAGGGTTGTCTACCTTAGTCTTGTAATGTAATGTTGGCCTACCCATGGTCTGCGGACCATGTGATTGTATAAATAGAGTGAGGCTCTAAGATGTAATAGGACATTTGATGAGGAATAGATGAATAGGAAAGGATATGATCGATTCTAAGTGCGTAATCGTGTTTCTGGGTCATAGAGTAGGAGAATGCTCTGCAGTTGAGTGCATAGAGGCCTAATAGTCCACAACTGAGTGCGCGGACCCCTGCAGCTGAGTGCACAGGGCGGAACTGAGTCTGTAACCAAGGAAATCAATAATAAAGAGAAGTTTGGTTATAATTTTGTGTATCTGTTCTTGGGTTAATATTTGGTTGATATACTTTTCAATTATACTGTTTGTTTATTGCACATATCTTTATGAATGTTTTATGATGTTAATTATAACTTAAAGCACTCAACTAGCTAATATCGGGAAATACAAGTAAGTTATGGGGTAATAGCATAGAGTGTGGTGTTCAACCCTGAGTAAGGGCTCTGCAAAGACCAAATATCAAGTAGTGAGGTATGGGAAAGTGTGTGAGGCAAGCTGTGCGCAGGGTCAAACCTCAGACCAGTCGACCTCATTAGACATCTCCAGGCTATAGAAACCTGGTTCTAGCGCCCTCCCATACTACTTCGAGTGGGAGCTCAGTCCGCGCTCCGCAAACTATTGCCAAAACTACCAGTAGTACTGGGATTTGTTTGGCTAATTAACTCTGAACCTGGATCAGGCCCCAACAAGCCAACAAATGGTTGCGTTGTCGGGACCGGGATATCCATAAGAGATGTCTTATGTCGGATCACTTGAATCCAACAAAGAAAGAAATTGAAAATTGGTTGGACCGGAAGATTCATGAGTTCGCAATGCAGGGAAACATGAATCTGTGGTTATCAAAAGAAAGTGGTTAGACTACTATTTATATACATAGATCCATGAAATTTTGTTTGCATCCTTCCCAACTAAGTTGTACGAGTGGATTGCGAAGCTAGAAGACAGTTAAAGAAGGTGTAGACTCGACAAATCTATTGTGTGGACCCCAGAATTGGTGCGCAGACTAAAAGCATCGGAAGATAAGATTGTGTGCATTGTGGATCACTGGCTTGATCGAATTATAGGAGGATTTATCACTAATTTTGCGGTAGATACTTCAATCAGCTATAGCGAGGCAGAATGATGCTTCCTCAAAGGACTACAAGGTAAGTACATTAAATCTTTGAACACTTGGATTAAAATGATACTGTGTGAAAAGTAGGTGATGTGAATAAATTGATGTTTGGGGCTATGCGAAGTAGGAAAATCTACAGAAACGAGGGTAGCGTACAATTAGAAACCAACCTTTTGATTTCAGCTCTATGAGAGAGCGAGGAAGAGCTCACAAAGGTCTCACCAAGAAGTGTGATTAGTTTGATAAGGCAACGAATTCTACACACACCACTCCCACCTACACCACGACTAATCTCACCATTCTCAACCTCGTCTTCGCCCACACCACCTCTAGCACCACCACAGTTCAATATGGCAAGTCTGATAAAATTGCTAGTATTTAGGGGAGTAAGGAATGAAGACTCGGACTAGTTCTGGTTCGTGGTAAAAGTTGCATGGGAAGCGTAGGGAGTCACAGATGACAATATAAAGAAAGCAACACTGGTCAGTGCTCTATAGGATCGCACGCTGACTTTGTACATTAAGAATTCTAGTGACAACATGAATGCAGGGATTGCAGTTATCCAAGTAGCACTGATCAAAGAATTTAGCAGGCCGAAGTCAAAGGCATAGTCAATCATTGGGTTCAAGGAAATCACGATGCTACCAGGCGAAACCCCGTGGGATCTAGATTATAGGTTGAAGTGCAAAACTTGCAAAGAAAACATGAAACTAACAGATGGGCAAAACCTCATGTGGTTTGTAGTGTCTTTAACACCGCACCTACGGAACGTGCTAACACAACAGAAGATAACCACTCAGGTCGAGGCCCTGGAAGCCATGATTAGATTGCACAAAACCTTGATGCAAGATACTAACTTGGGAGTTCAGCAGATACACATGCAGTTGTAGAACTTGTGTCTGTAAATGCAGAGTTTGAAACAAGACATGACAGCTCACCCAGAAGTGCGTGAGGACGTATGGTGTGTAAAGTGTAAGGGCCAGGGACATGACAAGGACCATTGTCCATTGTTCACAAATTACCTAGCGGGAGGAGGAATAATGCCACTGAGACCAGAGGCACAAGCAGGACTGAGCGCGGTGCCTGTATTATGGTATGCGATTTTTCAGATAGGAGGGAAGCATGCAATAGATAACTGCCATCTATTACAGCAGTATACACAGAATTCTTAGCAGTTGTTATGTAATTTATGTAGATCAGTGGGTCATGACAAGCACACCTGTAGAAATTATGAACTGATGATGGATTGGACTCCCACCCACAGAGTTCAGACCGAAACATGGGCCCTCGTTGAAAATGCAGGGATGGCACGCACTGCATTTCAGGGATGCGAATGAGGTCGAGGTGGAATGGGACCAGGAAGAGGTCAAGTATAGTTACTATGTTACAACTGCGGAGGCCAGGACATTATGCCCGAGATTTCACAAATCCAACGCGTCCCTCATGTGTGTATTGCATGATGTTTGACCATGAGGCGGAGGACTATCCCACACCGATAGCAAGGTTGCGCGATAAGGGGACACTTCAACCTCCCCTGGCGTAGAACCTACAAATGATGAGGTCTAAGCAGCATGCGGAGGACTCGAGCATAAATATCGTGCTTCGAAATGGTATCATAATAGGCGATGACAAAGGTAAGCAGCCCGAAGAAAGTACCTGGGTTCACAAGGATCCGATGAAGGAACCAAAATTTGGTTTAGAGCATGCCAAGGAAACATTCATTGAAGTGAAGAAGAGCTTCGCAGAGGCCTCCACCTCAGGGAGTAAAGATAGACGGGAGCCTGAACTAGACCCATCAATGCTTACTACATTTTTGGGGACGTGTATGAAGTTGTTGCACAACAACAAGGTTGTGAAAGGATTACAGGAACTCACCACTAGATGTGCTAGGACTGCGCCAGGAGAACCATGTGTAGTCCAGAAGCTCAGGAAGCACGCGACACGAACAAGAAGGGAGATGAGATTGGCTGCGTAGATCAGGGAGTATGAAATGAATCAAGTGATTCTGGATCTAGGGTCAGACGCGAACCACCTGCCAAAGCAGACCTAGGAACGCATGGGTAGGCCTCCTCTACAATGGTCACCTATCCAGCTGAGAATGGTGAATCAGCAAAAGATCATACCAATCAGGAGATTGCAGGGAATTACAGTCGATATTGAAGGAACAAGCATGTTGGAAGATTTCGAAGTAATAAAGATTTAAATAGAGGAGGAATGACTTGTTATAGAGTTTTATGAACCCAACGTTTCGGACTACCAAGTGAGTCCATCATCAAGGGATGCGACAATAGATATTCTAGAGATATTCATGATGTAATATAGATTGTTGATGACAACAATCCATACCCCGCGCTCTTGGGAATAGAGTGGGCCACTGACATGAATGGAGTAATAAATATAAAAAACCGCAAGATGATTTTTGAGAAAAAGTCACTACGCGTAATGGTGCCTCTATACCGTACAGAAGGATCAAGCTACACAGAGCCAGTGTGCGACTATGACAGTAATGATGATTTGGAATACATCTACCAAATAACTGCACAAGAGCAGGATCAGGTAAACCCAACTACGGATGGCCAAGTCTCTTGGGAATGTGAAAGCTCCTACACCTCAGACTCTGACGTAGAGATCAAACAATGGCAGAACCGGTTACATGAAGTAACCACGCTCAATTGTAACATGATGATGAGGTTGCTGCACTATGTAATGGTTGAGGTTAGAAATCTGCCTACATATGACAGGTTGAGCAAGATAGATGAATTTTTTACCAAATTTGAAAAAGAAGTGCCCGAGCCGCAGCGTTTTGACAAACTGAAGTGGGCACTGTGAACTACGCCCACACGATGGTGGGGTGCGCACCGACAAAGTTTCGAGGATTGGTGCAAATATAGAAGGATGATGTGCACACGGTTTGGGGAGCTACCAAGGCGACTTATAGAAGACATTGTTGGATGAACTTGCTTGCACTCCCACTTTTCCAGGTGGATACCAGTGTTTGGTGCGATAAGAAACGGGATCAGTAGGCAGGTGTGAGTAAGGCAATGACACGAATGACCCCTCTGATTGTAACTAAGAAGTATGGAAAGGCGCGGTGCACCAAAGGACATCCATGCAGAAGCCGTTAGCAAAGTCTGTGAAGTGCTGAACAAGGTCTATGGCGTGGAACAGACTTACTAGAACCTACACGTACCAATGGTTCTATGGGCTTATAGGACCATGCACAAAATCCTGACGCACAAGCACATCCAAGGCTGGAATATGAGGCAAATTCTAGAGCCCCCATGGAGCAGCAAGCACCTAGTCCACGCAGGACAACACTAGTAGCTATGACCACCCGCAGCACTTTGAAGGAAAAGATCACGCAACTGAAGGAAGCTGAATGCTGAGGATTTGAGGAAGAAGTCTAGCAGGGAAATTTTGGGCTTGAAAACCTTGAGAAGGAAAGGGTGCGATTAAGGAGGAAGAGCATGCTGATAGATGTGAAAGTCAAGAAACTAGAAATTGAGATAAAAAAGATTTTATTGATAAGAAGATCAGGGTTCCAAAGCAAGGTGCGCAACACTCCGCTGATAGGATTGAAGACTATCAACACAAATTGATCAAATTGATTCCTTGGCTTGGACCACATCTTACTAAGTGAATCAACCAAGGTAGCGCATTTCCAACAGCAAAGTGGACGTTGACATTTGTAACAATGAAAGGTGGGTATTTCCCTGGTAAAGTGATAGATTCTAGGGCAGAAATTTACATAGGTGGTGTGCCCACCTGACTACTTGAGGGAAGTAAAGTCTTAGCACATCAAGCATTTGGAAGGGAGCGCGGGACTATAAACTATTCTGCCTGAGAGCTGCAAGATAATGTAGGTGCGTGTAGAAACAAAGAGTCACAAGGTCTGCGACCACACACGGGGGGATGTGATGTCGCACTGGTTGGCCAGAAAGTGATCGTTGAAGTCAATATTCTGGATGGGATAACTGCAGAGTTCCGGGCTAGGGAGAGCCGCGTGCTCCAAGTTCTTAGTGAACAAAATATAAACACGGAACAAATAAGCTTTCAACACGACAAATTTGTATCGCAAAATCAATAGTCGGTATAGGTGATAGAGGATGCTTATAGAAGCATCTTGGAGCTGGCCATCCCAGAAGACATATTAGTGGAGGTGCGGATCCACAGGTTGGTGGCAGGGGTCCATGAGGCAAAGGAAGAAACGAAAAATGTTCAGCTGGAGCTGAACCTTCAGATCGTTGAGCTGCAGCCAAAGGCGTGGCAATCCACTCCCCAGGAAGTTAGAGAACAACATGCTAGTGTTGTCACAGTGGGACTGGAAGAAATTGGAGGTGCAGTGTAAGACTGCACCCACATGTTGGGAGAATCACTTCGAATCCTCACAACTCTGCAGGATGACCCAAAGTCCCTCAATATAAGCTTCTTGAGCTCGCTATTGTCTGACACATAGATCTTGTCCCTAAATCTAACCAAGCCAAATGTCGTTAGATGATAATCCACATCTTATTCACTTGTACCATACTAATGTAACTTGTGCTTAAGCTATTGATACCTATCATCCTGTTATCCTACCTACAAGATATGATCATATAAATCTATCACATGTGAAGTCATAACTGCTATGTGATTTACATGTACTCTTCTACTAAGACCATCTGCAACTATGTTCTCTTTATCCTTAATGTGCCTAGTCTCGAAATCAAACTCAGTGGGCATAACCAACCACCTAGATTGCCTAGAATTCATATTAGGTTGGTTAAACAAGTACCTAAACCCATTGTGATCGCTTATCAAAGTGAACCTCCTACCAAGAAGATAATGTCTCCACATCTTCAATGAACGAATGATAACTACCAACTCATGATCATGCACCACATAGTTCTTCTCGTGCTTATATAATTTCCTTGACTCATAACAGACTACTTGTCCTTCTTGCATTAGAACTCTACCAAGTCCTCTCTTGCAAGCATGTGTACATACAAAAAACTCTTTGTCGAGATCTGCAATATTTAGAATTGGAGCGTTTGTAAGAAATTGCTTCAACTACTGAAAACTAGTTGCACATTCCTCTGTCCATTCAAATTTCTTTCCTTTTCTCTGAAAATATGTAATAGGATAGGAAATTTGTGAAATTTTCCTAATGAATCTCCTGTAATAACCTGTTAGTCCCATAAATGATATGTCTCATCTACATTCCTAGGATCTTCCCTCTCCATGATAGCTCTAATCTTTTCTAGGTCCACTGTTATACCTTCCTTGGTAACCACATGCCCCAAGTAATGAACTTTTGTCTGAAAGAAACTGAATTTACTAAGTTTGGAATACAACCAATGCTCTCTGAAAAGTATTAAAGTTGTTCTCATATTTTCTGCATGCTCTTCCTAATAGAATATATTAATATATCATCAATGAATACTATCACACACTTGTCCAGATAAGGGCGCAACACATTATTCATCAAACACATGAAAGTAGCTAGAGCATTATTCAAACCAAAAGGAACCACAATAAAATCATAATTCCCAAACATGTATCCCTTATAAATAATTTCCTTCAACTGCAGCTTCAATTCCACCAACTACGGAGTGATCATCTTGTACGATGTCTTTGATGTTGGTGTTGTTCCCGGCATCAACTTAATAGAAAAGTCCACTTCCCTATGAGACAATAACTCTGGGATCTCTACTCGAAACACATCCTAAAACTATTGGAAAACTGAGTACCTATTCAAGACTTCAACATCCTCAACATCATTTCCTTTGTCAAGAGAAATATGAACTGCAAACAATACACACCCTTTCCTGCTATTTCATTTTTCTTGCATAGATGTAACCATTCTCATTGATGTAGGTTTCTTCTTACCCTACAAGATTCACCTCTCTCCATCATCATCCAAGCACTCAATAGCCTTATCATAGCAATCTTCCTTAGTCATATGAATGTATAAGCAATCCATACCCAACAACATATTGTATGATCCCAATGGAAGCACATTTAGATGTGTTGATGTAGACATACCATTTAGCTCAAATGCATACGATCTTACCCAATGATGAAATTTTTTCTTGGTACCTGTATCCAACTACACCAACCAAGACTCTGCATGCACTTCTTTATTCAAGAAACACTTATCCACCAAGTCAAGGCTGATATAACTATAATTAGATCTAGGGTCAATCAAAATAGAAACAAATTTCTCACAAAACTTACCTTCCATCTTGATAATAGATTTTTGATGATCAACCTTCCTATCATCCAATGCTGCATAAATATGAGGAATACTTTGTCCAACATTCCCAACTGTCTATGCCTCTTGAGCACTGTAGATCTGTGTCATAAGTCCAACCATGAATACCATAAAATCTCACTATCTCCCTAATGAATACCTAATCTACCTCACTAGCTAAATTCGTAGACTTCACTAGAATGAAGTGAGATCCTTAATCAACCTATCAACCACAAACAAAATAGAATCATGTTGTCTATATGTCCTCGGTAAACCTGAAATGAAGTCCATGGAAATGACCTCCCATTTCCACTCTCGAATCAAAATCAGCTACAATAAACCACCTCAATGCTTACACTCTACTTTTACCTGTTCACAATCCGAACACCTCGCAACAAAATTAGCCACCTCTTTATTCAAGTTTGGCTAATGGTATAAATTCTTAACCGTTGTTATTGTAGTTTGATATTAGGGGTGATTTGAATATGGCTTGACATGAAAGTCAATCAAGATAAGCTTCTTGAGCTCGTTATTGTTTGATACATAGATCTTGTCCCTAAATCCAACCAAGCCATATGTCGTCAGATGATAATCCACATCTTGTTCACTTGTACCCTACTAATGTAACTTGTGATTAAGCTATTGGTATCTGTCATCCCACTATCATGCCTGAAAGATATGATCCTATAAATCTATCCCATATGAACTCATAACTGTTATGTGCTTTACATGTACTCTTCTACTAAAATCATCTACAACCATGTTCTCTTCACCCTTAATGTACCTGATCTCGAAATCAAACTCACTTAGCATAACCAACCACCTAGCTTGCCTAGAATTTAGATTTGGTTGGTTAAACAAGTACCTCATACCATTGTGATTTCTCATCAAAATGAACCTCCTACCAAGAAGATAGTGTCTCCACATCTTGAATGAATGAATGATAGTTGCCAACTCAATATCATGCATCACATAGTTTTGCTCGTGCTCATTTAATTTCCTTGACTCATAGCATACTACATGTCCTTCTTGCAATAGAAATCTACCAAGATCTCTCTTGCAAGAATTTGTACATACCACAAGCTCTTTGTTGGGATATTCAATGTTTATAATTGAAGCATTTGTAAGGAATTTCTTCAACTACTCAAACTAGTTGCACATTCCTCTATCCATTCAAATTTCTTTCCTTTTCTCTGCAGAGATGTAATAGGATAGACAATCTGTGAGAATTTCTTGATGAACCTCCTGTAATAACCTTCTACTCCCATAAATGATCTGCCTCATCCATATTCCTAGGAGCTGCCGGCTCCATGATAGCTCTAATATTTTCTGTGTCCATTGTTATACCTTCCTTGGAAACCACATGCCCCAATTATTTTGTCTGAAAGAAATTGCATTTACTAAGTTTGAAATACAACTGATGCTCTTTCAATAGTCTTAACATTGTTGTTAGATGTTTTTCACACTCTTCTTCATAGAATATATCAATATGTCATCAATGAATACTATCACAAACCTGTCCAGATAAGGATGCAACACATTGTTCATTTAACACATGAAAGTAGCTAGAGCATTAATCAAACCAAAAGAAACCACAACAAGCTCATAATTACCATACCTGGCCTAGAAAGCAGTCTTGTAGATGTCCTCTTCTTTGATGTGTACCTAATGTTATCCTGGTCTCAAATCAATCTTCAAGAACACTAATTCTCCCTTCAACTAATCAAATAAGTAATCAATCCCCGACAACAGATACTTGTTCTTAATCGTCATCTTTTTCAGCTACTTGTAATTGTTTATTTTTGTATCTTGGGAGGTACTCCATTGAATGAAATATATCGTCTTTTAAATTGGCAATTGAATTATTACTAGCTACTTTTGCTAAAGAGGAACGCTTTATGTACTTAGCACATCTTGATGAGACTCATCGTGATGTTGCATTAGCTAGTGAGGCCCAAAAGAAACAAGCTAAACCGCAATATGATCAGAATGTCAGACCTTGTTTATATGAAGAAGGCTATTTAGTCTTGGTCTATGATCAAGAGCATGATAAGTTAGGCACTGGAAAATTCGAGCCTATGTGGCATGGCCCTTATATTGTAAAATGTGCACTAGAAAAAGGGGCCTATGAACTAGTGGATTATGATGGAATTCCTTTGGGAAAGCCCAGAAATGGTCTTTACCTAAAGAAATATTATGCTTATATTGTTTGGTGAAACATTTTTATATTACTATATCATAATTTTTCATAAGACAAATTTTAACGATTTTTCAATTTTTCCCTACTTCTTTTGCTTATCATGTGTTACACCTGATTTGCAGATGTCGACATTCCCCTACTGGCTTCACTGATGGCATTATTCATAGTACTCTGAATTTGTCTTCTATAGCTTGGGTCATCTATTCGCCCATAGATAAGTTAATTTCTATTCATGGGATATGCATCTGTCAAACAATGAACAATATTGCGGAATATAACACAGTGATTGAGTTATTATCTGATTCCATTGCATTGGGCATTCATCGATTGATAGTTAGGTTAGATTCGTAACTCGTGGTATCACATTTGAATGTTGTTTATTCTGTTAGAAGTGCTTCCATGTTAAGGATCTTTTTGTGGGTTCATCTCTTGGAATGAGAATTTGATTATACTGAGTATCAACATATTCTAAGAAATTTAAACTCATTAACAAATGTATTAGCTAATTATGTGTTAAATTGTCACTTGTAAGACATTTGTAAATAAGTCAATGCAATATTCATTCGCATATTGTACAAGATAATCAGAAATATAAGTAGTATGTTTTTCATTAGATAAAAGTCTATAAATAAGTGTGCCTTTTACAAAAAAGGTCATCAAATGACATGAGGCCCCATGGCCTTTATTTTCTAAACATGTCGACACATCATCAAAAATAAAAAATGTAGCCCTTGGACTAGTCACTACGCATGATGGTGATCATGGTAGCATACAATAACACGTGTTAATCATCATAACAAACTGTTAATAGGACTGGGAACTCCTACAGTATTCCTCTCATAGCAGAGAGGCAAATCATCTATACAAACATCTAGAATATCTAGAGTCATCCTCTCTAGGTTGTGATCTATCTCTATCAGTGCCTTTGTCACATCTAGGTTCTGTATTATGGGGGAAACTAGTTGCTAATCATGCCAGTCATATCTTTGTAATCCAACTGGTCTCACTGGGGCCACATCTCCATGATCATTTCGGATAATTATCTAGATGCCAAAAAATAAAATAAAAAATGAAAATATTAAAACCAACCAAAATGTGAAGTTTTACCTATAGCACCCCACTACATCCTAAGAGGCAGTGGCATGTTCAGATCTCTTGTGTATTCCATCCATGTGTTGGCTTGATGGGGCCTAACCCAGGTCCGGAGTTATTTAGCCAAACAAATCACTGTACTACTGGCCCTTTTGGCAATAGCCCGTGAAGCGTGGACTGAGGTCACACCCAAAGCAGTATGGGGGGATGTTGGAACCAAGTTTCCGAACACTTGAGATGTCTAAGGGGTCAATTTAGTCCAACTATAATATCTTTGCGCAGGTCACTTCACACACTTTCTTGACCTACGATGCCTTCACACCCTATTATACTCGACTTCGCACAGCTCTAACCAGGGACTGAGGAGCTTTCACGTTGCTAAAGCAACGATCTGTGCTATTTCCCCAAGTTACACTACGGACCTTACTTATCTTCTTACAACAGTTACTTATCTTCTCGTAAACATATACTTTATCTTATATTCACGTATTCAACACATTCATATAAGTTCACGCAGCAAATAAGTAGTAAACTTTCAATTCATACCCAATATACTTCAATGCATAAAATAGGAAAAGATACACAGAAATATTGTAAAACTTCTCTTTACTAATGCTTCAATTGGTTATAGACTCAACCTTCCCTGTGCACTCAGTTGCAGGGGTCTGTGCACTCATCTACGGACTACTAGGCCTTTGCGCACTCAGTTGCAGAGCCTTCTCCTACTCTACTACCCAAATACTCGACTCAACACTTCAACTTAGACTCAATTCATAATCATTAGATCTTACATGGATCACTTATGTCCCTTTACACTTAGAGCTTCGTTCTATTTATACAATCCCATGGTCCACGGACCATGGGTAGAACTCTCAAGCTAACATTACATTACAAAAGTAAGGGTCCACAACCCTATGACTTAATTACAACTTCGCGCTCAGCACCCACAAATAGCGGAGTCTTTACATCGGACTTAGTCAAAACTTGGAATCTAAGCCCCAAAAGTTTCCTTGGGGGGATCCTGTGCCCAATAAGCCCCCAACACAAACATCGTGACTCGTTCTCGAGTAACTTTGTCGATGCAGAGATCTTCACGGAAACCTCCCAATTTTGCTCGAACTGCTGCAAGGTCGGTAGCACACTAAGTAGCTACCTGTTATATCTCCTGGATGGGCTATTCGAAGACCGTGGTGTCTAAACTGCTTCCCTGTATCTACTCTTGCATCCCCTACATCTTTGCGAGCTTACATTCAATTTTTTTTGTGATTACGAAGGCCTCGTTGATCCAAGGCTAGACACGTGCCTTCAAAATTGCTTCTCTATGTCGCACTGCATCTACCTGCTCCTTAAGCGCTTTGGCCTGTTGCATCCACACGTGCCTCTATGTAAGGGCCACTTTTTGTGCGGTCCCTTTGACATTGTCACACTGTTACTGTAGCTCATGCGCTTCTCTTTCTAAGCATTGTATGTTCAGGTCCTCCTGCAAAGTGGTGAGGACCTTGAACAATTATTCCAACATTTTGGTGCAGTCCTTCACTGCACTGCTGATCTCCTCCATCCCCGATGTAATGGCACTAGCATGTTGTTCCCTTACCTCTGGAGGAGTTGAAGGCTGTGCCTTCAACTGCAGCTCTGCTATCTGGAGGTTCAGCTCCACCTAGACCTTGGCCATCTCTTCTTGCGCCTCTTGCACTCCTGCTGCTAACCTCTGGATGCAGGCCTCTGCTAGTGCCTCTGTTGGGATGGCCAACTCAGGGACCATATGGAAGGCTTCCTTAATAACCTGAACCATATGTTGGTTTTGTCCCACAACCTCGACATGATGCAGGCTCGGTTCCTCCATGTTGATTCTTTGTTCACTCAACACCTATAGCGCACGACCCTCCCTAGCCCACAATTTCTGCAGTCCCTCCTCCTTCAGTACATAGAGCATCTCCCGAGGGAGCAAAACCATGTTGATTCCTACCCCTTTCAACTCACTAACCGTAGGACTATTGGCCTAGTTTGCTATAACCAATTCCCCTTCTGGTATCACATTTGTGTTGGTTGTGCGAGCACGGAGCGTTTCCTCAGCCGCGACCATTCCTACTATGAGGTTGGTCAAGAGAGTACCAACCTGGGGAGTGTGCACCTGCAACTCTTCAATTTGTGCTTGGAGGGCCCCCAACACAATCTAATTCTCCTCTAGCAACTACTGGAGGGCCTCCATGGTGACTTCGCGCACCATCTCCCTTATATCGTGCATATCTCCCTCAATGAGGGTGGTCGGGTAGAAAGAAGTCTTAGACGCTTTCGACTTCTTTCGCGGCCCCACCTGCTCTCTCAGACGCTGGCACTTTAACTGTGTAGATGTTTTTTTGGATCCATGCCACCCTCCTTTGTCTCTATCTCCATCTCTTGTTCCTTCTTAGGTGAAGGTAACTTCGGCCCTCACGCTCCTTCTGTGCTTCTGCAGCTACTGCTTCTTTCCTTATCTTCTCTACGAACTGCACCATCCATAGTTTTGTCTCCTCCTTCTTCTACTATGTAGCAAAATTTTTTGTTTCCATCACAGAGAGGGCTAGAGCGCACCACTCCAGAGGCCATGACTCCAGCACGGCAAATATGACATTGTCCGTGGCCCGATAGGGGAGCTGATTCCACTTCTTAGCGGGGTCATTGCGCACCCTGATGTAGACGTGATGGAAGTCTGCCTTAAACTCCGTGAAGATTTGTAAGTTGTTGTAGACAGTGGGTGATAACTGTGGCTTGTGGTTAATCCCCATTCTAATGTTCATCTCCATGAACAACTATAATATTTTACTATCTCGGATTCAGTGTGCGTCTTTAGTGGCCCACATCAAAGCGTACTTCTCAGCCTCTACAAGATCACTCATAGTTGTGGGGAACTGGCTGTCCTCAGGAAATTCCCTAGCCACCAGCACTATGGACAGCAGAAGCCATGCATAGTGGAATGTTTTCCCCTATTCCTTTGCCTCGCAGTAATTCTCCAGGAACTCCTTGCACAAGAATTCAGACCAGTTTAACCGGATCCCTTCTGTGCACTACTCGGCAAGTGCAACCACTGCCGTAGGCACCTCATCCGCGTGACACTTCTGCATGAACTTACCCGCCAGTATCTGAGTCGCAACTCTGACTGCCTCCTTGTTGATACTAGAGATCACGTAGCCTCTCTTTTTCTTCTCCAGCTTATATTTCTTTTTCATGGCCTCCACGATGGACAAATCACTTCTTTTACCCTCTGAAATGTCTGCTGGGTCTTCCACTTTAGAAGGGAGTCGGGTAATTTTATGGATCAAGTGGTCCGTGATGGGGATGGGCTCCTCATGCAACAAGCACCCATCATGCACCAGGTAGAGCAACTGACTGATGACGAAGATAGTCACTGGGGTGCAATGGTAATGCGACACCCAAAGCAAGTTCAACAACCCTACCTTTTCGACTCCACATAACCACTTGCACGGCTCCAACTCTATGACTCCCACCATGGTCTTTTGCTTTGGCTTCATGAGCTGCATGGTTTCCAAGTGTGGGAACTTTTCATGGTCTGCGAGGTCCCAATCTTCAAGCTTCAAACTCGGCACACGTCCTAAGTGTGCTCCTTAAAAAATGATATCGTCAAGTAGTAGCGGAGTCTGCAGAGAGCTCTTTCTCTCATCTAGGTCCTTGGGCACCTGTTCCTTCCCCTTTTGCGGAAGAACATATGCGAGCAGCCTAGTTGGAGGGTTTGCGCCCTCAGTTGCTTCCTCCATGTCTTCATCCTCGTCCTCTTCTCTCAAGATGTCCTCAAGATCATCCTCCTCCTCATCATTCTCCAAATTAACCGCTTTCTCTTTTTCTTCCATGGTTAATTTAGTTCTCGTTGTGTTTTGAGGGGACATGCGCACCAGAATCATGGACTGTTATCTTTCTTGGGTCTCAACATGCGCATTGATTTAGGGATTTCTGCAACTATCCTAATATTCTCAGGGGCATCTTCTACTGTCATGGTCTGTGCGGCTTCTTTCGCCCTCATTTCTCTGATTTCCCTGGCTTCTTCAAACGCTGCCATTTGGTTTGTCTAGACTCAACTACTCAATCGGTGACTCAAACAATGCTCTCAACATGTTAAACGGTTAGTGGTTCAAAATACTTTGGGCGCATGAAAGCTCAATTCTCAAATGACCAAGTTTTGTTTGCTGGGAAACCCTTTGCAATATATAGCACCTTTTGAATTCAAATTTGACCATTCCCCCCAAATCTGGTTCATTAATGCTCCCTTGGCGGAAAATTTTCCCAAATCTTGCCCATAAATCTCACCTTAATTGCCTGCCTCCCACTCCATTTGGTTTCAAATGAAGCATCACATCGTGAATAGTGACTATAACAGTCACTTTCAAGCCAACCCGCATGGCAGCGCATCTACCATTGTGTTGTCGCAGACCCTGTGACACTTCACTCCTGCGCATAGCCTTGACATCACACAGCTGTCAGGCAGAGTAGTTTATAGTCCCGCACCTCCTTTCAACTGCCTGGAGTGCTAAGACTATGCTTCCCATGGTTAGTCAGATGGTCGGGCCACCTGTATATGGCTTCAACCAACCATCAAGCACTTTTCCTAGGAAAAGTCTATTTTTTAAGCTAACTATCTACATCATGCCATCATTGGTGATCCCTCTAGTAATATATGGTCCAATCCAAGGCATCAAGCTAATCAACTCTTGAAGGTAGCCCCAAATTTTTCAATGTAATTGTGCACATCCTGTTTTATCACCACAGTTTTCGTATCGAGAAAATCCTTTTTCCTTCCTCAAGTTTCTTGACTTTTGCTTCCACTAGAGCACTTTTCTCCCTTAACCACGCTCTTTCTTTCATGAGTTCTTGGAGCCCAAGATCACCCTGTTGGATCTCTTCATCAAGCCCCAAACCTTCTTTGTCTTTCAGTTGTGCAATCCCTTCTTCCAAGACTCCACGGACCGTCATATCCACTAGTGCTGCTATGCGCAGACTAGGCATAATATACTCCAATGGGATTACAACATTTTCTCCATAGCCCAACCTAAAAGGCATTTTTCCCGTCAATATCTTGCACATTGTCCTATAAGCCTACAAAACTGCTGGTACATGTAGCTCCCAATCACTTCGTTGTGCATTATATACCCTGTTCAGTGCTTCACATACTTCGTTAAATGCTTCTACGTGGGTAACCTTCTGTGCACTCACTCTTTCCACACTCTGTTGTTCCAACTTGAGCGACCGTTTGCGCAATTGACTCCCCAACACATTCTTATTGACCGTGTTCCCCAACGCGAAGTCCATGTGCATCCGCACAGGTTATTTACCATATGCATGTACCCACCAGGACAGATGTGTGCGTGGACCACCCCGTACATTGTATTTATCTGTTAGTCGCATCTGAGGCTTCCCAAAATGCATGTGCATCATTCTTCTGCATTCATGCCAGTCCTCAAAGCTTCCTCGGTGCATACCCACCACCTCGTGGGCGTAGTGCGCAATACCCACTTCAAAGCCTAGAAACGTTGCTTTTCTGGCACCTCCCTTTCAAATCTATCCAAGAAAGCATCTACCTCACCTAATCCATCATAAGTAGGAAAATCTCTCACTTTTGTTGATACACAGTGCAATGATCTTGTCATCATGTTACAGTTTAGCGTGGTTACCTTGTGTAACCGGTTTTGCCATCGCTCTATCTCTTCATTTGAATTCGATGTACAGGAGCTTTCGCATTCCCATGAGATTCATCCATCCACGGTGGGATTTACCTAGTCTTTCTCCTGTGTGTTTATCTTGTAGATGTAGTCCAAATCATCATCGCTTTCATAGTCATGCACCAGCTCTGTGTAGTGCGATCTTTCTACAGTGTCCAAAGGTACGACTACGCGTAGAGACTTTTTCTCAAAACTCATCTTGTGCTTCTTCAGATTAATCACCATGTTCATGTCAATGGCCCAATCGATTCTGAAGAGCGTGGGATAGGGATCGTTGTCATCAACAATCTCTATCACTTCAAAGTCTACTAGCGCACTTGCCCCTTCAATATCCATAGTGATTCCCTGCAATCTCCCCATAGGTAATATCTTTTGCTGATTCACCATTCGCAGCTAGATAGGAGACCATTGCAGCGTAGGCCTTCTCATGCACTCCCATGTCTATGTCGGAAAAAATTTCGTGTTTGATCCTAGGTCTAGAATTACTTTGTCCATCTCATATTCTCCAATCTGCATGGTCAACCTCATTTCTCTTCCTGTCCTTGTCGCATGCTTTCCAATCTTTTGGACTATGTGCGACTCTCCTAGCGCGATCCCAGCGCATCTGTTAATGATTTCCTGCAATCTCTTTATAGCCTTATTATCGTGGAGTAGCTTAATGCATGTTTATAGGAACATCATAAGCATAGATGGGTCCATTTCTGGCTCTGATCTATCTTTGCTTCCTAAAGTGGAGGCATCAGCTAAGCTCTTCTTAGCTTCCATGAAATTTTCCTTAGTGCGCTCCAAATGAAACTCTGCTTCTTTCATCGGAGCCTTGCAAACCCAAGTACTATCTTCAGGTTGTTTGCCTTTATCATCTTCCATTTTAATTCCACTTCGGAGCACAATTTTCACATTTGAATCTTCTTCTTGCGGCTCAGACCTCATCATCTGCAGGTTCTGAGTCAGAGGAGGTTGGAGGACTCCCTTCTCATGCAGCCTAGCTATCAGCATAGGACAATCCTCTGTCTCATGATAAAAAAAGGTGCAATACAGACATGATGGACACATTGGATTCATACAATCACCGACATAATTTCATGGCCCCCTGTAATTGTAACATATCAGTGGTCTGCAACCTCTTCCAGCTTCTACTCCACCTTGGCCTCGTCCACGCCCCTGAAATCTGGTTCGCGCCACTACTGCGTTTTGGTTAAGAGGTCGTGTTTTGGCCTAAACCTTGTGGGTGGGAGTTCTATCCATCATCAGATCATAGCTTCTACAAGTGTGCTCATCGTGTCCAACCGATCTAAAAAAATTACAAAACAACTATTGCAAAATTTGTGTGTACTTTTGTAACAAATGGTAGTTGTCTGTAGCATGCTTTCCTCCTATTTGATAAATGCACACCACAAAGCAGGCTCCACTTGTGCCTATGGTATTAATGGCATCGGTCCTCCTCCCGTAAGGTAATTCACAAACACCGGGCAGTGGTCCTTTTCATGACCCTGGCCCTTAAATTTAATGCACCATACCTCTTCATGCACTTCTGGTCGGGTTGTCCTGTCCTATTTTAGACTTTGCATCTCAAGGCATAAGTTTTTCAACTGCGCATGGATCTGTTGAACTCCGAATTTAGGATCCTATATTAGGGTCTCATGCAGCCTCATCACAATCTCCAAGGCCTCTTCCTGATTCGTTAACCTCCATTGTGACAGCGCATTCCTCAAATGCGGTGTTAGCGAGGTGACAAACCATTCACGATGTTTTCCATCCGTCAAAGTCATGTTAGCTTCACGAATTGTGCACTTCAGTCTCTAATCGATCTCCCAAGGAGTCTCACCTAGTAGAATTGTGATCTCTTTGAATCAAATGATCAACTGCACTTTTGACTTTGGGCTGCTAAATTATCTGTTCAGCGCAATTTGGATATCCGCAATCCTCACATTCAGATTGTCATTAGAATACTTAATATACCAAGTCAGCATGCGATCCTGCAGAGTGCTAACCAGCATCACTTTCTTTATATTATCATCTCTAACCCCTTGTGATTCCCACATGACTCTTATTACAAACAAAAACTTGTCCGGATCTTCATTTCCTACTCCCTTGAACATAGGCAACTTTATCGTGCTCGCCATATTGATTTGCGATGATGGCGGAGGTGGTATGGGTGAATATGGAGGTGAAGACGGTGAAGTTGGTGTTGGTGTGGGTGGGGGTGGTATGCGCAGAATCCTCTTCCTTATCAAATTGATCGCACTTCGCGAGCTCTTCCTTGTCCCCTCGCGGAGGTGAAATCAAAGGGCTATTCTCTGGTTCCTTACTTCCCTTTTTTTCTGTAGTTTTTTCCACTTTGCATGGCTTCGAACATCAAGATTATTGCATAACCCTATTTTCACACAATAACATTTTAATCCATGTATTTAGAGACTTTATGTACTTACCTCACGGTCCTTTGAAAAAGCATTGCTCGGCCTCGCTATAGCTATTTGAAGTATCTCATGCGAACTCAATAATGAATCCTCATATAATTCGATCAAGCCAGTGATCAACAGCGCACCCGATCTTATCCTCCAATGCTTCCAATCTGTGCACCAACTCTAGGGTCCACACAATGGGATTGTCGAGCTTCCACCTTCCTTGGCTATCTGCTAGCTTCGCGATCCACTCGTACAACTTAGTAAGGAAAGATGTGAAGAAAATTTCATGGATTTTTGTGTACAGGTAGCAGTCTAACCACTCTTCCTTTGATAGTCGCAGATTCTTGTTTTCCTGCACTGCGAACTCGTGAATTCTCCTATCCAAACAACCTTCAATTTCTTTCTTAGTTGGATTCCAATGATACAACATTAGACATCTCTATGCAGATTGTAGTCCCGACAACAAAACCATTTTTTGGCTTGATGGGGCCTGACTCAGGTTCGAAATTATTTAGCCAAACAAATCCCTATACTATTGGCCCTTTCAGCAACAGTCCGTGGAGGGTGGACTGAGGTCTCACCCGAAGCAGTATGGGGGGATGCTGGAACCAAGTTTCCACACCCTTGAGATGTCTGAGGGATCGATTTAGTCTGACTATGAATATCTTCGCATAGGTCACTTCGTGCACTTTCCTGACCTACGAGGCCTTCGTGCCATGTTATACCCGACTTCGCGTGGCCCTAACTAGGGGTTGAGGGGCTTTCACACTGCTAAAGCAACAATCTATGCTATTTCCCCAAGTTACACTGCGGACCTTACTTATCTTCTTATAAAAATTAGTTATCTTCGCATAAACAGATACTTTATCTTATATTCACTTATTCAACACATTCATATAAGTTCACGCAGCAAATAAATAGTAAAATTGCAATTCATACCCAATATACTTCTATGCATAAAACAGTAAAAGATACATAGAAATATTGTAAAACTTCTCTTTATTAATGCTTCAATTGGTTATAGACTCAACTTGCCCTGCACACTCAGCTGCAGGGGTCCGCGCACTTAGCTACAGACTACTAGGCCTTTCCGCACTCAACTGCAGAGCCCTCACTGACTTTACTACCCAAATACTAGACTCAACGCTTTAGCTCAGACTCAATTCATCATCATTAGATCTTACATGGATCACTTATGTCCCTTTACACTTAGAGCCTCTCTCTATTTATACAATCCCATGGTCTGCAGAGCTTGGGTAGAACTCTCAAGTCGACATTACATTACAAAAGTAAGGGCAGACAACCCTATGACTTAATTACAACTTCGCACTCTGCACCCACAAATTACGGAGTCTTTACATTGGACTTAGTCAAAACTTGGTCTTTAAGCCGCAAAACTTTCCTTATGGGGGATCTCGCACCCAACACCCTGCATATAGAAATTCCTCGATCATGATGAGATGGCTTTCCAGCCACTCGAAGATGTCAGCAGTAAACCTGATAATTGGTCCTTCACCACCTCCATGGCATGCCTTAAGTGTACCCCATTTTAGCATGTGATGGTCACGAGGCCCTCCCATCTTTATAGATACCTGTGGAGCCAAAATAGGAATCCGCTCCAGATAAAACGAAATAACGAAGGCACCATACCCAAAGTTTTTGGGTCTACTCATTTTGACCCTGGTTGGTTGCCCCTTCAAGTTGGAAACTACAACCTCACACCAGTTAAATATGGTACCATTAAAGAAATCCACATAAATCCACATCTGAGATTTAGTGAGAAATTGTAAACTTGCACTACCACACAACCATTAAACGTTACACCTAATGGCTTTCAAAGGAATCTGAGATATGGTCTTCATATCAATTCGATCATATCTGAGAGCAGCCCCATTAGTAATATATTGTATCAAATAGGTTGCATTAGTCTTTCCAATGCGATGGTCATACAAGTTGATTTCCTCACCACGACATGAAAATCCACTCAGGAAGTAAATGTCATCAACATCGATGACAAATCTTTGATCTCCAACTATGAAACATTCTTCCTGAACATTCCACTTTCCTACCATCCATTCAAGCAAGTCTAATTGAGTCGTCATGCCCAGAATGATGAAAATATTGTATAATCCACAATTTTTCACAGTTTGTATGGTTTTTGGGTCATTGAGAGCATGTATATCTTTTTCATCATGCTCACGCTCTCTCCATTCCTCGTTTATGGTTCAAAAGCCTACAATCAAACATTAAAAATCATTAGAAACAATTACGGAGAGATTTAGCAAAAAATTGGGGCATTTTCATTTGTTTTTTATTTACCCTCGGCGTTGTGCACAAACGAATTTAATGACACAGTTTATTTCCTTGAAACTGTGCACATAGCATTAAAAATTATGTTGGTGTGCACAGATTCAATGAAAGGTACCTGCGCACATCGAGGGCAAAAAACATTTTACAAAACCCTCCCAAAAAATCCAAAATCTACAGCAAAAATCTAAAAAATTGACATGAAAATGAAGAGCTTGGATAAACCATTTACATGGTGAAAGCGGCTCGTGATTTTGTCCAACGGTTTGCCCATAATCAACTTTGGAAGTTTCTGGTAAAAAATGGCTTTTATCTCTCTTAAAAGGGTAAAAATGTGAATGGTGAAAACTTTTTACTTTTTTGGACTTTTTATCATTTTTTAGGGCTAATTAATTATTATTTTGTACCTATTGACTTTTTAAGTCCAATTTTATATATGTTTTCATTTTATTGTTGAGTAGAGAGAATTATTTCGAGTTTAAGTGTGTAGGTTACGGCATATTTACAAAAACAAATCATTTTGGTACGGAGTATTGTTTACCACTTTTTCAAACTCATTAAAACTTGTGAAAAACCGAAACCATGGAGTTCTCTTTACACCCTTTTCAGAGTCCTTAAAAATGAAAATATCGTCAAGTAATTGATTGTTCAAACTCGTAAAAGTAAATGAGCAATCATCCTTTCAATATAAGTTTACCCCTTTCTCAGACTGAACCAAACTATTTGCGAAAAAAGTATATGTTGACCAAAAATGGTCAATAGAGTTCACTTTTCCATTATTTTATCCTTTTTTGGGCTTGAGGGCCTAAATTTACGAAAAAGAATGTTGTGGAGTTTACTTATGTTTTTCTTTTGACTCCTTAAAACTGATAAACACCGAGCTTTACTTTCTCCAGAATTGTTAAAATTTATGGTAAAAGAATTGAATGAGTTTCCTTTTTGTGTCTTTTGAAACTCTTTAAACATGAAAATGACATTGAGTTACCCCTTTGTTGGACTCATAAAAATTAAACAGTATAGGAATCATTAAGCATGATGAGACCAAACCACTCCTTCTTAGGATTCGTTAAAAATGCTTTGGATGACTCGTCCGAAGGATGAGCTCACAGGACAAGCATATGTTATCCTCCTCAAGATTGTAAAAAATAAAGGGGTACTTTCTAGTAATGGTGGGGGAAAAAGTGAGAAAGAATCTTTGTTTTACATTTGTTAAAGGAAGTATGTCGCTCTTGAACATGACACTCTGTCACTTACGTGTCCATGTTGGGAAATCCATTTGTTACTCAGTTGACCATACCCCACTTAAAGTCTTTAGTTGGGTTGGGTTTTATTTTTCGAGTCAAATGCTTCTAAGTCATTATGTTGTGTCTCTAATATCTTCAAGAGAATTTCAACCTCAGTGAAAAAATACTTTGTTAGTCTTCACTTTCAGTTGCATCAAAAACTATTGTTCTTCAAAACTTGACATGAGTTTCATGTCGTAGGCCCTCCTACAATGGATCTCTCCCTATCAACTTTAGCTCATTATCTAATAAGTTGATCTATAAAAATTCAATACCTTGCGCCCTGTATGCCTTAATGGCAGGTTTCTCACCTTTTATGACAAGTTCTCATCATTGGCATTCAATCAAATCATTCTATGAGTGTTCAACATCAAATCATCTATTCATGCTTCATAAATTGTACTGGAAGTACCTTGACAGTCATTGCCATTATTTGTGGTTTCTATCACGCTTGTTAACAGTTCACATCATTGACCGGTACTCAAGTGGTTTCTACCATGTTCAACTTCGAGAAATTCACTCACATGGTTAGATTCATGCTATGGATCAAGAGATGGATATCAAGACCCTAGATCTATTTTCATCCATCCAGGATCCATGGAGTTATTAAATATTCATGATTGTAAACATAGATCCATTTATGGCTGCATCCATACTATGTCATCTATTGAGATGGATCTTTACATGTATTTCCATACTATGCTATTGAGACATTTAGGTTCTGAATATGGAAAGTCCTACCTCAATGATGATATTATATATTGGATTATAACATTTGTTTGATTGTTTTAGTTCTCCAACTACAGTCACTAACCCAAACCTTCACATGATAAAGCACTTCAGTCATCAAAATATGTCTTTTGACTTTTCACTTTAGGGGGAATCTGCTACACATCATTTTGTCGTATTAGGAAAATGGCCATTAGTTTGGATCTCTTTCTATCCACACATGTGTTCTAGAGCATTACCCTACAGAGTTTGAAACTAAATCATCCCAAAGAAGGTGGAATTTCTATATACTACGATACAAAACCCTGATTTTGGTTATGTTCACAGTTTCCTAGTCACTTCCCAGCATACGCAGGTAAGACCATTATTATTTGTGCATAAGTATGTATTGTCTTCCACTATGAAATGAAAACATGAATTGAAGTATGTAAAAATAAAAAGTAAATTCTAGAAGCATTGTTTGTAGCATCTATACCAACCAACAAGCTTCGAATGAGTACCTATTCAGTGTTGAACCCTCCCATCATGGAGTAACTCCCCTTCCTTTATGGAACGTCTATCCGACTAATAGTGGATCTCATCCCTTGGAGAATGGATTCATAACTTCTCATCCTTGGCCTATAAATCCATTACAGGTTTGAGATTTTAAGGAGTACTTATTGAAGTAGGTTTATACTATTGAGATTAGGTTGGAAGGCTTGTCTTGCAAGGGAGAGGGTTGGAGATTATAGAAAGGGCTTGCTACGTCAAGGCTACATGGTTGTAAGACTTTTCTCTAGTTTTATGAATATAATTGATTTTCCTTTCTCAGTCACATCTCTATTTATTTGATTTGTATGTTTCCTTGATTACTTACATGAGTTTTGGTTTCATAATTGATCAGTTTACGTGTATAATTGGTTAATTAGTTCATTATCTCTTTGATTATATGTTGTATGCTTTGATATCTAATTTGTCTCTTTCCTTGAATGTCTCTTTCAAAACATTGTGGAGAATTTTTTGGGAGTGATGAGAGGACATTTGGAGCATCAAAGAGTGTGTGATCGAAATCTTTGAGGGACTTCATCAATCAGTTCGTTAAACTAGCAAGAGACCTCTTTCATTCTATTGCTTTCAAACGATCAGAACTTATAGAAAGGTAGTAGTTGTTGTGTGTTTGTTACTAGGGTTATTAGAATTCTATGGAGATCACTCTTGTCCAAAAGAGGGATTTGTCCTCATAACATGCAGAGAGGGTTGGAAGGCCTAATCTAGGTCTAGTTTTCCCCTAGACAGCTAAACGTGACATCAGGAGCCAAAACAACAATGATCGCAACTGGTAGAGGGAAGTTTGGAGTGATTGGAAGGGTAAAAGAAGATTGATTGATGCCCTAGCTAGTTAGCCTGATCTACAATAGAGTTTCACCAAACTTAAGGTATGTGTTGTTATGGTGAAGTTGAATTTGTTGCCAGGTGGATGGGTGTCCTAGCTTAGTACAATTTTGTGATCATCCTATGGAAAGTTCATCAATAGTAGTGCATGTGTCAAGAGGAGTAATAGGAGCTTGCAGAGAAGAGGTATATTAGTCCTCTTGAGTTGATGTGACTTGCAAACACATGATTACCTTGGAGAGACTAATTTGGAGAAGTATGTTGTCAACCAAGAGGAGGGTTGCCAAGGTATGAGGAGGCACTAGCTAGAGGTAGATGCTACAGCAAGGATTGGTCACTCATTCTCTGTTGGAAGGCAGTGTGAGAGTGGACCAATTGTGAACATGATTGGGAATTTATGGTTTACTTGAGGACATTATGATAGTGTCCACGTTGGAGCCTAGTGTGCACCATATTCATGGAACTAGATGGTTGCTAGAGTGGTAGTTATTGACCTAAAAGGTTGGCAAACTAGAGGAGCAGTTCAGAAGCCCTAGACTTGTGTGTTGAGAAGGAATTCTACAACAGATGATGGGAAGTCATCCTAGATTGTGTTCATTGTGGGATATGGACATCCTGTAGTGATAGGTGGAATCCATTCGTGCCTTATGTTGGTCTTCATTGGAGCAGCGCAGGAAGACCACAGTGGGCTGAATTCCCTGAGTAGCTAAGTAGCAATAATTGGCACGTTGAAAGTTTTTCACAAATAGAGTTGTGAAAAACTCAACTGGAGTCTCGATGTGTTGTGCCCTTTGATGAGCTCCAGTATTGAAACAAGGATGTTGCAACTCCTTGGGCTGCCAACTTTACTTCATCAACCCAAGGTTCATACAAACTTGGAGATGACAGTGTTGTATACATAGTAGATGCAATGGTCTACTCTTGTCACTTTTCAACTGGGGAAACAGACCACTAGGGTATTTCAAACTTGTCTTCTATTGACTAGAAGTAGTCTGACTACTAACAGAAAATGGAAAACTATCTTTGATGCAGAAAGGAAATGTTTCCTATTCTAGGAAATGAAAATCTTGAAGGGGAAAGTGTTGTGAAGTGACATGAAATTATCTAGCTAAGAATTTACACGTTATTTGCAAAAGAGACTTGATTTGACTTTGCATTCTAACATCTATTTATTTAGACTAAGTAAGCATGGAAATTAAACTCAAACTACTTTGACTGTTGTAGGCATGTACTAACTAGAAATTGCAGAAAAAAAGAGTCTTTTTTTTCAATGTTATAAATGTAAATACTAAGTGAACCAATTTGATCTTTTGTAGGGGAGAAAGGCATGGGGAATTAGACCCAGAATGGTGTTAAGGGTATGGAAGCCAAGTGTAGGCCTAACCTAAGATTATATGATAATTTTTTCTTAATTTGGGTTTAAAACAGGCTACTACAGGATTTCGTGTAGTACTACAGGAAACAAGTCAAAATCCTGTCGGCGGGATAAATCATTCTTGTGGACAAGACTGATCTCCCTAGTATCAACAGATATCTAGCAACAAGTAGGACAAGAAAATCTACCTTTCTCTAAATATATTGTGATTCATTAATAAAAACTAAGAGGTGTTTTAGACCCTACCTTAAGTCCAACGCTAGTTTGTGGCAGCCACGCTTCGACCGTCCGAAAGAGTTTCCTTTTGAGAACTTGAAATCACAAACAAGCACACATCAAATAACACCTGCATAGACAATATAATAAATCATATTCATCATGGTGATCAAGGAATCCATGAAATAAACCATAAAAGACAGCTTATTGAGAAAAATAAACTTGATTGTATTAACTTTGAAAATAGAAGAACTTTACAACCTTTGGTACCTTGATGTTGTACAAGCTCCTCCCAGGGTCCAAGCAGGAATCTCCTCTACTTTGACAAGCCTCACACTCTTCCCAATGAGATCAAAAAAGGTATGTAATCTCTCCTCTCAAGCTCAATGAGAAATACTAAATTCCAACAGCATTTCACCTCAAAAATATTCAGCTTTCAACCTCCTCAGTAACCAGCCCAATGCCTCATTTTATAGTGCAGAGGAAGGAAGTTACAGGTCCACCTATGAAGGGATAGAGTCCTCCTTCAAAGGGATAAGCTCCTCACATCAAGATGTTAGCTCCTTAAGGTATGGGATGCATGAACCTTAAAGGAGCGAACTTGCCACCTCAAGATTCCCTCTAGAAGCTTCCAGAAATGACTCAAAGTGAGTTTTTAAGAATGTACTTGCGCCTTTTTGACTTTTACAGGGGTCCGCACCCATTACACAGAGACAGAGCGGTCAAGTATGCAGGGGACATGACCAGTAGGTGCGGGACCGCAGGTAATGCTAAGAGAAAGTGCGAAACTAGAGTTTTAGAGACTTTTAAGGGCTTTCTCTTATTTTTCAAGGCTTGACATGAAGAACTGAGGTTTAAGACTTGCAAAGGAGGAAAGTATGAGTGGTGATAGACTCACACCGATTGCAGAATGTCATGGTGACAATATTTTGTGCAACAGACTACCCCGTAAAGTGCGAAGTCTGTAATAGATGAGGATATCATTTGTCATCTAAGAAGAGTGAAGTACTTTATCATTTCAAGGATCATCCTGTGGACACCCTGGTTGGAACCTATAAAATACATTCAATACAAAATATATATATATGTGAACATATCATCACTAAAGTAGGCATTCCCATACTCAGATCAAAAATGACTAGAAAACTAACTAAATTGATCTGATATAGGAATGATTTTGTAATACATCACAAGTATAGATATATGTAGACACAGTATGGGTGCAGCCATCTATTTATGAATAGTCCACTGTATAATGAATAACAAAATTCCTCACAGCCTGGATGGTGGAAACTAGATCCAGGGTCTTGATTTCTCCTTCCCGAACTAGTACGATTCTATCCATGTGAGTGAATGTGTCGAAGTCGAACATGGTAGAAACCACTTGATACCAGTCATTGATGTGAACTGTTAACAAGTGTGAGAGAAACCACCAGTAATGTCAATGGTTCTCAAAGTACTCAGTACAATCCATGAAATGTGAATAGATGAGCTAATGTCGAACATGTCATAGAATCCCTTGATCGAAGGTCAATGATGCAACCTGTCGTCGAAGGCGAGAAACCTACCATTAAGGCATGCAAATTCCAGGGTACTGAAGATTTCTAGATCATATTTCTAGATAATGAGCTGAAGTCGATAGAAAGCGATCCATCGTAGCCAAAACCATAACACAAAATCATAGATCAAGTTTGAAGAAATATATTTGGCAAGGACTAACTCAGGGATGGTCAAGATGGATGACAGATATTTTGCAGATGAATGGTTTATTTGAACTGACCTCTTGAACACATAACGACACTACATATGGTTCGGTTACAATTGACCCAAAGCTAATACCCAGAAACCGGCTGAAGACTTTCAATATGGTTTGATTAACTATTAGGCAAAGGATTTCCCAACCCAGGTGAACAAAAAGTGTTGTGTTCAAGAGTGGTTAAATGCTTTTCTAAAATGAAAAGTATAACAAACAGGTTCATTTTTCTCTCTTTTCCCCCACCATTTCTAGCAAGTACCTCTTTATTTTTGACAAGCTTGAGGAGGATAACATTTGCTTGGTTATAAGCTCATCCTTTGGATGAGTCCAACTTAGTTTAAAATTCAAACCCTAAGAAGGAGTGGTTCGTTCCTATTTAAAATTGAACAGGTCCTTTACTGTTAAATTTTAACGAGTCCAGTATAGGAGAAACTCGGTGTTTTTCAATTTTAGGGAGTCAGAAGAAAAACTTAAGAAAACTCCATGGTTGTCCTTTTCCGTAAATTTGTGTCTCCCAAGCCCGAAAAAGTATAAAATAATACTTGAGAGAACCGCTTGATCATTACGATCAAGGAGTACTTTTCATAATTAGTGTCTCTGATCCGAAAAAGTAAAAAAGTGATCAACGACACGTCATTTTATAACCAATATCGAACTTGAAACGACAAAAGCCCAGCAATGTTTTCATGTTTATACGGTCAGAAAAGAGCTGTAAGTGGACCGTCCTTTTAATTCTGTTTTAACGAGATTAAAAAGAAAAACTCGCCAATCTTTTCATATTTTACGAGTCAGAAAAGAGCTTAAAGAAGACTCCAATGTTTTTGTTTGAAAATGATCAATTTCTCTTGAAAAATCCAATATTCTGCACAAAAACTCAAACATTACTCATACTTGTTTAAAATAAATAAAAATGCATCAAAAAGTTACCTTTTTAAAGTGAAAAATAAACAAATTAAAACTTCATTTATTCAAAAAAGCTTATAAAAAGGGCTTTTGTAAATTCATTTTTATCGTTTGACTTTAGAGTGAGAAAAAGAGCTTTTGGGTAAGAAACTTCCTGTGAAGATTGCGAAAATCCGTCCGTTGGAATCGAAAACCATCAGCTCCAAGTAATCCACATCATCCTTATCTTGCATTTCAACCATCTGCATTTTCTTTTTAGGCTTCCATTTTGATTTTTTAGGGAAAAATTAGTTTAGAAAACCGCTCACGGGGGTCCGCAGGTGTAACATGTGGAACCTGCGGACCCCAACTTTTTCCTACAAAGGAAAGAACTAGAGTCCCGCACCTGTTGCTTAGGAAGAGTGCGGACCTATGCATTGTCCCTAACTAACGGGTGCAGACCCCGCGAAATAGGTTTTAAAATTGCAATTTTTCCATTCCCGCCCAAAAATTTTCGAACTAAAATGTTCTAATATGTCTTTTGTTGCAATGTAGGACATACAAAATGCTTATTTGGCATGAACGCGAGCATGAAGATGTGGACCTTGCCACAATAAATCATCAACCCTCATTGGATGCATTGAAAGCATGCGGGTTATTTAAATTCTGGGCCATACCTAGCATGAGGGCCCAAGTAGACTTTTTGCAATGGTTGGTAGACAGATGGAACATACAGGACCAGTGTTTCATTATTGGAGGCCACCGGCTCGAGATCGAGCTAGAGGACATTTATTTCTTGACTGGTTTTCCCAAGAGAGGTGAATGATTATCACTTTTCGGGACTAGGCCAGGTCGCCAGTCTGTCGATAGTCTTCGACTAGAGTTTTGTAATGACCAAACCAAGGACAAAGAGATTGATATCAAAACTATCTCCCATCCTGAACTTAAAGTGATTGCATTTACTGTCACCAAACTCTGCAGAAGCACAACACTGTATGTAGATACCGGATCCCAAATGCGAATGGCAATAGACTGTTATCGAGGCACCATCTTCAACTGGTGCGAAGCTGTGTTGGCAAATGTAAAAGGCCTACTAACTAGAGCAAAGAATGGACAACTAAAAAAAATTGGATATGGTTTCCTAGTTGTGAGATTTGGCCTAGAGAGGGTCCCGATGTTGGTCCCACAGTAGCTTTCCGTTGGAGTTGGACCTCCCTGAGAGCCTAAGCTAATGCGTTGGGTTGCAGTTATGGCCCGTCATCCTGAGGAGGGTTCAGAGGTTGTTTGATTTCCGCCTGAGTATTTTCATTGGTTGGAGAACCAACTTTTCATGCTTCAGGATTTTCCATATGCTGGGATGGATTATTGTGGTGATCCATACATGACTTTTCCACGAGTAGTGGGATGATTCAGGTAAAATCATTCTCAACATCTTCTAAGTTTTAACTAATTTTCTTTTTTGTTTTTTAAATCGTCCAAAACTGATAATAAAAAGTTTCAAATGCAGATGTGGGTCCACGGCGACCAGCCACTCTCTGGCCCTATGAGAGGAGACACCCAGCTGCAGCAGTACCGGCCCCATGGGACGAATCTATAGAGACCCTAACCGAATTGGAAAATCATCTAGAGCGTTTGACAGCAGATATTCCAGAGACTAGCATAGATGATATTCCACTTAGGTTACAACGCTATGTGATTGGGGTCCCAGGACCTTTAAGGAGATTCCTTTGTAGGGTGGCCCGAGCAGTGGTTTCTTATCGTGATCATCACCAGTGATAGGATGATCACCTTGGTAGACTCATACGACATTTTTGCTTTTTGTACTATCATTTTTGCCGATCATAAGGTGTTTTTCAACCTATGATTGAAGACGGTGTATATTTGACACACTTCTATGCTATGCTATATCACTATTACTGGCTATCTTGTATAACATGTTATGCAATGTTTTTTAAATTTACTGTTTCATTATTGCAAATATCTATTTAACATTCGAGAGGCAATTGCATCTGCTAATGTATTTAAATATCTTGGAATATGTTGATATTCAATGTAGTCAAATTCACATTCCAAGAGATGAACTCTCAAAAATAATCTTAATAACATTGGATTTCTAATGGCATAAACTCTATTAAGTAGCAATACAATGAGTTGAGAATCTAACCAACAATCAAACTCCGAATCCCAAATGAAATGGATTCAGAAAATAACTCAATCACTGCACTATACTCTGCAATGTTGTTCATTGTTTGACCGAGGCTTACCCCATGCATAGATACCAAATCATCGGAGGGTGAATAGATAACCCAAGCTGCGAAAGAAATGTTCCGTGTATTACGACAAGAACCATCAGCGAAACCAATGTATGTTTGAAGAGACGTTGGCATCTGCAATATCAAGAGTAAAATCAAGATAAGCAGGAATAATGATAAAAACACTCTCTAAACTAGGCACACTTTTCTAATCTAAAACACACCAGCTAGAAAGAAACTAATCTAAATAAAATCTCCACACCCAGATTTAAGCATAATATCTCTTTAGATAAAGACCATTTTTGGGTTTACCCAAAGAGACACTGTCAAAATCTACCAATTCATAGGCCCCTTTTGCCAGCTTTCGCTTAATCGTTAATCTTTTTGATGTCGGGTGAAATGCTTTATCATGAGGATCCGAAGTTCTTTCAAGCTGGAAGGAGACCTGTAATAAGATACAATACAACACATTATCTTCATAATATTTTCATGATATAGCTGAGGCGGGCATTCCCATGCTCAACTTTATAAATTCATTTTCATGTACATAGGACAGACAATCGTCTAAGTGTAGACTGATGATTCTGGTAGAGCCATCATCCCTTACATTGGATGATTATCTATGCAGCAATGATGTACATTTGATGTCTTTATTTTCCTGAATATATATCGCAGCCCGAATGGATGAAACTAGATCCGGGGTCTTCAATCTCGTTCGATATTCACTCAAAGTACAAGTCGATCCATGTGAGAGATGTTCTGGAGTCGAACATGGAAAGACATCGCTTGATTACCAGCCAATGATGTAAGATGTTAACACGCGCGAGAGGAGTCATCGATAATGATAATGATCCTCAAGGTACTGCAGTACAATTCACGTGGTGTGAATAAAGGACTTGGCGTCGAACGCCACACAAAATCTTTCGGTCGAAGGCCATTGATGTAAACCTGTCGCCGGAAGTGAGAAACTTGCCATTGAGGCATGCAAGCTTCAAAGTACTAAAACGGGTGTTCCTAGATCGACTTCTTGGATAATGAGCTGATGTCGACAAGAAGCGATGCGTCATAGGAGGGCCTTAATGAATCCCACATCAATGACATGAAACGAAGCAAATGATTTTAATGGAGGTGAAAACGATCTGGTGATATAAGGTTCAGGGTGGTGGTCATGAAAGAATGGAGCGTAAATGTATTGCAGTGGGTGAGACACAGGTGAATTCTCTGAGTGACTTCTCTTGAACATATCGGCGACACTGACATGATGGATTGGTAGCATTAACCCCAAATGTGGATGGTGTGATGGAACCATGGTGATGTGACCAGTGAATGGAACAACCCAACCCGACTAGGATGTGGAGTGAAAGTGTCATGTTCAAGAGCGACTTGCTACCAACAAAGTTTCTTCAAGTTTTCTTCCCAATTTTTCCCCAGTCATTGCTGACCAGTACCTCTTTATTTTTGTCAAGCTTGAGGAGGATAACATATGCTTGTTCTATAATTTGCCCTTCGGGCAAACCCATCGCTATGTTTTAACGAGCCTAGCGATAGTGAAACTCATTCTTGTCTGTTATGGACAACTTTGTCACTATTAGGTTTTAACGAGTTTAACGACAAAGATAACTCGGTCATTTTCAATTTTAGAGAGTATGAAAAGGGATGTAAAGGAAACTCCAAAAATCCTTTTTCGTCATCCAATCCTTTAAGTCCAAAAAAATATAAAACAATACAGAAGGGATGAATTTTCGGTACTTTTAACGATCCGAACAAAACAAGCGCTCGATCTTTTTGTGTAATAATCCCTCAGGTCCAAAAAGATTAAAATCTAAAGGAGGGATAGCACTTCTGGTCACTTTAACGAGCTGGAGAGGCCAATGGCTCGGAAATCTTTTCATATTTTACGAGTCAGTTGAAAAGAGCTTAAAGTAGACTCGTCTTTGAGGAACGAGTGATAAATTCGGGTAGCAGCTGATTCCAGGTAAGGTTTGGAATTTTCCAATCATAGCAGTGTCACAAGGATGGCTAACAGGATCACTCTTCGCAGCTGTTCCTCAAAAGGGGTAAACAATCAAGTGGAGGTGAATGATCGGCCAATACAGAGTGGAGGTGATGATGAGAACACGACCAAGGCTTTAAAGGCTGAAGTACTACATTCACGATGCTTATTTACCGGAAATTGGTTCATTTTTTAATGAGCTTAAATGCCGGGGGAAACATTTGCTCATTCCTTATGTTTATTTTTTAACGAGCATGAAGTCTGCGTTAAAACTGCTCGAGGCGGGTTTATTTTTTAACGAGCTTGAACCTTGCAATAACACTGCTCATGGAGGGTTTATTTTTTAACGAGCTTGAACCCTGTGGTAACACTGCTCGTGGAGGGTTTATTTTTTAACGAGCTTGAACCCTGTGGTAACACTGCTCGTGATAAGTTTGCATGCCCCCAGCATAATAACGCAAATCGAGGTGCATGCCCCCCAAGCTTCATTGCATTCAACTCGGTGGTTGGAATGAAGGTTTACCTTTGAGATTTGGAAAGGGATTTGTTTCATTTTTTAATGAGGTTGACACAGTAAAAGAACTATCCTCATGACTCCTTGTTTCATTTTTTAACGAGGTCGACACGAGATAAGAACCATCCTCAGAATCCACCGTATTTACAGTATTTGATAGAAAATCAAAAACTGAAGGATGATTAAGGTCATTGGAATAATCTTCGTTGTAATCCGGGAGATGGGAACGATGGTGGTAATCTTCCCATGGTGCCTCTCCTAACATCATTGACTGAATGATTCCTTTGTTTGTAGAATGTACATGCGACCAAGTATCTGAAAAGGTACCATATTCCTTAGACCTATCTATCCAAACACTCGATGAGAGTTGATTTGGGTTTGCACCCCAGGCCAAGAAAATTGATTGCTACAATATTTCTAAAATGGCGATGATCCATGCTGATAAAATGTTTAGGAATCTTCCGAATCCATTAGATATAGACGATTTCATATTGCAAGTTTCCATTGTGGCCACTTCTGCCAGATTACTCGGAGGCGGTAGGGAAAAAGTACCCATTAAGGCAGGGTCTTTTAGGAGGCCTACTCCAATATTTTGAAGCGAATGATTGCTTCCATGGATCATTGGAATGCTTCCCGTAATTTGTGAACTGTCGAGGAGAAATGTTTGTTGGTCGACGATTGTAATTCTTCCTTAAAAGGGAAATGCAATCTTCCTGAAGTAGGTCAACACAACTGCGGCCATGGCATATATCCAGGGCCTTCCCAGTAGGATGTTGTAATCAAGGTTTCCATCGATTACTTCAACATCAATTTCTGTTGTTTTTCCCCCTAGTTCAACTTGCAAGTTACTTAAAATCCTGTATGGAGTGTATGATCGTCCATCAAATGCTTTTAACATTGTTGATGATCGCGACAAGGGTGGTGAGCCTAAATTTTTCCAGCAACTCATCAACATAATACATGTAGATTCCCCCTCATCAATAATTGTTCGATGAACAGTTTTGTTGAGGGCTTTCACTTGAATAAGGAAAGCTAGTTGAGCTGGTAACTGAGGGTCATATCCTTTGTGATTAAAGGATACAAGATTGGAATCCGTTGGGTCAATCCCACCTATTATTGATAATAGATCCTGCTTTTGGGAGAGGCAATTTTGCGGTACCTCAAGTGTCGAAATAGCGGATGGAGATTGGGCCACGTCCTCTACTATATTATAATTTTGTGCTACTTTTGCGCGAGGATTAAATGTTGATTTGTGTACTACTCCCTTTGGCGACTTTATCATTAGTTCAGGAATGATGGGTGACATGCAACTTCGATCAAAGTTGTTGTCGAACTACTAGGTTGTTCATTAGCCTTGTTATTCGACAGCTGTGGATTCCCGTAATATTTATTCCTTGTCAAAGCATCATTTTTCTGCTTTGAGATAGACAACATAAGCACTTGGGATTGGGAAGCATTTTGATTAGCAACCAGTTTGGTTCCCGGGTTTGGAAACGGATCAGTCAATACCGCTGAGGTTTTTGAACTCTTAAAGAGTTTCTTAACTTCAGCTTTATGTGGAAAATCTCTCGTCCGATGATCCTCATCGCATATCTGACACCCCGCAGGGGGTTTCCTTTACCCATAAGGGTTTGCAGAAGGTTTTTCAGGAGATGACTCATCCTGCTTCTTTTTTCTCCCTTTCTTTTTCTTCTTGCCCCCTGGTTGCTTCAGTTTTTTGCCCTTGTTGGTCGACACAGCATTTACCTCCAAGGCGAGAAGTTCTTCATTTGCATTTTGATCAGAAATCTTACGGGCTTTCTTAGATGTAGCCTTTGTCAATTTCGTGCTTGTCGTACCTATCACGCCATCACCGGCATGAGAGTCTTTGTTTGATTTAGGAGGGGGAGGAACGGAAAATTCCGGTCTATGAGCATCAGGTATTTTATCGTAGAGCGTGCCAGACTGAGTATAGATCAAGTCTAGATATTGTGCACGAGCAATAACTTGCTCTTCAGTGACGACTCCTCCCTTTACCACATCTTCTGTGATAGAAGGTAATAATGACTTAATAAACCATTCAACTAGCAGCTGATCAGGAACATATGTTTTTACCATTTTGCGATGACATCGCCACTCATGAATATGATTAGATATGTGAGTGGCTATTGTCTGTTTGAAATTGGTAAGAAGCTCTATTCCTGTTTCGTACCTTATTGGTAACTGAAAATGGGTTAAAAAGGTTGTGGCTAGGGTGCTGAAGTTATCGAATGAAGCTCTAGGCAATTCGATATACCATTTTGCTGCTGGACCAGTTAACGTTCGCTGAAAAAGGCGAAGCCTAATCGAATCATCGTTTAGAGTGTTAGATGAACACCACAGATGAAAGGTCATCACATGATTCGACGGGTCTTCACCCGGATTTCCATTAAATTTAGGAATATCTGACGGAAGTTTATGTGGAATCGCTGACCACCAAGGGGCATAAGCAATTGGATCATTCGTCAACCGGTTCAGATCTGGTAATTCTAGAGTTGCTACAAAGGGCAACTGTTGATTCAGGTTAGGCGAAGCATACCCAGGATAAGATGGAATCGCCTGAGCAGTGGGTCTTTGCATACCAGCATAATGTATTTGATGCTGGTAACTTTGATAAGGTTGATGGGCATAACCATTATAATATGTTTGTTGATAACCGCTTTGGAAATGCGGTTGCCCATTACTTACAAAGACTTGTTGCTCAGGTCCTTGATATGATTGTTGGAATGGCGGCTGTTGAGATTGAATCAGCCATGGTTGTTGGACCATTTGTTGTTGCCCAATACTGGATGATTGACCAAGATGAGGAGTCATAGTACTTGTTTGAGCCTGAGTCGCTCCAGATAAGGAGGCACTAACCTGAGGTTGTGATTGAGTCATTGAGACAAGAGGTTGTTGTATTGCAACCTGAGAAACTTGGGGTTGACATACAACAAGTAACGCTTGTACTTGCGACGCAGTCACCATAGCAGGTATAGTGGGAATATTCGATACAGGGTGGACTGGTTGCATTGAATATACAACCCTTGGTTGCTGAGGCGGTATTGGCACCCAACCGCTAGATGTAATTCCAGTTTGACCTGAACTTTGTTTTAAACTCTCATATGGTTATTCTCCGGGAGGGAACAATGAAAAGGCATACTGCCCTCCATATGGTAGCAATCCAATACTGAAAGGGTAGATTGGCCTTCGAAGACACATTGGATCAATTTGTTGAGTTTCAACATAAGAAATACCAGATGATAATCCGGATGAAGAAATAGGAACTGACCATGTCGTCGAAACAGTCCCTGATTGGACTCCGGCTTGTTGTTGATAACTTGCCGGGACAGATGGTATATCGGCGAACATCGTTGGAGTAGCAGCAGGAGGCTCTGCCGCTACTGCGTCAGATGACACAGTCCTGGATGTCGACAGTTGTTCAGACATATCTAGTCTATCCAAAAGATTTCCTAGCGATTCTACAAGAACTTGTGACAGAGGGAGACTAACTTATATGACCAACGAGGGAACAGTGATGTTATTCCGATTAAAATAAATTTTAGATGCTTTGACACAACTTGTTTTTTCAATTTTTAAGAGTCGAGAGAAAACAAAAGATGACTCTAGTCGCCTTCGATTTTTAATGAGCCTGAAATGACAAGTGCTCAGATGGACCTTTTCTGTTAAGGAGTCTGAAAAGGAACGAAAGGGACTGCTCTGGAAATCTAGACAGAGGGATTACCAAACCAATCGCAAAACTGTAGAATACTTTTTACGGTACGGCAGTCAATCTTCCCGAATGCTGTGTTTAGTGCATTGTGATCGATAGGGTGGCAGACACGGCTTCCTATGAATAAAGGATAAAGCCTATTGTGGTCTCCCAAAATATACTCGACGGTACGTGGGAGCACAAGTCCGTACTGGAACTTATCTTCTCAAAGTGGAGGAATCACCCTACCAACAGTGAAAACAACAGTTACCAGGCTTTGCGACGCCAGAATACGTCTCTAGCCTAGACTTCTAGATGTTGTGCATTAGGTTCCAAAGCGTTTTTAGATTCATTAAATTTATTTTATGGTTGATCTTGCTTAAGAAATTTTCCTTTCAGGTTCACCACGTGATGTAGATGTACAATTCCTAAAATGCAATCTAAGATGATAAACAGTCGTTTAATCTTCTTTTTGCAATGAAAATCCTAGCTACTAAGGAAAGAGAGATGGCGTTCTTTCAACAAAGAGCATAGAGCACACACTATATGCACTGTCCTAAATCAAACCAACAAAGAGTCTAAATGCAAATGCACATGCATGTATTTTTTTTCAGCCTTCTTAATGTGTGAATGATAAAAAGAAAGATAAGCGCAAATTTGAATTATTTTCCAAAGCGACAATTACTAACAAGTTTCTTTTCAAAACGAAATGAGAACAATGACAACACTTTGCGATTTGGAATTGAAAACTTGCTTTTGACACTAGAAAAAACTACTAATTCAGATCAAATACAAGAGTAACAGTGTAATTGACTATCAAGAACAATCAGATTCTCTTCTATGACTGAAAACGACACTTGCGACACTTTCAAATCAAGAAACGACAGTACAATTACACTACTTCTTTGTAAAGGAGAACTGAAAATGACTAAAAAATACATAAAAACATTTCCAGTTCTTTGCACAATGGAGGTGGAATAACAGCAAGGAAATGGGTTTCAAATAGAGGTGTACTGACTACAGGCAGTAAAACTCCTGAATAGAGCTGAAAAGAGTGAACACAGAAACCAAAATTTAGGAACAATGCCTTGTCTGATCAGCGCACCTATAACACAGTGAAACTGAAATGCAACGCACCTACTACACTCGGGAAGTGCACTGCATTTGAAGTTCACAGAACAGACAATGCGCTGGACCAGGGACGAGACTTTGATTGGATTCCGGGTCACATTTTGCAGTTCAGTTCAGGGATTTAGGCCAAGCAAGTGGTAATCAGTAAATCAATCACATGGGTAGCTCTAAGGAGGTCACTAGAGCCACCACAAGGGCAATTAGAAAGCTTGTAAATCAATTGTTTAATTCATAAACAAAACCCAGAGATTGACTGAAGCATCGTTGATCTACTTTGCACTTGCATAGAAAATGTAGTTCGAAGGCTAGCTGGCTTGACTTCAGGCTCCGTCTGTAAGTTTATAAAGTAAAAAAATGTGGATGAACAAACAATCTACTCACTCCCCAGCGGAGTCGCCATTTTGTTACCGGGAATAGTGTCTATGTAGAACTGCTAATCCCACTAAGGTTGGTAGCTACTTTAGAAACAAACAAAGTAAAACTACTTTCATTTTCCTTTATGAAAGATAGATGAGAGAATAATAAAGGACACCAACCTCTACCTTGCACTTGGTTCCTTGCTCGATTCCTCTTTCTTCTGATAGTCCTTTGCTACTTGCTTTCTTGTATACCCAGCTTCACAAAGTACCTGTAGAATCAAAGCAGCATAACACTATACGAGAACATAGATCTATTATCATAAGCAATATAGGATCAGATGTATATTAACCATACAAATGCATAAAACATAAATCATACAAGAGTATGGAGGAAAACTTGAATAGCTTTATTGATAATCAAGATAGAGCCAAGAGAATTACAACCAATTGTTCTGACCCGGCATCATCCTCTCAGCAAGAAGCCCTTCTTCACCTCATGAAAAGCTAAAATCACCCAACACTATGATTTTGCACCAATAAACCAGCAGCACTTCCTTACAAGATACAAAATTCCAGCCTCCAACCTCTGGATCTCTGGGATGAGAGATCTATATATAGATATTTGTAGAGGTGTGAGTCAGCTCTGGGTTTTTTATTAGTGTATTCTCTCTGATAGTTCTTGATTCCACTTGGAGATCTCATTGATCTCTTACTCATCCTTGGGCGATTCTGAGAGGCAAGTGTCCCGGGAGAAGTTTCTGGAAGATTCCAAGATCATCCACTTAGCAAACTACTTCCGCCATTTGTATACTCTCATCCATCACACCCCATAGAAGGGCTTTTTGAAATGCATCGCACTTCCCGTGTGTACAAGGTGAGATTCATCGCACCCTGGCCATGGAGCAAGTGAGATGATCCAGTTTTGACCAGTTCTGAGTAGTTTCTCATGGAGAACTTCTGGGAGATGATGTAATCAGTTGACCTTGTTCTTTTAGGGGTTGGAAAGACACCTTTAGGGACTTAGGAGCCCTTGGTTTATGGACATTTATGCTTGGGGTTGCAGTGCCCAAAAATGTCTATAACACTAGTACTTCTCCAAGTGGTCCATTCCACAAGTTGATGACTCCAACAATTTGTGCTCCTGTGAAATATGTATGCCTAAACAATAGGTCTTACAACTTCATCAAGCTTCCTATGCCATTCGGTTACTTCTAAGTTCATGCTAATCTTTGGAATTTTGTGACCATGCTTGCGACTTTTCTACCAAGTAACCACCACCTACATTTGTTGTTTAAAAAAAAATTCTCCTCCTTTATGCATCACCCTTCACATATAAACACATGACTCAACCTTTTAGGCACTCATAACCTACTGAACCTTGATGACACATTGTATTTTAACTATTTCATAGTGCCAATATGTAAACTATCCTCATGATTTTCCTCACAACAACATTGGTCTCGTATACCCTGCTCTTGAACACCATCATTCTCCAAGGAGTTTCATCCTCGAAGATGTCGCCTTCTATATTTTCAACATTTTTATCTTTGCTTTGTGACATCTTTGATAAAAGCACATATTTTTCCAATTTCACATGTTTACTAGTTGCCTTTAATTTCGTAAATACCGCTTGAATTTGAATTTGATTTTTTCAACTGGGAACCAATATCTTCCATATTAAATTTATCAATATTTGTTACTCTACATTCATTTTCTTTTACAGAAATGTCATTATTAAATATTTCATCAACTTCCTACAATTGTTTGCCTATGGCACTGGTTTGAATATCTACTTGGCAGAGTTGTCTTGTCCATCGTCAGACATAATCTTCCTCTTTAAACCGAAAATACAAACTTCCTCATCCCCAGACTTGTATTTCTCGACATCATGCACCATTTGTAGGGATATCATGTTTTTCTTTTATCTTGTTGCTTCATGGCAACTATGCCTCGAATGCTTTAAGCCGTCAACTCAGACAACTATGCTTCTCCCATGCTGAAAACTAGTGACCACATTGAACTGGCAATAATAATTTTTAGTGCCTCTCCATTGCCTAATTCTTTTTCCATCATTCACGACTATTGCATTTACCAAAAATTCCTTGCACCTTCACCTTTCTTCACGACACTCGGCCTCGCATGGAAGAAAATCATTCTCCTCTATGCTACACAAATTCCTATAGATCAAGGCATTAGTCTCTCATCTCTACTAGCTAAAAGATCATCTCATTCTCCTTTTGCTCTGATATAAGTTGTTAGGGTCACAAAAAATTGAGAGAAGTGGTGATGTTGCTTGTTGGGATCCCACTAGTCATCAAGACCACTTTACCTAGAGTATTTCCACCTTTAAATATGTTATATTCCACATGGATACCATGGGAAAAACCATGGGTTCTCATAAACCTGGAGTCTGAAAACTGTTGATAACCAATATGTTATATTCCACATGAAAACCATGTGCAAAATCATGGGTTCTCATAAACATGAAGTTTGGAATTTTTTGGTAACTTGACCAAGTGGAGTTTACCCAAACCACCCTAATATTACTAATCCAAGGGATCCAAAATATGCTCAAAAATCAAAGTGCTCAAATTCTCCCAAAACCAATGCCAAATCGTAGATATCGTCATTTTAATTCCAACAATTCTTGAATCGCCTGAATCCATCATCATATGAGGAAGTTCTCGTGTTCTAAATTTTTTGGTAAATAATAAAAAAGTCAACTTATAGGGTTGATTGGGCAGTGCACGGATGCCGTGTTGAATTCCATACACTAACGTGGTGCTAATGTCAACAGGATGGCTATGCAGTATGGATCCAATCAAGATAGGACACGTGGCTCGGTCGTTCAGAGGCAATTGATGCAATTTGATTGGTTGGTGGTGATTTGGTTTGGTCCAATCATGGAGTGACACGTGGCCCAATCGCAGGGCGTCACGTGGCACTCTGAATGAGACCAAAATTTTGGTTATGGACCGGATGAGCCTCCACGAGGTTTGACCCTATGAACTCCAGCAACACAATCCACCATTCCATTGTTATGCCTCATTGTTTCTTGTTAATACAATGTCAGTGGATTGTTAAGAAATTGTTTCGGTTCTCTCGATGGGGGAGGACCAAGCTGGCAAGCATGCATGAACGGACCATCCCCAAGTCATATGGGTTATATGACCACAAATATCGGATCGGAGGTGTAGGCCTGTTGTACCTCACCCATACCCCAACCTGTGGTCTTATCATTTAATAAAACCATTGGCAGAAGGTTTGATAGGGGCGGGTGCATGCAAGCCTACCTACACCTAGCCCATTGTCATATAAAATTTCAAATGACCAGGAGTGGGGCTAATAGGGAGAATTTCCTATGGTTCACGCGCCATGGTCATATTTAATACCATGTATCAGACCAGAGGCAGAGAAATAGGTGCACGGAGGCCAACTAACCGTTCAACAATTTGCACTTGACACAATGGGGTTCGTGGGTTGAACCCACCACCTAAAATTGCAAAAATTTCACCTTGCAAGGTCGCCAGAAATGAATTTTGTTTCTAGTTTTGATAGAGGGATGAATTTTTAGAACAGTTAGCAAAGAAACGGAGAAATAGGCGTAACTTGGCCATCTTTCAGCCTTTTTGAGCCTAAGAAGAGCCTACACAGGGGTTTTTGGGTGTTCTGGGCATAATGGCAATGTTATTTTTGCAATTTAAGAATTTTATGTTGATGTAATTACACATTTGAGAATATATTGTAAAGGGATAACCTTGGAAGCTGGACCTCGAGATGTAGCCCAAGAGGGGTGATGTTATGAAACCAGCTCACAAAAAGATAGAAAAGATAGATCAACGCCTTAGAATTCAGCCTCTTCGAGGGGGCAACCTCCTTTACATTACACAAATGAATGATTCTTTGATGATTCAAATGACAAAACCTCCTTTCTATATATAGGAATCTAGGGAGTCATAATATAACCTAGCCGACCTAACAATAATAATATAAAGGCACAAAAATAACAATAGAGGGATTCTATGGGGCATAGTAATAACAATATGGGGACAATAGGGGCACAAAAATATTAATAAGGGATACAACTACAATAGTAATGGGGTAATCACTAGTATTATAGGGACCTAACATGCCCCTCTCCTTCAAAAAAGTGTTGTCCTCAATGCTTGAGTAGTTATGGATGCTTCTGTATAAAATTCTCATCCTCCCATGTGGAATCTTCAGCAGATAAGTTCTTCCACTTGATGAGATACTCCAAAATTGATCGATTTCGTAGCTTTTGAGTTCTTGTTTTTGTGACTGCTTGCGGTTCCAATATAATTTTTCCTTCCTCGTCAAGTTCTGGCAATATTGTTTGAACTGGGAGCTTTTCGCCTATAACCTTCTTTAAACATGAAACATGGAAAACTGGGTGCACTCGAGAAGCTACAGGAAGCTCCAATTTGTATGCCATGGTACCAATCTTTTGTAACATCTTATACGGACCATAATACTTTGGTGATAATTTATTATCCTTCGTAGCTTGCTTGAGGGACATTTGTTTATATGGTTGTAGCCGTAGGAATACCCAATCACCTACATCAAAACTTCTTTCGCTGCGATGTTGATCTGCCTGTTGTTTCATTCTATTCTGTGCCAACATGAGGTTATCCTTTAAGAGTTGGAGGACTTGTTTTTGATGCTCGATGTGATGTTCCACTGCTTGAACCTTAGAATTTTCTCTTAAATATGATGTGATGGATGGTGGCTGATATCTATAAAGTGCCATAAATGGGGTCATTTTTGTTGTTGTATGGAAGGAAGTGTTATACCACCATTCAGCCAAAGGCAACCATTTGGCCCATTGTGTCTGTTTATCGGATACAAAGCAACGAAGATATCCTTCCAAACATTTGTTTTCTATCTCAGTTTGCCCATCAAATTGAGGATAATAAGATGAACTATGAGCTGCCTAAGTACCGAGACAAGAAAATAATTTTGTCCAAAAATTTCCAGTGAAAATGGGATCTCTGTTACTTACAATAATCTTTGGGTTTCCATGTAGCTTTTGAATTTTTTCCATAAATGCAGTAGAAACTATACTAGCTTTAAATGGATGTGATAATGCACAAAAGTGTGCATACTTGGTAAGTCTGTCAACTACCACCATGATGACACTCTTTCCCTCAGACTTGGGTAAACCTATGATAAAATCGATTGAAACCTCCTCCCAACGTTGGCTTGGAATAGATAAAGGTTGTAATAGATCCAGGGTCTTAATTTTTTCAACTTTATTTCGTTGGCAAACCAAACATTCCGCCAGAAATTTTTGAATATCTGATTTAAGGTCATCCCAAAAAAATTCCTTCTTAACCCTGTGGTAAGTTTTTAAAAATTCTAAGTGCCCTCCTAAGGGAGAAGTGTGCAATTCCATAAGAATCTTTTGTTTGAGTTGGGAATTCTTACAAAGGTATAAGCGATCTTTGTACCATAACGAATCATTTTGCCAGCTAAATGTATCAGATGTACTGGAATCTTATTGTCACTTTCGAATAAGTGCCCACACTTCAGATAAAATGGGAATAGAATTGAAAAGAAGGAGATGTAGCTCACAGGTGTGGCCTGCACCTGGAGACTACACTCACAAAATAGAGATATCACTCTCGTACGCTCTATTATCATCAATGAAAATATTACATCATTAAATACAACTCTGGAAATCAGGAAGTTGCAACCACACTCCTAAACTCTAGGAACAAATCCTAAACTAAGGAGATACGTTACAACTATGTAACCATTTCTCCATTAATACAAAATAATATTAATTATTTTCAACTCCCCCCCTTAATGGAGAAAGGATTCTCCTGAACCCCTAACATCCCTCTAAACAATTCAAATTTCACTCGTGTAAGAGGCTTTGCAAAATATCAGCCATATTGTCACAAGTTTTACAATATTCAATAACAATTTCTTTTGGATGTACTTTCTCTCTGATAAAATGGAGCTGAGTGTCTATATGTTTGGTGTTTTTATGGAACACTGGATTGTGTGCCAACTTAATGGTGCTCTGGTTGTCGCTTTTGATGGAAGTAGAATTCTTTTGTTCTCTTCCTGCATCATTAAGAAGCCTTCTCAACCAGATCGCTTCACACATCACTGCACACAATGCTTGATACTCAGCTTCACATGATGACAAGGCTACAGTACTTTGCTTCTTACTGCTCCATGCTATGACCCCGGATCCTATGTTGAATGCGTAACCTGTGATGGACCTCCGATCATCCAAGTTACCTGCCCAGTCTGAGTCTGAAAAACCTGCTAGAGTAACATCAGATGCGTCAGTGTATAAAATACCATAATTAACAGTACCACAAAGATACCTCAACACGCTTTTTGCTGCTACCCAGTGACTTTCAAGTGGTTTCGACATGAATTGGCTCAACACACTAACAGAGTATGCCAAGTCAGGTCTGGTTGTTGTAAGATATATCAAGCTGCCAACCAGTTGTTTGTACATTGTAGCATCAACCTCTTTAGTGCCATCATCACTGCTCAACTTCATATTCTTCTGCAAAGGTGTCGCTGCTGATCTACACTGATCCATACCAAACTTTTCCAACAGATTTCTGGCATACTTCCCTTGCGTAAGAAAAGTTTGCCCAGTATCTCTGCAAACTTCTAGTCCCAGACAGTAATGAAGGCTTCCGAGATATTTCATCTCAAAAACTTGTGCCATAAGCCTTTTGATTCCTCTGATTAAATCATATGCATCTCCTGTTATAATCATGTCATCCACATACAAAGAAATCAAAATAATTTGCCCCCGATTATTTTACTTGGTATACAAATTTGGGTCATTTAAACTTCTATGAAAGCCATGCTCTAAAAAGAAAGAATCAACCTTTTCGTACCAAGACCTGGGTGCTTGCTTTAAACCATATAAAGCCTTTTTCAATCTGCAAACAAGATGTTCCTGCCCCTGCTTTACAAATCCTTCTGGCTATACTAAGTAAATTTCGTCTTTTAAATCACCATTTAAAAATACAGATTTAACATCAAGCTAGTGTAATTCCCAATTACATTTAGTAGCTAAAGCAATAAACATTCTAATTGTATTTAACTTTGCTACAGGTGCAAAAGTATCATCAAAATCTATACCTTCCTGCTGTGAATATCCTTTTGCAACCAGCCTAGCTTTTAATTTCTCTATACTTCCGTCTGCATTCATTTTTGGTTTAAATAGCCATTTACATCCTATGGGTGTTTTATTCTTAGGCAGCTCAACTAAATCCCAAGTATCATTTCTAAGAATTGATTCCATCTCTTCATTCATTGCAGCCCTCCACTCCTTAAATTGACTAGCTTCTTTGTAATTAGTGGGCTCTACAATGTTCAAAACCTTTGACATCAAAGCATAGTCTCTCAATTTTAATGGCTTTTGAGTCTTCCTACCTGATCTCCTTGGTAGGGGACTTACCTCAAATTTGTTTTCTTCTGCTATAACTGGGCTTGCATTATCACCTTCTTGTTGTTCTTCTTTTTGCTACTGCTCTCTTTCATCCTCGCTGCTTTCCTCCAACAACAATGGAATGTGCCAATCATCACCAATGTCATCTTTCCCTTCCTGTACCTGTTCATGAAACACTACATCCCTTCTTGCAAATGTCTTACGAGACTCAGGATTGAATAATTTATATGCTTTAAATTCTGTGCCATAACCAACAAAGATGCATCTAACTGCTTTAGGGTCTAATTTCTTCCTATCAGCTTTGGGTATATGGGCAAATACTTTTGACCCAAATACTCTTAGATGGTTTACTGCTGGTTTAAATCCATATAGAGCTTCAAAAGGGGTTTTGAAGCCAAGATCCCTGGTAGGACTTCTGTTCTTTAAATATACAGCAATGTTAATAGCCTCTGCCCAAAAACTATTAGATAGACCCTTACCTTGTAACATGCTCCTTGCACACTCCACCAAGGTTCTGTTTTTGCACTCTGCAACTCCATTCTACTGTGGTGTGTGTGGCACTGTATACTGCTGAACAATCCCATGAGATTTGCAGAATTTCATGAATTCCCTTAGCTTGTATTCTCCCCTTTGATCAGATCGGAGAATTTTTATACTCTTACCAAACTGTTTTTCCACCAAGGTTTTAAATTCTATAAAGCACTGGAAAGTCTGACTTTTCTTATTCAAAAAATAAACCCATGAATATCTAGTGCAGTCATCAGTAAATAACAAAAAATAATATGCTCCTCCTAGTGACTTTGTCTGCATAGGTCTGAATACATCAGCGTGCACTAGTTCTAAAATATCTGTTTCCTTCCTCCTATCATGCACAAGAAACTGTTCTCTATGAATTTGTCCTAAGGCACAACCATCACAATTTAACTGAATATTACGAAAGATATGGAGCCCCTCAACCATACCTTTCTTCTGCAATAACATGAGGTCCTGCAAATTCAAGTGACCGAACCTCTAATGCCAGAGTTGTTCGGTTGTCGATCCTCCTGCAACCATGGCTTGCTTTGGTATACTTTTTGCATCCAGTCTATATAGGCTTCCAACTCGCATGCCTGTTGCAACTATTTCATTCCTGCAATCCTTTATCACACAATGAGTCTTGAAGAACTCGACTTGCATATCTTGATCAGCCATCATGGATACAAATATCAGATTTTTCTTAATTCCAGGTACATATAAAACATTTTTAAGGTGACTAATTTTTCCATTTGGTAACTTGACTGAAATCACCCCATAACCTTTAATCTCGTATCCACTATCATCTCCTAGGTATATTTTTTATCCATTTATACTTTCTTCAAGACTATCAAAAAATTCCTTTTTACCTGTCATGTGAGAGGATGCTCTGGAATCGACATACCAAATATCGTCCTCATTAGATGCTGAAAGGGCACAGTCGACTGTGAACAGTCGAAATTCATGACTGAAGTCTTTATCTTCTTCTTCAACAAAGTATCCTCTGTGCTTTCCATTTGCCTGCTTCCTCTTTGCATCATTAGCCTACTTCTTATAACATTCACTCTGTATATTACCTTTCTTTCCACAATAATAACATTTCTTTTCAGAATGATTTTCAAGCATACCTTTATGTGAATGTGAATTCTTATGTGATGTTCCTCCTTTCTGCTTTGATTGTTGTTGTGACTGCTTTCCTTTGAATGATTGTCGTTTCGCCATCAGCGCAAGATCATCATTCTGGGGGTTCAGGTTCTGTCACCGCTCCTCCTCTTGCAGCAAGATCCCTGTCAGATCTTCAAATGTGGGCGCTTTCTCCCTTGCCGCCAATCCAGTAACAAACATTTGAAATTCATCACGCATCCCGCTCAGTGTGATTGAGACGAGATCAGAGTCAGACATTGTCTCTCCGATGGCCCCCAATCCATCTTTCACATCTTTAATTCGCGCAACAAATGCAGTAGCAGTCTCCCTTTCGTCCATCCTCATTGAAAATAGCTTTCTTTTAAGCGCCATAATTTGACTGGTGTTCTGGGTCTGATACAGGCTTTTGATGGTCGTCCAGATCTCCGCGAACGTTTTACAGTCTCTGATGTGGGGGATAACACTGTCCTTCACGGATATCTTCAACAAGACTTTGGCCTTGTTCTCTCATTTTTCCCAATCTTGCTCCTGTGGCCCTGCGTTCGGCTTCTGCTCATCGCCTATAACTATGGACAAAGCATTCGCACCCTTAAGCAAGGTCTGGATCTTAAACTTCCAATTCGTGAAGTTAGATCCATCAAGTTTACCAGACTCAATGAAGGTAAGATTCCATCATATTACTCATTCTGATCAGATCTACAAAATGAATCTACCCAACAACAAAAAATGATACCTGTCAGATCGATCTGTCACCTCTACCACCAATCTACAGTGTCTGGCAATCCCGCTCTGATGAGAAAATTCAACGTTTTCAATACAACCAAAGAATTGATCTGATCAAAATTGATCCGATCTGCCTCTCCCGGATAGATCTACAACTTCACCGATCTGCACCCCTCGCAAATCGCCAAACGAAGATGAGGCTTCCCGCAGATCCCCTTGAAGGTGAGTTGGCGCTCTCCTGAGCGAAAATCCCGTGCCAAGATAAAATCGGTGCGAGTTAAAATGTCTGGCGTGATTTCCCCCTTAAATTCCGCGCCAATCCAGTATTCTGGCATGGTGGCGCGCTTAATAACTGAACAGACGCGCCAATCTAGAATTATGGCGCGCTCCCGAGCCAGAAACCCGCGCCAACCCCCTTCTACTCAGGAAAAAAAAATTCCGAGTCCGAGCCAGGTGTTCTGCAGTCCACCTGCTCAATTGAGCACAAAGCTCTTGTGTACACGCGGCCACAGAGGCACTTCAAGCCACACAGGCAATTCTACCACACAGGCAAGCTAGCTACAAAGGCACTTCAGCCATAAAGGTGATAAGAGATCAAGCTCACCCAATCTGAGCTCTGATACCAAGATAAAATGCAAACAGAATTGAAAAGAAGCAGATGTAGCTCACAGGTGTGGCCTGCACCTGGAGACTACACTCACAAAAGAGAGAGATCACTCATTTATCATCAATGAAAATATTACATCATTAAATACAACTCTGGAAATCAGGTTGTCGCAACCACACTCCTAAACTCTAGGAACAAATCCTAAAATAAGGAGATACGTTACAACTATGTAACCATTTCTTCATTAATACAAAATAATATTCATCATTCTTCCATTCCTCCCTTGCTTTGTTTATCCAATCTAGTTGGATAATAGAAATGGTGCACAACAATGCTTCCACATCCTCATCCTTTCTTGAGAGTGCATCTGCCACAACATTTTGCTTCCCCTTTTTGTAGATGATTTCAAAGTCATAACCCAACATCTTTATGACCCACTTTTGTTGCTCTTCAGAGGATAATCTTTGTTCTAAAAACTATTTAAGGCTATCATGATCCGTTTTTACCTTGAAGTGTCTTCCCATTAGGTAGGGTCGCCATTTCTTAAGTGCATGTAGTATTGCCAACATTTCCATCTCATAAATAGCTTTGTGTAAAAACTTTCCTTTGATTGGATGACTTTCAAAAAAATTTGGGTCTTTCATCTTTCATTAAAATAACACCAATTCCATTTCTTGAAGCATCACATTCCACAATAAAGGTTTTTGTGAATTCCAGTGTAGCTAAGACTGGTGCTTGGCACATTGCCTCTTTAAGATGTTTGAAGGCCTTTGAAGGATATCTCGATCCGGTTTGGTGAGACCTCTGCCATCGGGGAAGCAGCTATCATGGCTCGCACTATTTTGGTTGGACATGTTCGTGGCAGGGCATATTCGGCCACATGTCTCACACTATGGGTTAAGGAAATCTGGGGAGGCATCCTTCATGAATTACCAGAGGTACAAGTCTTGCCTAGAGGCTGGTTTGCCCTCCATTTTGCAAAAGAGGCCTACACAGATTTAGTACTTGGCAGATACTGGCACATTGAGATGGCACCAGTGCTGCTAAAAAGATGGAGTCCACTATTCGATCCTGAAAGAGAACAAATTGGTGCTGGCCCATTATGGGTTCGCCTGCCAGGACTCCCTCTTCAGTACTGGTGTGAGGAGGTTTTCATTCGTATAGGGAATGCACTGGGGACATATCTTGATCATGATAGAACCTTCGTGGAATCAAGGAACAGAATGCTCGCTCGCATCCTTATTCATTTGGATACTCGCGAGGGGCTGGAGGAGAAAATCACCCTGCATTGGGGAAACTATACCAGGGTTCAGATTCTGAATTATGAGGGGGTACCTTTTCGATGTTGACGATGCCACAAGGTTGGGCACTTATTCAAGGATTGCCCCCTCAAACAGAAGGCAGAAGATACCCCCAAAGCATCCACTGTGCCCACTAGGATTGTGCTACAGGCCAATCAGCACTCTTCTGCACCTGGTCTTTCACCCACGATCAATATATCTCAGAAGGCAGTGGTTGCGGCTCACCCCTCGCCGCCAGTCACCAGATCACGATCGGCAGCAGAAGCCGCCATCGCTTCGAGTACATCTCTCACCTCTCCTTTCTCTTGTATTAATCTCTATTCCTCCATGTATGATCTGGCTATATCTGTTGCACAATGCACTTTTCCTTCCTCTCCTGTCATTGCTCCATCTGCCCCCTCCTGCATTCTCTTTCCTTGCCCTCCACTTCTACTTCTTCACCACGAGGGTCAAAGCCTCATCACTATAACCTTCGTCCTCGCATTATAACCTGGGATTCCCCTCTGCATATTGCTGGTTTGGGTCTTGCCATCCCTGGACCTACCCCCTTGACATCTAGGGGTAGGAAATCTGATCTATCCAAGGCTATCCGACGTGCTGGAGCTGAAGTCACCTCTGGCCGTCAATTTACACTTGACGGGGTTCTTAGAGCAGCGAACACCCCTGCCAGCATTCCACCATGAAATGCCTTTCTTTTAACTGCAGAGGCATGGCTAGTGCTTCAAAGAAACTAGCCCTACGTACACTTTTTGAGATTATCCCTATCGACATCATACTGCTTCAAGAGACCTTTGGCCTGGCTGACCTCATCTCCGGCTCCTTATCCTCTATGTGCCCGGGGTGGATATTTTCGGCCATTGACTCCACAGGGCGTTCTGGAGGCCTTGCTATTGGGTACAACCCCACATCCCTCAGCGTAATTTCCTCCTGGGGTGGTCGGGGGTATATGGGTATGGACCTCTTTTCGGCAGAACTGGGGACCAACCTTACGGTTATAAACATCTATGGACCATGTCAGCAAAGGGAGCGGTTCTGGAAACATCTTCTTGGACTCACTATTTATCTGAGGAGAACATTATCATTGGAGGCGATCTCAATTTTTCTCTGGGCTATGGCGAATCCTGGGGTTCTATGGCTCAGGTCGACTCGATCATAGGTTATATGACTGATCTACTGGAAATGCATAATCTGATTGATGTCCCTATGAACAAACCACTACCCACTTGGCGGAATAGAAGGGTGGGTGAGGCTGCCCTCGCACGTAGACTTAACAGATTTATCATGAAAGGTTCCCTTATTCAGCAGCTGCATCATTACAAGCAATGGGTGGGAGCTGGCGGCATATCGGACCACTCACCTATATACCTGGAGATCGCGGGACCTATACAAAAACCGAAAGCCCCCTTCAAATTTAATCACGTATGGCTTCAGGACCCATCTTATATTCGGATAGTCTCGGACTTTTGGGCTGTAAATCCGATTGACAGATCAAACACCTTAGCAAAGGGGTTTTGCTCCAATCTAAACCAGCTAAAGCACCTATCTATCAACTGGGCCAAAGAGAAGCATCAGAAGGAAACATCGGCTCTTCTACACATCGAATCTGAGCTCTACTCTCTAATGGATGAAAGAGGTTTGGGTTTTGTCTCTGCTGAAGATAAATCGCACCTGGTGGAGCTTGAAAGACAGAGGACACAGATATTGAAGGACAGAGAGGAATCTAAACGTCTTCGAAGCAAAGCTATATGGTTAAAGGTTGGGGATGACAACACCCGGTTCTTTCACAATTTTGCACAGGCAAGGAAAGCCGCTAATACTATATGGAGCATGTCAAACCCTGAAGGTGGTGTGGCTGATACATTTAACAAGCTCTCGCACCTGGGAACAACACACTTCAGGAATCTCTATAAAAATCCTCCAGGCTCGAATCTAGCTGGCATTATAAATATTGCTGGTCATTTTCCCAGGTTTGTAAATGAGGATGAAGCAGAGGCTCTATTTGATCCTGTGACACCTGGGGAGCTTGAAGGCACTTTGAAATGGTTCAAAACGGATAAAAGCCCAGGACCAGATGGTTGGACCATTGAATTCTACCTTGCTTTCTATGATCTGCACAGCCAGGATCTGCTAAGAGTAGTGGAGGAATGTCATATATCTGGAACAATGTATAATGCCATCAACTCGACATTCATAGCTCTCATACCCAAGGCGGACTCCCCATCCTCCTTTGATGATTACAGACCCATCTCACTCTGCAATTGTCTCTATAAGATCATCTCCAAGATCATTGTCAATCGTCTTCGCCCTACCCTGTCTCGCCATATTGCTCCACAACAATTTTCTTTCCTTGAACACCGACAGATCCATGAAGTTATTGGCTCGGCTCAGGAAGCCTTTCATACCATCTGGACCAGACACCAAAAGGCCATCACCCTAAAGATTGACCTGGAAAAGGCTTTTGACCGAGTCAGCTGGCTATATATTAAAATGCTCCTTATCCATTTGGGGTTCCCCCTCAACTTCATCACATGGATCATGGCCTGTATAACCACTCCATCATTCAGTGTGCTCATTAACGGATCTGCATCTCATTTTTTCCATTCTGAAAGAGGTCTTAGACAAGGCTGCCCCCTGTCTCCTCTTCTATTCCTGATTGTCATGGATGGTCTCAGCCGATTGATCGCATCAGCTAAGAGGGAAGGTGTTCTTGGTGGTCTCAAGATATCAGATGACTGTTATCTCACCCAGCTTTTGTTTTTGGATGATGTCATTATTTTTCCTGATGGAAATATCAGGGACTCCCGCTCTTTCTCAAAGATCCCAACTCTCTTCTCATCTGCCACCGGTATGTTAGCAAACCACTCAAAATCTTCCATCATCTTCACCCGCACTTCCATTCATGAGTCCCAATATGCACACCGTCTGTTTCCTTATGGCATCAATCCTCTAGATCGGGGGCTAAAATATCTGGGATTCTGGATCAAGCCTGTCAATCAGAAGATAGCTGATTGGACCTGGCTCGCATCAAAACTGGAGAAGAGGCTAAACATCTGGAGTCACCGATATTTATCTACAGCAGGTAGACTTGTATTGGTAAAATCAGTCCTTGAGGCCACACCTGTTTATTGGATGGTACTTGCCTAGATACCAAGAAACATCTTGGACAGACTTCACCAAATCTGCAACAGATTTCTATGGAATGGGAACCAAGACAAGAGGATATTTGCCTGGGTGGCCTAGAATAGGATAGCTCTGCCTAAGAAATGGGGAGGCTGGGGCTTAAAAGACCTGCCTCTTTTCGCACAGGCACTGGCTGCTAAAATGGGGTGGACTCTGCTCACGGGACATAACCTTTGGACCATCATATCATATTATAAATACGTTTGGCCTATGAATATCATGGAATGGATTAGACTCCCAAACTGGCCAAAAGTTGGCATCTCATCTGTCTGGAAGGCACTTCTTCATTCACTGCCTCTCATCAGGGACAATCTGATTTAGAGAATAAATAATGGACAGTTGACTCGTACTGGCATCGATCCTTGGATTGGGAGCGGTGGAAGACATCGGTTATCTAGGAACCTTATACAGCATTTACACTCCCAATATATTAAGGTCATAGCCAACATTACGGATCCTCTCAATACAACCATACTTACTCAACGATGGAAATCCGCTCAACAAATCAACCTGCCTCAATGTTGGCACCGTGAATGGAATGATTATGTAACAACTCTTCACGAATCACACATCAAGATAAAGGAGGGATCGGATGAGCTCGTTTGGCATCAATCGGACAGCGGAATGTATACTCCAAAATTGGGCTATCAAGTGCTGATCTCACACAAAGTTCCAGACTTGATAACATTCTGGTGGAAGGCTATCTGGAAACCCACAGCAACACCTCAGTCCAAGTTATTCTTCTGGTGTATATTAAAAAACAAAGTCCCCACAGGGGAGAATCTCATGCACCATGCCATCCACGGGCCGACCTGGTGCACGCTGTGTAAAAACACTGCTGAGACAACAACTCATCTCTTTCTAAAGTGCACTGCCCTGACGGAGCTGTGGCAAAACATATCAACTGCGATTCATTTCACGGGTACCTGAGAGGGTGACAAACTGAACGGAGCCTGGGAAGTATGGTACCATCGACACAAGGGATCTAAATTACAGAGCCTCCCGCTTATCATCAGCTGGCAACTATGGTTTGCACGAAACCAAACAATTTTTGAGAATAAACCTGTATGCTGGCCGCACACTTATGCACAGATCATATCGGCCTTCAATGATATGCCAGAGCCACCCCAACCTCGAGCCCGAAGGCCCCACGACCCTCCAACCATAGATAAAAATACCCCATGGGCTTTTTTCGATGGTGCAACCCAACAGCAGGGATGCGGAGGCAGTTTTATCCTCTACATGAGTGAACAGCACTATTACAAAGTCCATATGGGCTTGGGGATTGGCTCAAACAATTTCACTGAGCTCATTACACTTCGTCACCTCATGCATTTCTCATTGGGTCATAATTGCATAAACATTCATATATATGGCGATTCAAAGATCATCGTAGACTGGTTCAATAATAAAATTGCTTGCCACAATCACACACTCAGCAATATATTGGATGAGGTAAACATTATGAAGGCACATTTTATTGATATCACTTGTAATCATATTTACATTGAACACAACAGCAGTTCCGACGAACTATCCAAGGCAGCCACGTCACTACCCTGAGGAGAGTGGTTGATCCAAGAGCAGCGAGGGTCAAATGCTTTCCAATATTATCATCGGCCATACATAAACCCTCAATACCACAGGGCGGATAGCCCATGAACTGAATATCTGAAAATATTTTGAAAGTTAATGTACAGTTTTCTTATTTTGATTATCGGACAGAAAGAATATAAAATGGCCCTGCGTGGAGATATGTATATGAAACAGAAGGACCTTAAAAGAACATCCTGTGTGATGATTCGTGCAATTATGTTGATATATCTGATATTTATTTTGATGAGCCATCACACTGATAGACTCTAGCATATGCATTGCGATGCATCTACAATATGTAATTTTTCAAAAGTATAATGAAAAGTTACAATTTTTCCAGGGGAATAGATATATATATATATATATATATATATATATATATATATATATATATATATATATATATATATATATATATATATATATATATATATATCAATTTTGTTAAAATTTGATTGAGATTATTAGAATCACAAAGTTGAATTATAAAATTTGCATAATTTCAATGCTTTAGTTATTTTGCAAGAAGTTCGAATCCATTTTATATATTTAAAAAAATATTTTAAATAATAAAATTACCATGATCTCATAAAAAATTGCATCATGAAATTTTGCTAATAAAAACTAAAATATAGAAAAAATAGATTGTACCATTTATTTTAATGATTATTATTATTTTTGAGCTAAGACTTTTGTTCCATAATATTATTAATAACATCTTCCGAAGAAAATCACATAAAAAATATTCTTATCGACCTATCATATATTCTTTTTTAATTTGATCATTTTAATGACCCTTTTAATTTAATTTTAATTTTAAATAAGATTTTTAGGGTTATAAAGGGCTAAATAACTTTATTATTTTATTATAACCTCTTATAATATTTTTATAAAAATAATGAAAAAGAAAAAGTATTTAATTGACTAATGGCTAGTTAGCAACTCTGTGCATCTATTTATTTCATTGCCCGGATCTAGTACCTCATCTCATCCTGAAGATGAACCACACTATATGGTTTGAAACATGTCGATAAGAATATTTTTTATATGATCTTCTCCAGAAGATTTTATCAATAAGATTATTATTATTATTATTATTATTATTATTATTATTATTATTATTATTATTATTATTATTATTATTATTATTTGTATAAGGAATTTTCATTTGGGTTGGATTGTACTTGCTTGACATGGGGTCGATTTGAGTACTACTGCTATAATCTTTAGGTCAACCCATAAACACACCAATCATACTATACTACTAGAAATATTAAAATATATATATAAATATATATATATTAAATGAAAATTTAATATTAAAATTTATTAAAAAATAAATATTATTTTTGTTTTTCTCATTCATAAAATTATAATACAAAATACTAAGAAAAATAATCAATTATAATCTTTACATGTTAGGGTCACACTAAGAGAAGTGGTGGTTTCTAAAGACATCGTTGTTGGGATCCCACTCATCACCATGACCAATTTACTTGGAGTTTTCCACCTTTAGATAGGTTATATTCTACATGAATACTATGGGAAAAGCCATGGGTTCTCATAAACCTAGAGCCTAAAAATAACTGGTAACTTGATCAAGTCAAGTTTACTCGAACCACCCTAACAATCCCTCCCTAAACTTGACTCAAGGAGATTAACCTAGTCCCAATCATTCTTCAGCCATCTCACTTAAGATCTCACATTCCCCCCCTCATGTTAGAATACCAATGCACCTACCACCCTAGTACTTCTCCAAGTGGTCCATTTCACAAGTTGATGACTCCAACAATTTGTGCTCCTGTGAAATATGTACGCCTAAACAATAGGTCTTACAACTTCATCAAGCTTCCTATTCCATTAGGTTACTTCTAAGATCATGCTAATCTTTGGAATTTTGTGACCATGCTTGCGACTTTTCTACCAAGTAACCACCACCTGCATTTGTTGTTTAAAAAAAAAAATCCTCCTCCTTTATGAATCACCCTTCACATATAAACACATGACTCAACCTCTTAGGCACCCATAACCAACTGAACCTTGATGACACATTGTATTTTAACTATTTCATAGTGCCAATATGTAAACTATCCTCATGATTTTCCTCACCACAACATTGGTCTCGTATACCCTGCTCTTGAACACCATCATTCTCCAAGGAGTTTCATCCTCGAAGACGTCGCCTTCTATATTTTCAACATTTTTATTTTTTCTTTGTGACATATTTGATAAAAGCACATATTTTTCCAATTTCACATGTTTACTAGTTGCCTTTAATTTCGTAAATACCACTTGAATTTGTATTTGATTTTTTCAAATGGGAACCAATATCTTCCATATTAAACTTCTCAATATTTGTTACTCTACATTTGTTTTCTTTTACAGAAATGTCATTATTAAATATTTCATCAACTTCCTACAATTGTTTGCCTATAGCCTGGTCTAAATATCTACTTGGCAGAGTTGTCTTGTTCATCGTCATACATAATCTTCCTCTTTAAACCGAAAATATAGACTTCCTCATCCTCAGACTTGTATTTCTCGACATCATGCACCATTTGTAGGGATATCATGTTTTTATTTTATCTTGTTGCTTCGTGGCAACTATGCCTCGAACGCTTTAAGCCGTCAACTCAGACAACTATGATTCTCCCATGCTGAAAACTAGTGACCACATTGAACTGGAAATAATAATTTTTAGTGCCTCTCCATTGCCTAATTCTTTTGCCATCATTCACGACTATTGCATTTACCAAAAATTCCTTGCACCTTCACCTTTATTCACGACATTCGGCCTCGCATGGAAGAAAATTATTCTCCTCTATGCTACACAAATTCCTACAGGTCAAGGCATTAGTCTCTCATCTCTACTAGCTAAAAGATCATCTCATTCTCCTTTTGCTCTGATATAAGTTGTTAGGGTCACAAAAAATCGAGAGAAGTGGTGATGTCGCTTGTTGGGATCCCACTGGTCACCAAGACCACTTTACCTAGAGTATTTCCACCTTTAAATATGTTATATTCCACATGGATACCATGGGAAAAACCATGGGTTCTCATAAACCTGGAGTTTGAAAACTGTTGATAACCAATATGCTATATTCCACATGAAAACCATGCGCAAAATCATGGGTTCTCATAAACATGAAGTTTGGAATTTTTTGGTAACTTGACCAAGTGGAGTTTACCCAAACCACCCTAATATTATTGATCCAAGGGATCCAAAATATACTCAAAAATCAAAGTGCTCAAATTCTCCCAAAACCACTGCCAAATTGTAGATATCGTCATTTTAATTCCAACAATGCTTGAATCGCCTGAATCCATCATCATATGAGGAATTTCTCGCGCTCTAAATTTTTTGGTAAATAATAAAAAAGTCAACTTATAGGGTTGATTAGGCAGTGTACAAATGCCGTGTTGAATTCCATACACTGACGTGGTGCTAATGTCAATAGGATGGCTATGTAGTATGGAGCCAATCAAGATAGGACACGTGGCTCGGTCGTTCAGAGGCAATTGATGAAATTTGATTGGTTGGTTGTGATTTGGTTTGGTCCAATCATGGAGTGACACGTGGCCCAATCGCAGGGTGTCACATGGCACTCTTAATGAGACCAAAATTTTGGTTATGGACCAGATGAGCCTCCACGGGGTTTGACCCTATGATCTCCGGCAACACAATCCACCGTTCCAGTGTTATGCTGCATTGTTTCTTGTTAATACAATGTCAGTCGATTGTTAAGAAATTGTTTTGGTTCTCTCGATGGGGGAGGACCAAGCTGGCAAGCATGCATGAATGGACCATCCCCAAGTCATATGTGTTATATGACCGCAGATATCGGATGGGAGGTGTAGGGCATGTTGTACTTCACCCATACACCAACCCATGGTCTTATCATTTAATATAACCATTGGCAGAAGGTTCAACAGGGGCGGGTGCATGGAAGCCTACCTACACCTAGCCCATTGTCATATAAAATTTCAAATGACCAGGAGTGGGGCTAATAGGGAGAATTTCCTATGGTTCACGCCCCATGGTCATATTTAATACCATGTGTCAGACCAGAGGCGGAGAAATAGGTGCATGGAGGCCAACTAACCGTTCAAATTTGCACCTGACACGATGGGGTTCGTGGGTTGAACCCACCACCTAAAATTGCGAAAATTTCACCTTGCAAGGTTGCCAGAAATGAATTTTGTTTCCAGTTTTGATAGAGGGATGAATTTGTAGAGCAGTTAGCAAAGAAACAGAGAAAGAGGCGTAACTTGGCCATTCTTCAGCCTTTTTGAGCCTAAGAAGAGTCTACACAGGGGTTTTTGGGTGTTCTGGGCGTAATGGCAATGTTATTTTTGCAATTTAAGAATTGTATGTTAATGTAATTACACATTTGAGAATATATTGTAATGGGATAACCTTGGAAGCTTGACCTGGAGATGTAGCCCAAGAGGGGTGATGTTATGAAACCAGCTCACAAAAAGATAGAAAAGATAGATCAACGCCTTAGAATTCAGCCTCTTCGAGGGGGCAACCTCCTTTACATTACACAAATGAATGATTCTTTGATGATTCAAATGACAAAACCTCCTTTCTATATATAGGAGTCTAGGGAGTCACAATATAACCTAGTTGACCTAACAATAATAATATAAAGGCACAAAAATAATAATAGATGGATTCTATGGGGCATAGTAATAACAATATGGGGACAATAGGGGCACAGAAATATTAATAAGGGATACAACTACAATAGTAATGGGATAATCACTAGTATTATAGGGACCTAACATGCCCCTCTCCTTCAAAAAAGTGTTGTCCTCAAGGCTTGAGTAGTTCTGGATGCTTCTGTATAAAATTCTCATCCTCCCATGTGGAATCTTCAGCAGATAAGTTCTTCCACTTGATGAGATACTCCGAAATTGATCGATTTCGTAGCTTTCGAGTTCTTGTTTTTGTGACTACTTCCGGTTCCAATATAATTTTTCCTTCCTCATCAAGTTCTGGAAATATTGTTTGAATTGGGAGCTTTTCACCTATAACCTTCTTTAAACATGAAACATGGAAAACTAGGTGCACTCGAGAAGCTATAGGAAGCTCCAATTTGTATGCCATGGTACCAATCTTTTGCAACATCTTGTATGGACCATAATACTTTGGTGATAATTTATTATCCTTCGTAGCTTTCTTGAGGGACATTTGTTTATATGGTTGTAGCCGTAGGAATACCCAATCACCTACATCAAAACTTCTTTCGCTGCGATGTTGATCTGCCAGTTGTTTCATTCTATTCTGTGCCAACGCGAGGTTATCCTTTAAGAGTTGGAGGACTTGTTGTTGATGCTCGATGTGATGTTCCACTGCTTGAACCTTAGAATTTTCTCTTAAATATGATGTGATGGATGATGGCTGATATCCATAAAGTGCCATAAATGGGGTCATTTTTGTTGCTGTATGGAAGGAAGTGTTATACCACCATTCAGCCAGAGGCAACCATTTGACCCATTGTGTCTATTTATTAGATACAAAGAAACGAAGATATCCTTCCAAACATTTGTTTACTATCTCAGTTTGCCCATCAAATTGAGGATGATAAGATGAGCTATGAGCGAACTAAGTACCGAGACAAGAAAATAATTCTGTCCAAAAATTTCCAGTGAAAATGGGATCTCTGTCACTTACAATAATATTTGGGTTTCCATGTAGACTTTGAATTTTTTCCATAAATGCAGTAGAAACTATACTAGCTTTAAATGGATGTGATAATGCAAAAAAGTGTGCATACTTGGTAAGTCTGTCAACTACCACCATGATGATACTCTTTCCCTCAGACTTGGGTAAACCTATGATAAAATCGATTGAAACCTCCTCCCAACATTGGCTTGGAATGGATAAAGGTTGTAATAGACTCGGGGTCTTAATTGTTTCAACTTTATTTTGTTGGTAAACCAAACATTCCACCACAAACTTTTGAATATTTGATTTAAGGTCATCCCAAAAAAATTCCTTCTTAACCCTGTGGTAAGTTTTTAAAAATTCTAAGTGCCCTCCTAAGGGAGAAGTGTGCAATTCCATAAGAATGTTTTGTTTGAGTTGGGAATTCTTACAAAGGTATAAGCGATCTTTGTACCATAACGAATCATTTTGCCAGCTAAATGTATCATATGTGCTAGAATCTTGTTGTCACTTTCGAATAATTTCCCACACTTATTCATCATTCTTCCATTCCTCCCTTGCTTCATTTATCCAATCTGGTTGGATAATAGAAATGGCACACAACAATGCTTCCACATTCTCATCCTTTCTTGAGAGTGCATCTGCCACAACATTTTGCTTCCCTTTTTTGTAGATGATTTCAAAGTCATAACCCAACATCTTTATGACCCACTTTTGTTGCTCTTCAGAGGATAATCTTTGTTCTAAAAACTATTTAAGGCTATCATGATCCGTTTTTACCTTGAAGTGTCTTCCCATTAGGTAGGGTCGCCATTTCTTAAGTGCATGTAGTATTGCCAACATTTCCTTCTCATAAATAGCTTTGTGTAAAAACTTTCCTTTGATTGGATGAATTTCAAAAGCAATGGGTCTTTCATCTTGCATTAAAACAGCACCAATTCCATTTCCTAAAGCATCACATTCCACAACAAAGTTTTTTGTGAAGTCCAGCGTAGCTAATACTAGTGCTTGGCACATTTCCTCTTTAAGATGTTTGAAGGCCTTTGTTGCTTCTGGAGTCCATGAAAATGCATCTTTCTTCAATAATGTTGTTAAAGGTGCTGCTATTCTCCCATAATTCTTAACAAACTTGCGATAATACCCTGTCAACCCGAGAAATCCTCGCAAATGCTTTATGGATGTGAGAATTTGCCATTCCTTAATGGCTTTAATTTTGCTGGGTCTACCTTAACTCCTTCATGAGATACAATATGACCCAAATATTCCTCCTCTTGTACTCCAAAGAAACATTTGGACCTTTTTGCATATAATTGTTTCTCCTCTAATAGTTGTAGCACCCTGTCAACATGTTCAATATGATCCTTCCAAGACTTGATGTAGATTAGTATATCATCAAAAAATACTAACACAAATTTTCTAAGGAAGGGTTTGAAAATGGAATTCATCAAACCTTGAAATGTAGAAGGTGCATTAGTAAGGCCAAAATGCATGACTAAAAATTCATAATGACCCTCATGAGTTCTAAACGCTGTTTTCGAAATGTCTTCAGTCTTCATTTTGATTTGATGATATCCTGAACGAAGATCCAACTTGGTGAAGTAAATTGATCTATGTAATTCATCGAGTAATTCATCAATGACAGGAATGGGAAACTTATCTTTAATAGTGAGCTTGTTGAGCTCCCTATAATCCAGACACATGCGCCATGATCCATCCTTCTTATGCACCAATACTACTGGAGTAGAGAAATAACTTTGACTAGGTTGAATTATACCAGCCTCTAGCATTTCTGCAACCATATGTTCAATTTCACTCTTTTGGGCATAGGGATATCTGTACGGCCTGATGTTTGGAGGAACACTTCCTGGAATCAGATGAATAGCATGATCATGATCACGAATAGGTGGGAGACCTTGGGAGTCTCAAATAAATTGGAATGATTGTACAATACTTTTTGGAGATCTAGAGAAATAGATTATTTTGATGTGGAAACATCTAGTGAACATAATTGTGTAATTACACTTCTTTGTTCATCTTTTAGAAGCTTTGTCATATCGTTAGAGCTAATTATCTTTCCCGGTTTCCCTGCAATACCCCTTAATTCGACTTCCTTTCCTTCTGCATAAAATTTCATGAAAAGTTCTTGAAAATTAAAAGCTATTATACCCAAGGATTGTAGCCATTGGACTCCTAGTACAACATCAGCACCTCCCATTGGAATGGAAAGCATTGGGCTATTCAATACATATTCTCCCATGGATATCTTGATATTATGGCACTTTCTAGAGCAATTTATTGTTCCTCCATTTGCAACCATCACTTGACACTCTGGTGCTAGATATAGGAAGCAATTCAATTCTTTTTCTATCTTACAATGAATAAAATTGTGGGTACTTCCTGAATCAATCAACACTATTACCTTTTTCTTCTTGATTTGTCCTTCTATCTTGATGGTTTGAGGAGTGGTAACTCCAGCCAATGCATTACAAGATATGGTCGGGTTCATTTCTTCTTTATCTAGGCTTTGTTCATGGAGTATATCCTCTTCTTTTGACCTTTCTTGCTCCTTTTCTTCTTCCTCTTCACAATCTATGTAGAATAATTTCTTCTTAGCACACTTATGACCTTTAGTGTATTTGCTATCACAATTGTAACAAAGCCCTTTTACTCTTTTTTCTTCTAATTGTTGTGGTGTCTGTTACACAGCAATTTGTCACTGTCATCCTGTCAGTATCCCTACTGTGTCATGAAATCAAATTCATCATGCTCATGCTCTCTAAACTGGCCAAATAACCCACTTTGCCAAAGTTTTTGCTATCAGCGCGACTTTTGTCCAAATAACCGCGCTGATGGGCGCTCCATAACAGACCAAATGCGCTGCCAGCGCGGAAGTACACCTGTTTTCCGCGCTGATCGAATTTCATGAGCCAGCGCGTCTTGCCTTTGTATTGGGTCGCGCTGACATGGCCTTCCCAGTTATTGAGGTGCGACGTCAGCGCGACAGTTCCTTTATAATCCGCGCTGATCCTGTTTGGGCGAATTTGTTCTAACAGCCAACCTTCCAGATGACTCCAGACCTGGTTGTTGGCCTTGTGAGTGTCGCCCTCCCTTCTATGGCATGTCTGTTCGTCTTATGGGCCACCTTTCTTGGAGATGAGCTTATCCTTCCACCCTCCATGGAGACTCCTTCTCCTATATATTCTTCCACCATTACTATCAGCAGCTAGTTCTCAGTTTGTGGAAATAGACTTTGACACTAAGGAATTCATAGTTTTGTGTGCTGCTAGTAGATAGTATGGTGTGCTAGAGTGTGGATTGCTAGAGAGCTAGAGAAAGGTTATGAAGTCTTAGAGCTTTGTGTGAGAGAGAGTTACTTGATTTGGGAGATCCACTTCTTGGGTGAATGCTTATGAGACTTGCTGGCTGGACCCTCTCGAGAAGGACTCAGCGTCAGAACAATGGTTGTATCTTTCTCTGATTATTGATTAATAATAGATGACTACTGTTATAGTTCCATTCTCATTTGTCTATGCAATGGTTAAATGTGAATTACATCCTTTCTGACTGATGTATGATTGTTTTTACTAGATTTCACGCTTGTGTTTGTCTTCTCTTTGTGTGTGCAGGTGTCCCACCACGAGGATAGTGGAGGATTGTGACCGGCCAAGGCAAAGGAGCGAGTGTGGCATCTCTTCATCGAACAAGAGCGTTGGAATCCAAGTAGGTGTCTTTTACCTACTTTGTGTAATTGCAATTAGGAGCTTGCAGAGTAGCATTGATTGATTGTTGCTAGACCCCTGCTGGGCTAGTAGGGATCGCCTCTATCCGTAGAGGGGATTTACCTCTCCAACAATTTGGCGACTCCGCTGGGGAGCTGGCCTTTGTCCTTTTTCATTCATCCTTGTTTTGAGTTTGTTTGATTACTCTCTTTTTGAAATTTTGGGGATTAATTATCAGTCTTCTGCGTTTCCTGGGTGGATCTGGGAAATGCCCCTGTTTGATTGAAAGATTGGCTGTTTTGATTTGGGAGTTTTGATTTGCCTGTCACTATTTTTGAGCTCCATCGCGGATTTAATTTTAACAGTCGCGCTGAAAATCGGATCAGCGCGGGAAAGACGTGTATATCCGCGATGTCAGCGCCACTTTCTAGCTTAATTCCGCGATGACTGTGTTTTTCTGAGATCAGCTCGGTTTTTTGGGCAAAAGTCGCGCTGACAGCTCGGGTGGTCTGTGTAAAAGTTGCGCTGACATGGGTTTTTAGTGTAAAACTTGCGCTGACTCCTGAAAAGTTGTTTTTATAACTTTATCTCCTGAATTCATCAATCTTTCTTATCCCCTGTGGTTTCTTGTCCCTCATTAGCTTGTTTTGATTGCTTTTGGTTAAGGGACGCTCTCTCTTGTTGATTCGATTTCTTCACTACCAAGCATAGATTACGATTGTTTGGATCGATCAGTTCACACTTGCTTCCTTCTTGCTTGAATTCCTTTTTGCCTTGCCGAGCTTAGATCACATAGCTCGTGCGAACCTTGGTTTTTCCTTTTGGTTTGGAAATCTGTTTTGGGTGTTTTGAGAACTTCGTGTGCTTTCACTAAGTAGTTTGCTTGTTGTTTTGGTTCCTCCAAATTATTTTAGATGCTTTGTGTCACTGAAAGAAAATCAAACTAGTGGCTTTGCTTTTAAAATTGAAAAGGAAAAGAACATTTCGTTGATTCGCATTTTCAAAAGAAAAAAGTTTCCTTTCCTCGCTTTTAGTTGCATTAGGTTGCTTGTTTGCTTGTGTTCGTTTTGTTTGATTGAAATCTCTTTACTCTTCCGTAGCTAGAATTCATCGAACAAAACGAAGTTTTTTGGCATATAGGTTGCATCTAGGTAATTGTGAGCGAACATACGATAGAGCTTGAAATCGAAACTTAATCTCAAGATCAACTGTAAAATGAACCAAATGAATCTAAAAACGCATTGGAACTAAACGCAAATATCTAGAGGTCTAGGTTAGAGACGTGTTCCGGCGTCTTTAAACATAGTCACTGTTGTTTCACATTGGGTTGGGTGATTCCTCCTTCTGTGACTCGATAGTGGTCTAACACGGACTGCGCTCCCACGTACCGTCGCGTATATAGGGAGACCCCACTAGGCTTTTATCCTTGATCCATAGGAAGCCGAGTCTGCCGCCTTACGATTCGCAATGCAGTGAACACAGCATTCACGAAGATTGACCACCCGTACCCTAAAAAGTATTCTGTGGTTTTGCGAAAAGTCTGGCACACCTTATACCTAGAGTCTCCAGAGCAGTCACTTTTGATCCTTTTTGGACTCCCTAAACGAAAAGGTGCCTGTGAGCGTCTTGTCACTTCGTGCTCATTAAACATTCGAAGGCGACTGGAGTCATCTTTTGTCCTTTTCTCGACTCTTGAAACATGAAAAGGTCAAGTCTAATTCCAATGTCTTAAAATTTTATTCGGCCACGATAACATTCCTTGGTTAGATCTTGTGTGCGTCAGCTTGAGTAGGTTTCGTTTTCGTTTGCTATGGCAACTTTTCCAGGATTCGCCAACACAGGGTCCCCCTCTGATGGGAATCCAAGACAATTCCCTCCTCTTGGGAATGTTGGTGCTCCGTACATGGCGACGTTGTCCCTACCAGGGTTAACGGTCGGGTTGCCTGTATGGTTGTTTTCAACCTCTTTGGTCTCTACCGTATCGGCTGTTAGTCCATCAGTCCCTCCACCTGAACAACATCATGTTGATCCTAAGGTGGATCTCTCCCCTTCGACGCCTACCTCTACGTCTTCCTCTTGTACTTCGCCTGGTGAAAGTCTCGATTCGCATAACCAGGTGGCTAAGAAGAAGAAGAGGAAGACCAAGAATAAGAAGTCCCCTAAGGGAGAGCCTACACACATAGTTCCCCCCTCAAGTCCAGCTATCCACTCCAGTATACCTGAAGTCGGGTCTCCTTCTGCTCCTCCGCGGAAGGTCAAGTTTCCTTGTCGATTATGCAAGGAAGACCATCTCCTTCGTGATTGCCCTGGCATTCCCAGGGTATTAGAAGTTTGGTCCCACGATCCGGCCCACCCTTCATCGTCCACTAATGATCATGGCGATGTTACCTCATCAGTTGGGAATGGTAAGGAGAAAGGGAAGTTTCGAATCCCCTGTCGACTTTGTGAAGGCAAACATCCCCTTCACCTTTGTCCACTCATGGATAAAGCCTCTGCTGTGTTGGAAAGTCTTGTTGCTCCTCCGAATCCATTCCCCGCTGGTTATCAGCGTCTTTCTACAGTTGTAGATCGCGCCCCTGTTCACAAAGAGATCGCTTCAGATTCTCCTATTGTCCAGGCCCCTCTTCCCGAACCTGGCTGTTCCCAGCCTGTTCCAGACCCGCCGTTGGTCAGAAAGGGTGTTGACTCGAGTTCGCCTCCTCTCAACCACTCTGTTTCGGAAGAGCAAAATTCTCATGTTCTTCTCGTCTCCTCAGATTCTCCTGAGCTTGATAAAGGTTCTCCTATTGAAACCTCTCCGGAGAATTTAGATTCGGTTCTTTCCGAGCAGGGGGGCAACCATATGGTTCCCCCACCAAGTAGTTCGGTTATTTCCTTCGATTGGAGTCGTTTGACTACCCCTCCCCTTCCATCCCATGTGCCTTTCTGGGTCACCGCCTATGCTTGCAATAAGGCGCTGCCCGGAACTGTGTTGGACGAAGGAGCATCTGTTAGTCTCATGCCCGTTACTACTTGGCGAGCTTTGGGTTCCCCATCGCTCGTACCTGTCGCGCCGCATCTCACCGCGTTTGACGGAGGAACGAGTCAGCCATTAGGGATCCTTCCAAAGTTTCCTATTACTTTGGGGGGCAAGACTGTCTATATAGACGTCTCCGTTACCCAAGGTTCTTTAGACTTCAGTCTTCTCCTTGGTCGTGATTATGTGTATGCCACGGGAGCCCTTGTTTCTTCACTTTTCCGTGTGATCTGCTTTCCACACGACGGAAGAATCGTGACATTCGATCAATTATCGTTCGTTCGTCCACAAGCCCCTCCTGCACATCCGTCTTTCCCTCCTGGCTTTCATCCACAAGTGGCATTTGCCTCGCCGCAAATCAACTACGTGGCCACCCACCCCGTGCCCGTGCCCAGCGATGACACCATCGTGCATAGTGTCCTGGGGGCATTAGGTCCTGATTTCCAAGATGTTGGTCTCCCCTCCGGAGCCACCTTCTTGGAGGCCTCCACTTCCCGTTCATTATGATGAAGTCTGGTTGGAGCATAGTTCCTGATCTTGTGTCAAGCTCCTTAAAAAATGAAACAAGGGTTACGGAGCATAGTTCACTTTCCTATGTCAAGCTCCCTAAAAAATGAAATTCGGTCTAGACGGAGCATAGTTCACTTTCCTATGTCAAGCTCCCTAAAAAATGAAATTGGGTCTGGTCGGAGCATAGTTCTTTTCCTATGTCAAGCTCCTTAAAAAATGAAACTGGGTCTGGTCGGAGCATAGTTCGCTTTCCTGTGTCAAGCTCCTTAAAAAATGCAACTAGGTGTCCGAGGATAGTTTTGATCTTGTGGCGACCTCGTTAAAAAATGAAACAACGGTCATGAGGATAGTTCTTTTACTGTGTCAACCTCATTAAAAAATGAAACACCTCCCCTTCCAAATCGAGTCTTTTGGTTAAGATCTCGTAAAATACAAGTCGAGTCTTTCATCGATCTCGAGCGTGAACCTTCATTCCATCCACTTTGTTGAATGCAATGAAGCTTGGGGGGCATGTACCTCGATTTGCATTATTATGCTGGGGGCATGCGAACTCATAACAAGCATAGTTTTTCGTTTCAAGCTTGTGTAAACATGAAACCGAATCCAAGCAAAGTTCTCCATGGTTCAAGCTTGAGTAAAAATGAACCCATACCTGATTTACATCTCGTGATTGTCATTTTTATCCGTTGAATTCTGCTAGATGAGCCTTGGTTGTTTCATTCCATTGCTACCATCTCTTTGGCCGATCATATGCTTTCACTTGGTTGTTTTACCTTTCCTGAGGGACCGCAGTTATGAGTGGTTTTGATAGCCAGCCTCTTGACCATTACATGTTTTGAGCAGTTCCACCTTTGCCGGAACCAGTTGCTACCCTTTATACCACTCGTTCCTCTAGGACGAGTCGCCTTTAAGCTCTTTTCTGACTCGTAAAATATGAAAAGATTGCCGAGTATTTTTCCCTTTTTGACTCGTTAAAGAGAATAAAAATGGAGGTCTGCTTTCAGCTCTTTTCTGACCGTTTAAAGACGAAAAGATTGCCGAGTCCCCCTCTCAGCTCGTTAAAAGGAACGAGAGGCGGTCGCCTTTAAAGCTCTTTTTTCGACCGTTTAAACTAAAAAGATTGCCGGGTGTTTGTCGTTTCGCACTCGTTATTGGCTCCAAAACGACGTACTTCCGACCGTTTTTTTACTTTTTCGGGTCGAAGGCACTACTTACGAAAAGTACTCCTCGATCGTAATGGTCGGGCGGTTCTTTCGAGCATTGTTTTATACTTTTTCGGGCTCGAGAGACACAACTGTACGAAAAAGGACCCCCCTGGAGTCTCCTTTTCCGCTGTCTTTTCAGACTCTCTAAACAAGAAAAGACGCCGAGTTTTTCCTTTGTCAGGCTCGTTAAACACTTGATGACATCGGACATTGTCAAAATGACACTCTTCAAGCATATGCTATCCCTGTCAAGCTTGTCATCCAAAAATAACCGGGGTACCCACCAGAAATGGTGGGGAAAATGGAACTGTAATAATTGTCGTGTCGGCAGTATGTCGCTCTTGAACATGGCACTCTTCTGCTTCGTGTCTGGGTGGGACCATCTCATCTCGTTTTTCACTAGCTTCCGTGGGTTTTGGGTTACCATATTTGACCGCTCATCTGCTCGTTTGCCTTGTCACCATGACCTCCGCTCATTTGATGTCAAATACTGCCAAAGTCCGCTATTTTGCTGTCGATATGTTCAAGAGAAGTTGACCTCTGCAGAGTTACAACCTACCCTTGACGCCTCACATACTTCTGATTCGTCACACTAATCTTCCTTTGTCTCGCGTCGATGATGTGGGAAACATTATGGCCCACCTTCGATCAAGGTTGCCTCCTGTCGACTTCAGCTCATTATCCAGGACGGTGACTTAGATACCCCTTCCAGGTGCCTTAGAGCCTGCATGCCTCCATGGCAGGTTCTTCGTGTTCGACGCGAGGTTTTCATCATTGGCCTCCGATCGGATGATTCCGCGGGTGTTCGACGCCAACTCATTGATTCGCATGCCGTGGATTGTACCTATAGTACCTTGAGGACCATTGTCATTATTGGTGGTACCTCTCGCATCTGTTAACAGTTTTCATCATTGACTGGTAATCAGGCGATGTTCATGCATGTTCGACTTCAACTCATGTATTCACGTGCTTGAACTTGTACTTTGTTCGGATTGGGATGGAGCGCAAGACCCTGGTTCTAGTCTGTTGTGGGCCAGGCTGCGATTTTTGTGGATCGATATTACATGACTCGTTGATGGATGGCTGCGACCATACCTGAGTCTTTTAGGATGGCTGCGACCATACCTTATTATCATCATGGTCTCTTCAGCTGGGTGGTTGCGTCCATACCGCAGACCTTTCTTTATATGTCTTTTGGATGACTGCGCCCATGCCTAGACTACATGTAATCAAGCTATCAGTTGTGCATACGTGCAGGTCCTTCCTGGTGGTGTTCCAGTTCGGAAGTTTTGTAAAGCATTTCACCCCTCCCACTCTCTCGGGCTTCATGCTTTAGGGGGCATCTGTTACACAGCAATTTGTCACTGTCATCCTGTCAGTATCCCTACTGTGTCATGAAATCAAATTCATCATGCTCATGCTCTCTAAACTGGCCAAATAACCCACTTTGCCAAAGTTTTTGCTATCAGCGCGACTTTTGTCCAAATAACCGCGCTGATGGGCGCTCCATAACAGACCAAATGCGCTGCCAGCGCAAAAGTACACTTGTTTTCCGCGCTGATCGAATTTCATGAGCCAGCGCGTCTTGCCTTTGTATTGGGTCGCGCTGACATGGCCTTCCCAGTTATTGAGGTGCGACGTCAGCACGACAGTTCCTTTATAATCCGCGTTGATCTTGTTTGGGCGAATTTGTTCTAACAGCCAACCTTCCAGATGACTCCAGACCTGGTTGTTGGCCTTGTGAGTGTCGCCCTCCCTTCTATGGCATGTCTGTTCATCTTATGGGCCACCTTTCTTGGAGATGAGCTTATCCTTCCACCCTCCATGGAGACTCCTTCTCCTATATATTCTTCCACCATTACTATCAGCAGCTAGTTCTCAGTTTGTGGAAATAGACTTTGACACTAAGGAATTCATAGTTTTGTGTGCTGCTAGTAGATAGTATGGTGTGCTAGAGTGTGGATTGCTAGAGAGCTAGAGAAAGGTTATGAAGTCTTAGAGCTTTGTGTGAGAGAGAGTTACTTGATTTGGGAGATCCACTTCTTGGGTGAATGCTTATGAGACTTGCTGGCTGGACCCTCTCGAGAAGGACTCAGCGTCAGAACAATGGTTGTATCTTTCTCTGATTATTGATTAATAATAGATGACTACTGTTATAGTTCCATTCTCATTTGTCTATGCAATGGTTAAATGTGAATTACATCCTTTCTGACTGATGTATGATTGTTTTTACTAGATTTCACGCTTGTGTTTGTCTTCTCTTTGTGTGTGCAGGTGTCCCACCACGAGGATAGTGGAGGATTGTGACCGGCCAAGGCAAAGGAGCGAGTGTGGCATCTCTTCATCGAACAAGAGCGTTGGAATCCAAGTAGGTGTCTTTTACCTACTTTGTGTAATTGCAATTAGGAGCTTGCAGAGTAGCATTGATTGATTGTTGCTAGACCCCTGCTGGGCTAGTAGGGATCGCCTCTATCCGTAGAGGGGATTTACCTCTCCAACAGTGTCAACCTTATAGGTTGTGGAAGACTAGGGGCAACAACACTTCCATCTTTATAGTTGTGAGTGGTATGCTTCCTGGTTGCCATAATTTCGCTTTCCATTTTTCTTGCTAACCTAAATGCCTTCTCTAATGAATCAGGTTCCCAAAGGCGAACATCATGTTGGATATTATCCTTTAAATTCCCTATGAACACATCAATTCTATGCTCCTCTGGAATATTTTTTACCCTTATGTTCAATTTTTGGAACTCCTCAATGTGCTTCATTATTGAACCCTTTTGTTTGAGACTTATCAAATGGCTAAAAAAAGTGTTTCTTTTTGTATCCTCATAATGTGCTGTCAATTCTTCTGTAAAAATTGCCCAAGTGATAATTTGTTTACGAGAGCAAACCCATTGATACCATACAAGCTGATTTGGTTCTAAATATAAAGTTGCAATACATACCTTTTGTGGGTTTTGCACATTATTGAGATTGAAAAATTGCTCCATCTGTAATATCCATGTTGCGGGATCCTTGCCATCAAACTTCCTCATATCGATTTGGAATATGGTGGGTCTTTGATCCAACATTAGAGTCTATGAAATAATGATTAACATTTCTTTTGTTCACATCATGAGTTTCCTTTGCTACCCTTTCACCATTAGTAAGTATTTCTTGTAGAAAATTTGTCAAATATGTATTCAAATCTATCTTCAAATCGTCAATCTTAGCTTCCACGCCATTCATATTAGCTTCCACGCTCTTTATCTTAGATTCCACGCCATTTATCTTAGATTTTGTTAGCTTTTGTGAGAGTGAAATTTGTTGCACTTGGTCTTGTAATTTTGATATATCATGTAGCATTTCTTCCTCTTCTTCATGAGTCATGCTAGAGCTTTCAGGTTGCTTACTAGGTGTTTGCATTTTCTTTCCTCGGGGCATCAGTTATCGATAATAATGCTCTACTATGCCCTTTGAATTCCTTCAAAATAATTTTTCAAACCAAGCTTAAGCAAAAATTTTAAAAAGTCTACACACCTTTTTTCACTTTGTAGGAGCTCGATATTGCCTTTGATGTATCTCTGTAATTTCAAATCATCCCATTTTGAAATTGTAACTTGTAGTAGCCCTCTATGTCCTCTTTCCAATGGCACCAGTCTGATCCCAATTTGCTTCTCCAAGGAAGAGTTATGCCAAATCTCCCACAGTGACCTGATTATAGACTAGTTTAGTAGAGAAAACTTGTACCACATGCCAAGTGTCCTTGTTTCAACCTTTGGCTCTAAAAAATACCTACAAGAAACTACAGTCCATCCTCTTTCTATACCTTCTTACGAAATTTCAGTCTGATGCTTAGAGAGAAAGTTATGACGATTTTCCCCAAGTCACCTATTTGGAATGTAATTCAGGAATTTGCAAAAAGACCAATTTCCTCATATCATATCTCCGCAAATGTAGCGCGAAAAGCTCTGAAATTCAGACCCGAGGTTCAGTGAGATTTTGTCTCAAATGGGTTTTTTTTTCTTTTGAAACGTTGCAGAAAAAAAGTTATAGCGAAAATGCCACGATGACCTATTTGGAGCAACGAAACCCTAGAATCCAAAAGCTCTGATACCAAATGTTATGAAACCAACTCACAAAAATATAGAAAAGATAGATCAACGCCTTAGAATTCAGCCTATTTGAGGGGGCAACCTCCTTTACATTACACAAATGAATGATTCTTTGATGATTCAAATTACAAAACCTCCTTTCTATATATAGGAGTCTAGGGAGTCACAATATAACCTAGCCAACCTAACAATAATAATATAAAGGCGCAAAAATAACAATAGAGGGATTCTATGGGGCACAGTAATAACAATATGGAGACAATAGGGGCACAACAATATTAATAAGGGATACAACTACAATAGTAATGGGGTAATCACTAGTATTATAGGGACCTAACATAGGTGCACAGAGGCCAACTAACCATTCAACAATTTGCACCTGACACGATGGGGTTCGTGGGTTGAACCCACCACCTAAAATTATGAAAATTTCACCTTGAAAGGTCACCAGAAATGAATTGTGTTTCCAGTTTTGATAGAGGGATGAATTTGTAGAACAGTTAGCAAAGAAATGGAGAAAGAGGCCTAACTTGGCCATTTTTCAACCTTTTTGAGCCTAAGAAGAGCCTACACAGGGCTTTTTGGGTGTTCTGGGCATAATGGAAATGTTATTTTTGCAATTTGAGAATTTTATGTTGATGTAATTACACATTTGAGCATATATTTTAAAGGGATAACCTTGGAAGCGAGACCTGGAGATGTAGCCCAAGAGGGGTGAACTCTGTCATCAAATTGTTGTTTTGTGATGCTGCTTGTTGTCTATTTTTCACTGTTAAAATATGCAAAATTTAACTTAGTTTGTGTGCTTTTGCAATATTGATCCATTTCCCATAATACATAAAATATCCTACAAAAATTTATATGAACCCTCAATTTTGATTTCAGATCAGTTTAGTATCAAAGCTTGGTTGTTGTGAAGGTTTGACAGTTTTTGCAAGTGTTTTCTTGAATGATTACAAGGTATAAATTGAAAATAGGAGTGCTTGAAGAACCAAACCCTCAAATTGGTTCAAGGAGGTCACAAACTCCACCAGTCATGGCACATGAAGAAGGATAGGATCTAATTTCTAATGATGAGAGAGCTTTTAGAAAGGCTTTCTATGATATGTCTAAGATGGTGAAAGTGTTGTACAATGAGAGGACAACAAGGTTGCAAGGAGAAATTTCTAATCAACCAAAAGTTAATGGGGGTGATGGGAGAGAGTATCCACCTCCACCTCCTCCTTCACCTCCATCTTCACATCCATCCTCACCTCCTTCTTCACATCCTTCATCTCATAGACCTAATCCTCCTCCATCTCCAAAAGGACATGCTAAGTCTCCTTTGATTAAGCTTGATGTCAAGTTTGAATTTCCTATGTACAATGAGGAAGTAAATGCTGAAAAGTTGGATAATTGGGTTTTTCAAATTGAAGCCTATTGCAGGATTCAAAAGATTGATGATGACGTTGCAAAGATTCATATTGCTTCTCTTCACTTGGAAAGTGAAACCCTCATCTTATGGGAGGCCAAAACTTAAGAAAAATTGAAGAAAAGTGGTAAAATTATCTCTTCTTGGAATGATTTTATAGTTGATTTCAGAAGGAAATTTTATCAATTAGATTACATGCAAAAAGCAGTTATGGATTAGAAAAATTTTAGACAAGCTAAAGGTCAGAGTGTCCAAAGTTGCACACAACAATTTAAAAGAAGATCTTTAATCTTGGGTGTTGATTTGTCTTCACAATATACTCTCCTTAAATAAACAGGTGGATTATATACTTATTTGAGACATGTTATACTTATATTTAATCCCACCAATCTAGATGAAGTATGTGTTCAGGAAACTCATTTAGAATCCAGAGATAAGAATGTTCCTCGAGAGACTAGCAAGAAACCTTCTAATTCTAGAGACAAATGGAAGGGGAATTTTAAAGGCAAAGACAAAAAAAATAATGTTATCAAGAAAGAGGGACAAAAACTTACCTGTAAACATTGTTCAAAACAAGGTCATGATGAAGACCACTGTTGGAAACTACTTCTAGAAATGAGACCAAAGAAGTTCAATAACAAGGGGAAACAAAAGACTATTGCTACAACTCAACACGATCTAGGATATGATTCAGTGATGAAACCAAAATCATAGCCATGGGAATGAATTGTATAGCTTCTAATGCAAGTACTAGTTCTTCTAATAAGCCTATTGAATCTCAAAATGATAAAGAAAGAAGTGAGATTTTTCATATAAGGGTCATTACAAAACAAACAAAGGTTGATACCTTGTTTCATAGTGGATCCCAAGTCAACCTTATCTCTGAAGCAATTGTCAAGAAACTTAATCTAGAAACTACACCTCATACTAAACCTTATGCTTTGGGTTGGGTATGTGATTATGCCAAATTACAAGTGACAAGAAAATGTAAACTCAAATTCACCATCACTACTAATTTTATAGATGAGGTAGAGCTTGATGTTGTACCAATTGATATTTGTGGGATTATTTTAGGGAGTCAACACTTGTATGACCAAAAAGCCATATTCTATCATCATGAGAACAAATGTCATCTTTTTAAAGGTGGAGTTGAGTATATTGTTAGAGAACATCGCAAGAATATGAATTTCTCTCTTCTTAGTGCTGGTCAAATGAAAAGGCTTGTAAATGATAGTAATAATTCTCTGTTGTTGATGATTAAAGCTAAAGATACTACTGAATTTGAAGCTTTCAGAGGATGTGATTCTAAAATGAATGATGAATTGGTTGAATTTTTTAACACTTACGACAAGATGTTTTAGGAACTTGAAGGGTTACCTCCAAAAATAGGAATCCAGCATGAGCATTTGCAGCAGGATGCACCACTTCCAAATATTGACATGTATAGAATGTTAGTTTTGGAGAATGTGGAGATCAAGAAGCAAATTCAATAATTGCTTGACAAAGGGGTCATTAGGCCTAGCAAATCTCCTTGTGGGTCTCCCATTGTCTTCGTTCCAAAGAAAGGTGGTACATGGCACATGTGTGTGGATTTCTGAGCTTTGAACAATATCACAGTAGAGAATCGCTATCCTCTTCCTCACGTTGATGATTTGCTAGATCAATTAAAGGAAGTTGTTTACTTTACTAAGTTATATTTTAGAAGCGGTTACCATCATATAAGAATTGTTGAATATGATATTTGGAAAATTGCTTTGAATATAAAATCAGGTTTGTTTGAATGGCTAATTATGTCATTTGGGATTTACAATGCATCTGCAATATACATGAGTTATGAATGATGTATGTGACCATTCCTTGATGATTTTGTCATAGTCTACTTAGATGATATTCTAATTTTCAGTAACACTCATGACGAGCATTTCAAGCATGTGAAATAAGTTTTAGATTTCTTGAAAAAGGATAAGTTGTATTTGAATATGTATAAACGTGAATTGGGAAAACATGTTTGGTTTTTTTATATCATATTGTAGGAGGGGGTGAATTGAATATTGATCCCTCAAAAGTTAATGTCATTGTGAATTGGCCTAAACCAAACAATGTCAAAAAAGTTAGGATCTTTTTGGGAGCAACCCAATATTGGAGAAAAATTATCACTAACTTCTCACTCATTGTAGCACCATTTCATGCTTTGACAAGTGTGAAATATGTCTTTCAGTGTGGAGGAAAGCAGTAGAAAGCCTTCGAAACTTTGAAAGAAAAAATTAGTACAACACCAGTTCTAGCACTTCTAGATATTAAGCAACCATTTCAAATTCAAAACAATGCAAGAGAATATGCTATGGGGTCAGTTTTGATATAGTATGGTAAGCCAATATGTTATCATTTTGAAACCTTTACCAATGCATTAATTAACTATCCAACTTATGATAAAGAGTTCTATGCTTTGGTACAAAGCGTGAACAAATGGAAGTATTTTAATGGGTAAAGAAACAATTATTCATACCAGCCATCAATCTTTGTAATATTTACAATCGCAAACCAAGCTGCAACAAGCTAGGCATTTCAGGTGGATGGGATTCCTACAACAATTTCATTTGGTAATCAAGTATAAGAAAGGTATATACAACAAATTTGTAGATATGTTATCAAAGCCTATTGTTAATGTATCTGTAATTCTTAAGCATAACTTAATCATGCATGAAAATTATATTGAACAGTATGCTCAAGATGAATATTTTAAAGATGTTTATACAACTTTGACTCAAGGAAATCATGTTGAAGAGTTGGATTATCATGTTCATAACAAGTTGTTGTATCATCTTGGCAAGTTATGTGTTCCACAGAGTGAAAGAGTCAATGTCATAAGGGAAGCCCACATTTCTCTTATTGTTGGCCACTTTGGTTTAGGCAAAACAATTGCTCAAATTCAAAGGTATTGTTATTGGCCTCACATGAATGAAATTATTTCAAGATATGTAAAAGGATGTTCCATGTTTTCTACTAGCAAGCCAAGTAATAGGAAATTGGGTTTGTATACTCCAGTTTCTATTCCTTCTCATCCTTGGTGTTATCACTCATAAGTTTTCCCTTGGGTGTAAAGGAAAAAACTCTAAGGTAACCCTTTCAAACCAACTTTAGGGTTGAATGCTAGCCCCTTCAACTCAGAGAGGGCTCTCTCCTTTACAACTCAACTACCTAGTGTCACCTCAATAGTTGGTTGTATTTCAGGTATAATGGATAGGCCTTGGGAGGATTTTGGAAACTACGGTAAGGTAGAAAAATTGAATTCCTAGGCATGGAGTCAGAGAGATTGCAAATTAATAAATGGTCAATAAGATGTTAGTTGTATTCATAGAAGCTAGGAGTAGGATAGTTAACATGCCCTTAGACAAGTTTTATATTGAGAGTGGTAGCAAAAAATAAATAAAAAATTATTCTTAAACAGAGCATACAACAAAGAGGAATTATTTTCAATTCAAATGAAAGAGTGGTACTTGAATGCAGAAGACAAATCATGAAAGTAAAGCATGAATTCTAGTTATTATACCTTCATCCAAGCATATAGAAGAAATACATTTGATGTAAATATGGAGAAAAGACACATTCACCAAGAAACAGATTGGGACACGTCAACACATGAATTCTTAGCTTCGAAATACTACATTCTTTTGATCATTAGTCACCTATGATTAACCAGCATAAACATAGCACATACACAAATTACAATTCTTTCTCAATATCTGAACCTTTGGTTTTTCTTTGCATTGCTTAATCATAAAACAAGATGATAATGTTCCATATATGGGAACTGTGTTGTTGTTGAAGACTTGGCTGAAGATAAGGATCAAAATAAACAACTGATATTCAACCAAGATTTTCTGAAAATTTTTCTTTTTCATCGTGCTTGATATAGCAATATTTTCCTTGAAATATGGTCCTGGCCCACCAAAATGGGAGTTTGGTACATGAATCCTTCCTCCACAAGTTGCATCCTCTCCAAATTGTTCCCTGTTGCCTTAAAAAATAGTCTTTTCCTGAGTGTTTACTGATTAAGTGGCGTGCATGACATCGAGAGGAAAACAAGGAACTAATGAAGAATTAAGTGTCAGTGCTATCTCAAAACAGAGAAAAATTCACATTGACAATTTAACTGTCAATGCTCATCCAAAATGAAAATAAAATAGTGTTGACGGATTAATTGACCATTCTCCATCAAAATGTTTCCAAAATACCACTTCCTTCCATTCATTTGGCTTTCCATATATTAACATGAACCTTGCAAATCTTACTATGAAATCTAGATACAAAACCCTGGGAATTTGAATGGCTTTACACTTGGTGTGATGATTTGAACATGACCAATTCTGAGCTATCCACAAACACACTTGGGTGCCTTCTCTTTTAATAGTTGGCATGAGGGTTATAACACACACATAGTGTTATGTTTCTTTTTATTATTTACACCGTGGGATATATCCCACATCGATTGTGTAAACAATTTTATTGCTTTCTATATGTTCCAACACTCTCAATAACCCTCGATGCATAGTGAAATGCCCCTCGTGGTCTCAACCCTTGGATTTTATGCTGGGCTTGTGTTGTGACTAGAGATGTGTGCTTTAATCCAATGCATTGGCTTGCAGGTTTGGCACTTGGTGCTTGGTGGATTTGAAGAACAATTGGGCCTTCAAGCCCCATAAAATTTTAAATAAGAATTAAATAAAACCCTATCAAAAACCCAAGAGGAAAAATTACCTAAAAGAAGACAACTTTTTATCTGTACAACTTGGTATATTTTTTTCCAATTTAACCTTTGATTTCACCTTAATTATATAATTTTGTCATTGATAAAATTAGCACCAACAATTGGTTTCAAGCTCTACGAAATGTCCAAATTTTTAGGTGCTACAAAATGGTTAAAGTTTCAAGCACTATGAAATTACTTGGAAACAGCCATGAGGCTGCATAAAATTTATATAGTTCTAACAACTTGCTCGAATGGGGATGTTTTCCTCCCTACATGGCAACAAAGAACTCATAAACCGAGTGCCTAATCCACTGGGTTATTTCCAACTTCTTTCTGCAACCTGTAAACTATACCATACAAAAATCCAAACTGAAAATGATGCTGCAAACTCACAACTACAAACTTAATGCTAAAAAAATAACTACTGAAATTTGAAGACATGCACTAATGAAATGGATGCTTAGAGTGATGCGCTTATTCATCACACCTACCCTGAATTATGTCATTGATAAAATTAGCACCAATAATTGGTTTTAAGCTCTATGAAATGGCCAAATTTTTAGGTGCTACAAAATGGTTAAAGTTTCAGGCACTATGAAATAACTTGGAAACACCCATGAGGCTGCATAAAATTTATATAGTTCTAACAAATTGCTCGAATGGGGATGTTTTCCTCCCTATGAGGCAACAAAGAACTCGTAAACCGAGTGCCTAATCCTTTGGGTTATTTCCAACTTCTTTCTGCAACCTGTAAACTATACCATACAAAAATCCAAACTGAAAATGATGCTGCAAACTCACAACTACAAACTTAATGTTGAAAAACTCACTACTGAAATTTGAAGACATGCACTAGTGAAATGGATGCTTAGAGTGATGCGCTTATTCATCACACCTACCCTAAGTTGTTGGAAAATTTCAGAATCAAGTGACACTAAAATACAAATGCAACCAGTCAATTATATGGCGATTAGGCTAAATTCTGCTCACACTCTCTTCAAAAAGAAAGGAAAGCTTAAAATATGGAAACTCAAAATGAAAATTCAATCCAATCCATGTACTGGTGAATGACACAAACTCCCTTGTTGGTTCCAACAAGCTAGCAAAATAATATTCAAAGACATGAATGACTATCTTTCCTTGATGGTCAACAAACAAACAAACATACCTTTCATGATTACTTACAGTTGCTCTTGTTCAATGCTTTCAATTTCAAGATCATTCTCAAGTGAGAAAGAAACAAGTTGTTCAACTCTCCTATGATGCACCTCAAGAATAGGTTATATACATTCAGGGGACTTTCAAATGGAGTAACCACAGTACGTGTTTGAAGAAAATATGAATATGATCCTTGCTCATCTTGCTTTTCAAATGAATCAAAGAAAATAGTTTCTTTATCATTATCTCCTTGTATATCTAATTGAAGAGTATCATCTATTATTTTGTTGCTTTCCTGAAATTGTATGTCACTTGTGGATTTACTATCTAAAACTTTTGTACATGCAATTTCAAAACACTCATTTTGATAAACTTGTTCATGAAATAAAAATTCAGAAAATGAATAATCTAATGAAAAATTTTATTGACTCTTCTCATCCCCTTGATCATTCAAAACCTACACAATTTCATCATTCTTAGGGGATGGAAGATAACTTTGAAGCACTTTGTCCTATTGGAATTTTTGCCAAAAATAATCATCAAATTTAGGAGAAGGAAAAGGACTTCCTATATCAAGATGATGATTGGTTTCATTTTCAACAAGAGAAGAAACTATTTTTTGCTGGTAGTTTCCTTGAATATCATAAAAACACCAAGATGTTATCACTCAGAAATTACCTTGGCCATAGAGGGAAATAACTGAGGTAACCTCTAACCACTTTGGGATTGGAATTTGACCCTTCCAACCTAGAGAGAGATATCTCTTTGACTTTGCTACTCAAAGTCACTACAACACCAGATTACTAATACGCTTAGCAGCCATATTTAATGTGTAAGAATGATAGATTTGGTTGGGGCTCAAGGAAAAGACCATAAGGCATGGGGTCCTATTAGAAACTAACTCAAGACCTTCAGAACTTGGTGAAAAATAGTAATTGTCTTCAAAGTCCTACAATCAAAAATTGTTAGACATCAATTCATTCATAGCATGGAATGATGAAGAGGAGTACATTTCGAGTTTAAAACAGAGCAACGATATAAGGAATTATGTATAAACTCATTAGTTGAAAGGTGAATATTTGAATATGAGGTATAGAGCCTTGTCACATGAATTTTATATCTAATTTGCAATTCATATAAGAATATACAAATATAATGATAAAAAAAAAAAGGAAATACAACACTGGATACAAACCACAATTGTTAAAGAGGAATCCCTTAAACAAAAACCCTTATACTTCTAGTCCAATAGATATTTCATTAATTTCCAATGAACATAGTTACAATTGACTTTTTCCTCTCAAAGTCCAACCTCAGTCTATTACAATTCCTCTTATTTATACAAAAATTACATAATTTTTTAGAGCCGCAATTTCTAGAAAGTTTTTAATACAAAAAGCTAAAAATATATACATATCCTACAATATCCAAAAGAAATGGATTTGAAATCCTCCTCATCCATGTTTAGGTTTTTGTCAGGTCGAATTGATGAGTTGTCTCTCCTACTGAAAGTTGATTGGGCATTTTTCTAAAAATAGAAAAAATTAAATCTCGCTAATTTTTTAAAAATAAGCTTCAAAGGTCCATTATAATCTCTCAAATTGTGATATAAGTGTAAAAAATGAAATAGGTTTGTTTAAATGAGTCCGTTCCAAAAAAAACCTCTTTTGGTTTTCCAAAACTCGTTTCTAGTTTTCCAGAAACCATGTCCAAAGTTGATGACTAAAAAAAGAAAAAACAGAGTAAAACAAAGTGTTGCCATTTGATTTATCAGCGCCACCATTTTAAATTTTTTGAACCAATGTTGACAAATTATATGTGAGCATTCCTGAAGTTTTGGTGTAATATTTTAAACAACTGCTCCAAGTCATTGCCCCTAAGGTCTTTATCCTGAAACTAAACTTTGATTACATGATCAGTATCAAAAGAGGTTCTTACATCTGGATGATCCTTTCTAAGGTGATTAAATGGCTGATATAAAATAAGATATGGTCCTTTGGCATATGAAACCATATTTTTATTGGTTTAGATTTGATTCTTGGGGTTACCTTTCCACCTTCTTTCAACAATGATATTATCTCCGCTCTTCACAACAGGTATATTTTTCTTGGGTCAAGTTATCACTTGTTGACAACTGGATCTTCCCTATTTGATATGGAATACTATGGAGGAGATTGGTATACCAAGTGGACATGTACCTACTTGGAATTTCCTCATGTAGGTATTTAGAAAAGTGGGCTTCATGCTTAAAGGGATAGGTGATTCCCTGGTATGGAATGGATATTTGAAACAGGGCTTAGTGGTGGTCTTGGAGGTCTATCGGTACAATATAAATCCTACAAGCAATATTTGTTTTTTTAGGAAAGCATGGAGGTGGAAGGTTACCCTAAAAGTGGTCATTTTTTATTGGTCAGCCTTGAAGAACAAAATTCTCACTAGGGACAACCTCTGCAAAAAAGGATTTACAGGTTCAGGTAGGTGTGTTTTTTGTCATAAGGGCCAAGAGGATGTTACACATATGTTCATAGCCTGCCCTTTGTCTGTGGAAGTTTGGGGGCACTTAATGGATCAGGTTCAGGTTCCTCCACATGTGGTATTTGACTCATTGGGTTCTCTCTCCAAGTGGTGGTTTAATCATAGAAGTAGATATAAATATTTACCTTTATTTGTGATATGGGAGCTATGGAAGGCTCGAAATCATGACATATTTGAAAATAAGTATCCAATTATCCATAATATTTGAACACAACCATTGGCATGGTTATCTGAGGTGGTTTTCCCCATGCAAGCCAAAGATTCTTTCAAGTCTATATCTCCCCCATTACAGGTGCTTTTTCTTGCAAGTTATTTCGATGGGGTGGTTTGTGATCGCAGATGTTGTTGAGGAGTGTGGTTGAGGTTAAATCTCAACATTCACTTTCTTTTTTTCTAGTTCGGTGGATCAGGTACTAATCAAAATGTAGAATTAATGGCTCTCTGGGGACTATCAGTCTTTGCTAAGCATCTTCAAATTCGACACCTCTCTATCTATGGAGACTCCAAATCAATAATATAAGTTATGTCAAGGCGATCCACTATATCAACACCTGCTTTTTTTATTTGTATGCATCATATAAGGTTATTGAAGTCAACCTTTGAGCACATCTCTGTCTCATGTATACCATCATCACAACTCTATGGCAGACAATCTCTCTAAGAAAGGTCTATTAACTACTCTCGTCTCGATCAAGTACAAATTTTATGTGGGGGGGAAGTTGATGATTGAGGGTATTTTTGATGTGCCATATTTTGGTTCCTAGAGTGCTTATCATTTTTGGATTCTATGGTGTATTTTCCTTACTTTTGATGGTTGCATTTCCACATTGCTTGACTTTCTTATTTCTTTTATTTCAAATAAACTCTACTCTCATACCTATATTTTTTTTATTTCTTTTATTTGAATATTTAGATCTCAAGAATCATGACCAGAGGCTCAAGGATTTTTCTTTTTTCTTTTTTTGTGCTACTTTTGGTTCTATTTTCATATTATAGGCTGCTCATTTATTTAGCTGACCTCGAATCTGTTAACTTTTGTTATCATTTTTTATGCTTTGTATATCATTCCTCTGATATTGATAATGTACTGGAACTTCCTATATTAATAGAAGTTACCAGCATTTTTTTCCTTCTAAAAAAAGATGTAGTTGATTGGTCAAATTGGCGTGGTTGTGTGTTGGTTGAATCCATAAGTTGGTTGTGTGCTTGTGCCTTATTTCCCATAGAAAAAACCCGATATGCTCTCATTGGTACACACAATTTAAGGAAATGGCGTCTTCACTATCTGCAATCAATAAGTTTAGAGATTTCCACATTAAATCCCAACCAAAGCTGCATTGTTAACTTCACTTGGTGTTGGAAAGTTGATCGACTTGCAAGTCGAGAAATCCAAATTCGCGGATATTACATTGAGTAAAATTCTCTCATTTGGAGTTATGTAATGCATTATGATTTCATAAATTTATTTGTTATATCAGGCGGTTGACCTGGTATGGAAACTCGCACTAAGACAACTCGTTTAATTTCTTTAGGATTCATCTTGTTTAATTTCTTTAGGTTTCATCTCCTTATAAGGGTAAACCAATGAACACAAAAATTAATGTTTCCAAAAGTCCATATTGCGAATAAATAAATAAATAAATAATTATAGCCAAAGAACTATGCTCTTATGGCTTGCTCACATACAATTACATTGTATCTAAACCTAAAACTATTAAATTTCTTGCAACAACACTAACCCATGCCAAAACGAGCCATGCTTTAGTCACACTTTCTCTGGATGCCGTTGTCGACGTTGCTACTCCATTGCCCAACAAAAGCATTATGATCACATTGGAGGTTATGCTATGAGAGAACAACTATAATCAAAGAGAAAATAGTCACTTCAAAAACATTATTTATTTGTGCATAAGGCTACACAACATTCCAAAATGTACTAAATGTACCAGTGTTTTTGAAACTATCTACCATGATAAACTTGTATGAGAAAAATAACAGAAGAATAAGAAACATGTTCCCAAAACACTATTTTAGAAAAACCTAAGAAAAAATAATGAGCCATTCATAGCTCCACAGAACAATGGTACCTCACCTTTCCCCTCATACATCCCACTTTCCACCATGATTTTCAAAGTGGATATCCGGTCCTCCACAAGGTGGTCTTGGCAGAGTTCTTTTGGGGGTTGATATGAAATTAAGTGAGGCCACATCAACAAAGTGGTTAGGGCCAGGGCACCCATCAGATCGCTAGTTGTTGTAAATTTCCCCCCTCACTTTTCACGTGGTATGTTTTTCTCACCATTGATTTATATGGGTTACGGATCCTTGTTGCATGTCAAAGTGATTTGACATTTCCCTCTTGGGATCCCTTCTCCAAGCTTGTGATTGTTAGGCATCCACAATCTCCATGTAGTACTTCACTCCTACTTAATTCTGGTTCTCAATCACATGACCTGGTGGTAACCACATGCGAGGAATGACCACCTGTTTTTTCCCTTCACTATTTGTTAATTTTTTAAATTTAACCTTTCATTTATTCTTATTCATGTTGAGATAAAACTACCATTAAACTTTTCTTCATTCTAAGAATCTTTTATTTATGTTTAAAATTTATATCATATCAACCTCAACATCTTCATAAGAAATATGTCCTTAAACAAGCAATATTTAAGTTGTATAAAAACGGATACTCAATTTTCTTTAATATAATGGATTTCTCCACTATCATTACTCTTGGGCTATGAAATTGTCACATTTTTCACCATTCCAAACACCCATTTTCAGTCATTTTACCGCACTTATTTGCATGTTTATTACCCGTCTTGTTGCGCTTCTTCGTGAATGTGTCACATTAATATTACAACATTAAAGTAGTTAAATATATTTATTTTCCTTTATTTTTTATGAATTCGAAAGGATTATTGTTGGTTTTGCTGATGATGGTTTTCCTAGTGTTTTGCAATGGTTTCCATGTAGTGACAGTAATAACCTCCAAGGTTAACATACTTATGCAACTTCGAGATAAATTTTGGAACATGGAATTTTTCCCTATATATGTTGACATGGATTTATGTTATCCGAGGCATACCCAGGTCAATTGTATTAGACTCCACCTCATGATATATAGGTTGGATATCTCATGCCCAAACATAATCAGGTGACTAACTTTGAGTGCTATTTGCCAACAAATGAAGATGAATCTAGAAAACATGTGACATGGGTTTTTCTCATAACATCCCCAATTAGGTGAAATGCTAATAGTTTCTCTAGAAAGTGCACAATTGATAAATATGTACGGTTCTTTGAGTTGTCTTTCTTGTTGCAGTGGTTGACACACTGTGCCTTAAACATAGCAATCAGTTAGCGACTGAAAGATCCCCAACCTATTCTCAGTTGATTCTATAACAAACAAATATATTTTAATTAGACCTTAAGTTGTTTTCCAACTAATATCTCCCAAAATCAAATAGAGTTAATATTTTGTAATCTGTCCAGAACTGTGATATCCCAAATTCGGGGAATTTGTTCCAATTCACCCCCTTATATCTTTGTATAAAATGTATGGGCAGAGAATAGGTTAGGAGTAAGTAAGTAAATGAATAAGTTAGCTTAGGAAGGGGAAGGCATCATCATTCTTGGATTGTGAATCTTGTAATTTCATTTTCGGATCTAATGAAATATCTACAACTTCTTGGCTAATCTCTAAGTTGCTAGTTTCTGAGCCGTGAATCACCAACCCCCAGTTAGGGAGGACGGGCCCTTCTCTTTTGTAGGAGTTGGTGTGTCAATAGAGGTATATAGCTTTTCATACTAATTTATTCACAAGTTATGCTAATTTCAATTATCACTATTACAGATTCTTGATGATACATTGTTGTTATTGTTGGTCAATTTAGATTGCAAAATATTTGATGTAGATTGCTCGTGTGACAACATAATTATTGGATTAATCCTTACTAACCGTGTGCTAATACTTTTCAATTGTTATTACAAATTTATAATTTTTTTTGAAAGATAATATTAGTTGGTTATTGTTACATTTGATACGGTGTGTTATTTAGTTAATGAATGGGTTGGTTATGATTGAATTGTTTTGTGCAATTGATTTAAAGAATGATCTTCCTCTTCTTTGTAAGAGTGGTTTTGTTAAATGACTATTCTTTATTTTTGCAAAAGTGACTTTCATTTCCAACACTATATGTAGTGAGTTATTCTTATGCAAATGAGAGCTTGAGAATAAAAATTATTTTTATTCCTAAAAGTATGAAGGGTGATAACAAGATTTGATTTAATTATGGACTAAAATCTTGTAGAAAACAACTAAACATTAAGAATTAGCCAATACCAATCAGCAATTTCTACGTACATATATTTTACATGGTAATCTTGAAATAAAATAAAAAACCTACTTAGATTGAGAATTTGTATTTGAACGAACTGACTTGTTTTATTAAGACAATTCATTTTTCCAACTGCAACGATTGGGAAATGTGAATTACGTTTTTATCACTTCGAGGATGGGAAGCGAATAGGTGATCTATATGGTGAGAGCATGTTAGTTTTTCATGATTTATATGGGCACCTAAAAAGAGTAACAGTATCAAAATACATGGCATTGAAAATACTTTTATCGACAAAAATAATAAAAAATTGAAGTTGAACGAAGTAACTTTATCTTGCTTATGGAGGGACAAATGAATTCCTTCCTCTACATTGAGATATCATTACAAGTGAAACACATAAACAACAAAGGTTGGTTTAAGTATTGTTTACATAGAATAGAATAGAATATGTAGCTTATTTACATAGAATAGAATATAATAGAATAGTGATGTACCATGGAGAATAGAATATGTAGCTTATGCCAAAATTTTGTATTAATTTGTAACGTATTATTTACATATATTGAGATATGTTTTATGTATTTCTTATATTAAATCAATTCTTATTATTTCTTAAAAGGTGTAATTAGAGAAGACAATCTCGATTAAAATGAAAAAAAAAAATTGTCACTTTAGGGATTAGTAAAGAAGAATGTTTTTATGAGAAATTTGTAATTTATATTGAATAATTTATATGAATTTTTATTTTAGAATTTTTATATGAGTGATTGGATACTACATATTGTGTAGGGCCTGAACCCTGATGACCACGATTAATGCATGGAATAAAAAAAGATAAAAATTACTTTGATGGACCATATGGGTCCTATGCATTTTTATTTTAGAATTTTTATATGAGTGATTGGATACTACATATTGTGTAGGGCCTGAACCCTGATGACCACGATTAATGCATGGAATAAAAAAAGATAAAAATTACTTTGATGGACCATATGGGTCCTCATATGAGGGAAATGTGCCTCACCACTTTGTCTCCTTAATATAGTATACAAGTCCTGAACCATGCCACTTAATATTGCATCATGCTAATATATCGATATGGGGGATATACAATTTTCAAGGGGTCACATGACCATGAGCCTACCCTCTTTCGTAGTTTTTGGTACCTTGAATTCAAAGGCTTAGTTCTCCTACACCTTATCTCATATGACATGTTATATATGGTTGGAAAAATCTGCTTATCTTATGGATTCGATCGGGAACATTGTCAAAAGCATCTAAAACATATCCAACCAATGGACCCTTCTTTCGTTTTCAATTAATAAGGTATTTAGCTTTTCCTTTGCACCAAGCTCTCACTGGAAGGTTATTTAGCCATCATATCTCTGAGTCCAATCTAAAGTCATGGATGAAGGAAACTGGGAGCCAGGGAATGGGTTGGATGTACATTCAATGTTCTAAGTGGTAAAAAGTAGTGTAAGTGGCTCACATTTTCATTAGTGTTGAAGATTGGTACTGAAACTTGTGTAGGAAGGATGGAAGTACTATTTTGTGCCTTCCCAACTAGCTACCTAGTGGAAGGATGTGGAAGGATGGGGAAGATACAGAAGGTGGGTCCTTCCCATGTTTGTAATGGTAATTTATCTTTTATTTTATAATTCTTACCTATAAATTTATAGTTATATATCGATATTTTGTGCCTGCATGAAAAGTAATTTATCTGGTCCCAAAAACAAAGATGAAGGCTCATAATCAATAGCTTCAATGTTGATGCATGAGGAATTGTTTAAGAATAACTTCCAACTTGAACTGGCTTCAGATATGAACTATTTAGAACATAAGAAGGAAAATTTTCCATGAACAAGATCTTTCTTGTATTATATTTTTTTTTGGAATTTTCCTTATGTCTCTAGTTGATGAATGATAAATCCAACCTACTAATGAGAAATATAGTATATCTTATTTTAAACCATTTTCCAACCACCTATTGGGATGGGAAATGTAATGAGTATACTTAACCTAAGATAATCATTAAGATCCCAGTCTCATATACCCTTTGATCTTAAATCAATTTGAATTTCAATTAAAATGATTCTCGCTCTTTCAAATTCCCTTTTCCAAAGGTTGATGATTTGATGAAATATATTATTTATTCGTAATAACTTTGGATATTCCCCTCATAATAAGTGAAGATTGAACTATCCAGAATAAGTAGCCTTTGTCATTTCTCTCCATTTAAGCTTGGTCGTACCTCAACAATCTTTTCTTCACTCATATATCACAACTCTTGCATTTTTTTTGGTAGGGTTCATTTGTACAAGTAATTTTTAAACTACCCAACAATCTAATTTTTAAAGTTTTTTTGCAATCAATTCCTCGTAGTTCCAATAGGTGTATTGCATTTCTAATTTTTGCAACTTTTCTAGGGCTTCCAATTTCATTTATAGGTACATTTGAAAACTTAGTTCCCATTAGTTTCTCAAGAGTGTCTTAGCGTGTGAATTGAAGCAGACAGGGGCGTGAGACTAATTAGAAGTACACCAAAATTTTCCAAATACAATTAAAATCTAAAAATTAATTAAAACCATAAAAATTAGGAGAATGTTTTGTACAAAAAGTCGTATCTTTTATAAAAGAAAAAAATATGTTAATATTATGCACAAGGGATCATATTAGTGCATATTAGATATTTTGATAATAAACAAAGCATAAAGATAAAATTCTAATATGTCTAATCCCAGGTACTACAAATGTAGAGTAGCTAAAAGTTAACAACATATTTTTGTGCCCAAGCCCTCACACTCTTTTCATAGTGAGCTCAACTGGACTTGTAAACATGAGCAATTTTAGGCACCAAAGGGCCATCTAGATTGGGGTCAGCTAACATGGAACAAATTGATAGGAGGACCTTGGAAATAGTAAGTCCAGTGCTCCATTGTTCCTTTAATACATATAGCCATATGCTTCCATTTAGATTAATATTTGGGTGATTAGTTTGGAAAAAAATATAAATCTGGTCATCTATTTGATGCATATATAGTTTTCTAAACCTGTCAATATTTGGAATATTTATCCACTACTAGATTTTTCTATTAGTTCAAACTTCAAAATTGGATGGATAAATGGATTGAAGGGTGGATAATACCTTATCGCTTTTGAGATTCCATAAGGCCTCGAGCCTCTTGAAACTAAAGAGGTTGGCACTTCAAAATATTTGAAGCATACACTAATGAGGTTTGCAATTGTTACATCCAAATAAAGGTTGCCTTTCCATATTCTATGATAGAGTGTTCAAAAAAAAACTTTTTCGTTTCTCTTCAATCCTTGCTTCGCCATGGATAGAGATGAAATTATAACTGTTATTTTTAAGGAAACCTATGCTCTTTACTTCTATTCATGGAGGTTTCCACGCTTCCACCAGACTGGCCACACTACCAACAAATGAGGTATTGCAAGTAGATGCACTCAACCTGAGGTATAGACTATAATATGATTTGACTGTAGTGACATAGACCGCAATGTCCTTTGATTATGTGAGGTTTTGTCAAAGAATTAGCATAGAGTGTAGTGCCAGGTCCCTTGATTATGTTGTCCTAAGTCTTGACTATAGCCCTATAATTTCAGAACCTACAAAACAATGTGATACATTATCGTCTAATTGTTCAAGTGTCAGAGCCATCCATCCACCCAATCAGAGCCATTATCATCTTACTATTCAAGTGATATAGCCATCCATCCACACAATCAAATAATTTAACTAGCTTTTTTAAAAACTAATTTAAATGTACGACAAATATGAAAAAGAAATAACACTCCACCAAGAGTTATTTAGTCATATCATGTTCACCCAAAAAAAATGAGAATATTGATCTTGAAAATTCAAAAATATAAAATTTGTAATTTAATTAAAAACATAAATAAATTATATTGGAAAAACTTTAGGTTATATTGTAAAATTTGATGAATTAATACAATTCAAAATCCTTTTAACCATGAGGTGAAAGTTATAGTCCCTGTGGGCCAAGAACTAATAAGATACTTCAAGGTTGGCCATTTTAGGGCTTAATTGTAGCAACCTAACTCACTCTTATCTACACTATTTTGTAAGGATATATATATATATATATATATATATATATATATATATATATATATATTAAAAAGAAAAGGAAAATTTTGAATGGGATGATAGATAAAATCAAAATGATCATTACAGGAAATATAGTCACTACAAAAAAATGTGTGTGCTATGAATCTCTGTGCAATATTCTCGATATGAAAAAATAAATATGTATAGACATTTCTTGGTCATAAGACATCCCTTAGTAAATATGTATAGACATTTCTTGGCCATAAGACATCCCCAAAGGCTCAACCTTCCAAATGGTTCTTGCTTATGGATGAATTTGAGAGGAAATATAAGGTGGATTTCATAAAATAGTTTTCTTTTAAAATTGTGATAGAGCATTACCATTATTTTGGGAATATTACTATAATAAAAAAAAAATAGTTTTAAGATTGTGTTGTGTGTATAAAGGATAAATGGTTTTATGGTTGAGTTCAATGTTGAAAATGGCAACAAGAAAATCCCAATTTGATTTTCTCTTGAATTAAATTAGTAGAAAATTGTAATTCCACATCACAAGATGTTTGGGGCTTCATTTTTGCAGAAATTAAGATGTTTTGCAGAGAATTCAAAAGTTTTAGTGACAAGTGGCGAAAATGGCCATTGGAAAGTTGCAGAAATAACAACCGTGGAAAAGGGAAGGAACTTATGGAAGAATGATAGTTATGGAGGGACGTCGAGAAAAAGTAGATAAAACTGAGTGGGAAAAGAGAAAGGATAGTCAAGGAATGGAGACAACTAAGTAAGGGAGAAGGAACTAGTAGTTCAGGTTGGCGCACAAGGAAGAAAAAGACAAAGGCAGAAAGGAGAACCGAGAAAGGGTTGTTGTTGTTTTGTTGTCATTATTGTTTATGGTGTTCTTTTTGTGTGGCACAGTGATGAAAATTTCTCTGTGTATATCCTACCATAAGCTTGTATTTTGTCTTGTTAAGAGTCCTGGATGTTGAGGAAGGGGCCTTGGGCCTGATGTAATGTATTCACCTTTCATATTAATGAGGAAGACTTCTATTGGGATCATAGTGTATTAACTATGTGTTATTATGGTTCTTTAAAATTTTATATATGCTCATGTTTAGGTAGTCTTTATGTTACAACACATATGGCCTGTTGTGATCCAACTTCTTTGTAGAATGATTCAATGTTCCCTGCTCTTTATTCTTTGATATGGTTTTCCTTGATACTAGATTCCAACCCTCATCTAACTAAGGTTGCAACGTGCCTCAGGTGAGACTCCTTACCCTTTCTGGGTAAGGTGAAAATGTCAGCGTTGTGTTAGACTACAACGGAGCCTTGTTGGCCCCTATGCCTGAACCTAGGGTCTTGACCCTGTTGTTATTTTTGCACCAAAAAATAGTTCCATTGTCAGCACCTGAAATTCAAAAAGGGGTGGGGGGGGTGGTGGTTTGGAATATGGTATCGAGGATCTTCAATAAATCACTGTGAAAATGGTGGGATGAGCAAGTGGATCAGTTGGTTTCTCAACAAGCTCAGCTCTGTAGGCAAACTATTGGGAAGCTGAAGGAGGAAATCTTGTATTTGGAGCCGGCTAGCGATCACTATGAGATCTTCTGGTGCAAGTTGCCAGAGTAACTTCACAACTGGTTGCGGAGATTGCGGGTGAAACGAAAGTCCAGTGAACAAAACCCATCTCGTTGCACCTGGACTCAAGAATATTTCACTGCGCTAGATCATCTTGATACAGATTTGACAAGAGTGGGATATTTCTAGTTACAAACCACGCTAGAAGGATATATTATTGAATTTGCAACAGAGAATCATTAACCTTCTTCGAAAGTTGAATTTCATTAGTGGAATTCTGACGTTTAAAATGAGCCTCCTAAGAAAAATTTACAACCTAAATAAACTTTATAAGAACCAATAGGATTCAAGATGACGATGTCAACCATGGGGGATGATTCACCATTTTTGGAGTAAAAGGATTAAAAAATAATAAAATAATAAAACTACTTTTTCAACTCGTATTTTCAACTTATCTCCCTAAGGTTTTACTCAAATTCCAAGTGGGAGTACTCGTTCGATGCAAAATTTAATTCCTCGTGCAAAGTGTACCCATGTTGCATACATTCGATGGACCCTGCTACATGAAAAATGAGAAATACATCAAAAAATGTGATTGAAATCACGTTTTTCATGTATTTCTCATTTTTCATGTAGTAGGATCCATCAAAAGTATGCAACATGGGTACTCCTTGGATGAGGAACCAAATTATGCATCCAATGAGTGCTTCTACTCGGAATTTGAGTAAACCCATAAGGAGATAAGTTGAAAATACGAGTCGAAAAAATAGTTTTTTCTCTTTTCCCTCTAAAATTTGATGATGTAATCTAATGTTATTTTATTATGTCCATTATTATTTTATAATTTCCTTAGGAGGCCAATTTTAGACCTCAAAAATCCCCTAATGGTGTTTCGATCGGGGTTAGAAGGGAAGTTGCTAAAAGAGGCTTGTTGGTGTTACAAAACCTGAGCATGGCGGCGTAAACACCTACTACTGGGGGCAGGAACTCATTAGAGGAATTTTGAGGTCTAAAATGGGCCTCCTAAGAAAAATGTACAACCAAAATAAACTTTATAAGAACCAATAGGATTCAAGATGATGATTTCAAACATGGAGGATGATTCACCATTTTTGGAGTGAAAAAGTAAAAGCATTAAAAAATAATAAAGTAATAAAATTACTATTTTCAACTTATCTCCCTAATTTGTTACTCAAATTTCAAGCGGGAGCACTTGTTGGATAAAAAATTTAATTCCTCATCCAAAGAGTACCCATGTTTCATACTTTCGATGGACCACGCTACATGAGAAAATGAGAAATACACGAAAAAAACGTGATTGCGATCACGTTTTTCATATATTCCTTATTTTTCATGTAGAAAGGTCCATCGAAAGCATGCAAAATGGGTACTAATTGGATGAATAATCACATTATGCATCAAATGAGTGTTCCCACTCGAAATTTAAGTAAATCCATAGGGAGATAAATTGAAAATACGAGTTGAAAAAGTAGTTTTTTCTTTTTTTCCCTCTAAAATTTGATGATGTAATCTAATCTTATTTTATTATTTCCACTATTAATTTATAATTTCCTTAGGAGGCCCATTTTGGACCTCAAAATTCTCCTAATGAAAGGGAGGGATGCTATCATGCGGGGAACTATGAGACTGTCACGTGGATGGATGCAGAAGACTTTGGAAAGGCCAAGGATCTAAGATCACAAAGAAGAGTGTTTATAGTAGAGAAATGGAAAGAAAGGGACATATAGATGATTAAAAGGTGATAGAGAGGATTGCACCAAGCAGGAGCGGTGTTGAGAGATTCGGAAGGAGAAAGTATGGAAGCAATCCCATTGGGAATGGAAAGGACGACTGTAACCATAATAGGTCTGGAAGGTGATAGGGACCCACCCTCACCAGTAGAGATGGAGATGTTGGATGGAAAGGGTCACGTGAGCTTAGAGGAAAGCTTAGAAGATGAAATGCATTTTTTTATACGAATATTGCTTGTTGAATATAATGTGTCCAAAGGAATCAACAATCTACCTCCCCTAAGCTCAGGTAGTGCCTCCCCCAACCTTCCTCTGGTACTCTATCACAATCCTGACAAGTTGATACCTAAGTGTTAGAAAATTATATATTACGGAGCAATGGAACACATAAAATATTGAAGAAATATAAACGCACAAAACAAGAGAGACACAAATATACGTGGTTCACCCATTTTGGGCTACGTCCACCCCGAACAGCTAGTCCTTCCTTTCTATTATCCAGCAAAATGAAGAGACACAACCTACAACAAATCCGCTATAATATCCTCTGTTCTCTCACAGTCTCACCTCTTTGTTTCTCACTCACAGAATACACATCTATTTCATAGCCTCAAATACAATACCCTCATACAAAGAGAGGGGTTGCCTTCTAGGGCAAAAAACCCTAAACTAAACATAAGTTCTATTGTCAGATCATCCGCCTAATGAACGGCCCAGATTGACTAGAAATTACTATACTTTTACAAGGCAATTTTACATTTGTTTTTAGCTTCGGGGGACCGCTGGCCCCCGGACCCCCCAGCCGGGGGGGATCGGCCCCCCCCAGACCCCAACGGGGGGGACAAGTCCCCCCCACACCCCCCCGCGTGGAGGGGTGTACAAGACTTCCTGGGGTATACATCCGGCTGAAACAAAGACCTTTGAACAATCATACTCCACACACAACAGTCTCCCACTTGAAGAATGATTGTAGCAACTCCGCTGCTGCTTCATTTGCTGGACAATGACTCCTCTTTGGACCTGGTTGTTTTTCATCTTCATCGTCATCCTTGAAGACCAATTGAAACTGAGCATGTTCTCAGTTTCTCCCTGGTTACAACTTTTGTTAGCATATCTGTAGGATTCTTGCTAGTGTGTATCTTTTCCAGCTTCAACTCTCCATCTTCCAACACTGATCATATGAAATGGTACTTGAGCTATATGTGTTTAGTCCTGGAATGAAATGCTGAGTTCTTTGCAAGATGAATGGCACTTTGACTATCACTATATAACATGCCCATATCATGCTCCTTACCGAATTCACCCATAAACCTCTGTAACCAAATCATTTCTTTACTAGCCTCTGTAGCAGCAACATACTCTGCTTCTGTTGTTGAAAGTGCAACAACACTTTGGATTTTTGAAACCCAACTGACAGTTGTTCCTCCAACAGTAAATACATATCCTGTAGTGCTCCTCCTGTTATCTCTATCACCTGCCATATCTGCATCAACATATCCTTGCAGGGAGAGGTTTGAACCACCAAAGCATAATGCTTGATTTGTGGTACCTTTCAAATATATGAGAATCCATTTCACTGCCATCCAATGTTCCTTTCCTGGATTGTTCATGTACCTGCTTATAACTCCCACTACATGTGCAATATCAGGCCTTGTGCAGACCATTGCATACATTAAGCTTCCAACTGCTGATGCATATGGAACTTTAGACATATAATCCATGTCTTCTTAGGTCTTTGGGCACATTTCCTTGCTAAGTTTGAAATGGCTAGCAAAAGGTGTACTAACTAGTTTTGCATTGTGCATGTTAAATCTTTTCAACACCTTTTGTATGTACTCATTCTGAGACAATGTTAATTTGTGATTTTTCCTGTCTCTAGTTATTCTCATACCAAGGATTTGTTTTGCAGCTCCCAAATCCTTCGTTGCAAATGAATTTGCCAATTTTCTTTTGAGCACATTTATTTCCTGCATGTTAGATCCTGCAACAAGCATGTCATCTACATACAATAACAATATAATATAGCTGCCATCATTTTGCTTTTTCAAATAAACACAATGATCAGAGTGACATCTAGTATAACCTTGTTCAAACATAAACATGTCAAATTTTAGGTACCACTGCCTTGGAGACTGTTTTAAGCCATACAAGCTCTTCTTCAACCTGCACACTAGTTTCTCCTTCCCTTTCACCTCATATCCTTGTGGCTGTTGCATATATATCTCTTCCTCCAAATCCCCATGGAGAAAGGCTGTCTTTACATCTAACTGCTCAAGATGCAAATCTTCAGCTGCTACAAGACTTAAAATGGTTCTGATTGAAGTCATTTTAACAACAGGAGAAAATATTTCATCAAAACCAATACCTTTCTTCTGTGCAAACCCCTTCACCACAAGTCTACCTTTATACCTCTGTTTTTCTCCATCTTCTTCCTTCAGCCTGTAAACCCATTTATTCTTCAATGTAGTTTTTCCTACAGGAAACCTGACTAAATCCCAAGTCTGGTTATGCATTAAGAAGTCCATCTCTTCTTCCATGGATACCTACCACTTCTTCTTGCTTTCAACCTGCATTACTTCTTCATAACATTCGAGTTCACCGGAATCATTCAACAATAAATAATACAATGAAGGAGAGTATCGTTCAGGGGGTCTACTTATCCTAATAGATCTTCTAACACCACTTTCAGGTGTTTGGGGTACCTGTTGTTGTTGTGGTGGTTGTTGTTGTTGTGGTTGTTGATTATTATTATTTTCAGGCACCTTTCCTTTTTCAGTGATTTCATCAAGAACTGTGTATTCCTTGTTTTCCTTTTCCTGTTTCTTTTCCTCCAACTGATTCTTATACAAGACCTTTTCATTGAATATTACATCTCTGCTCCTAATGATTTTGTGATTTCCGTAATCATATAAGCGATAACCAAAATCATTAACACCGTATCCAATAAAGGTACATTTCTTTGACTTTGCCTCAAACTTTGTTCTATTTTCTTTATCAATATGGACAAAGGCCTCACAACCAAAAGGCTTTAAAATAGAGTAGTTTACCCTTTTACCTGTCCATTCTTCCTCTGGAACACCACCATCCAGGGAACTTGAAGGCCCTTTGTTTATTAAATAAACAACAGTATCTACAGCATCTGCCCAAAACTGTAAAGGCAATCCTGCATGCAATCTCATGCACATTGCACGCTCCATGATTGTTCTGTTCATCCTTTCTGACACACCATTTTCTTGTGGTGTTCTTGGAACTGTCTTCTCTCTGCGAATTCCATGCTCTGAACAGTACCTATCAAACTCTTTGCTGCAATATTCACCTCCATTGTCTGACCTAAGACACTTCAATTTCTTTCCTGTCTCAATCTCAACCAAAGCTTTCCATTTCTTGAAAGTATCAAATACATCAGATTTATTCTTAATACAATAAATCCAAGTTTTTCTAGTTGCATCATCAATAAAAGTAACATAATAACGAGAGCCACCGAGAGATGATACCTGAGCAGGTCCCCATACATCTGTATGCACAAGCTCTAATTTTTCAATCTTCTTTTCTTTCCCAACTCTGAGAAATCTGACTCTCTTCTGTTTTCCATAAATGAAATTCTCACAGAAGTCCAAATCAACATTCTTCAAACCTGGCAACAAATTCCTTGAGTGAAGAATCTTCATTCCCTTTTCACTCATGTGTCCGAGCCTATGATGCCATAATGCTGCATCTGCTCCTTTGGAAGTTAAAGCATTAACAGAGTTAGAAATACCATTGCATAAATACAATGTACCAACCTTTTCACCTTTTGCTATTACCAGGGCTCCTTTGGTGACCTTCCAAGCTTTATCTGTGAAAGTTGTCACACAACCTTCACCGCCTAACTGCCCTGTTGAAATCAGATTTTTCTTTAGATCTGGACCATGCCTTACCTCCTTTAATAGCCATTGGTTTCCATTTTGCTGTTTTACAAGAACCTTACCCATTCCAACGATTTTATAGGGTTTATCATCACCCAAACGAACTTGTCCAAAATCTCCTTGAACATAGTCATGAAAGTATTTCTTATCAGGTGTGGCATGGAATGAAGCCCCTGAATCTACCACCCAGGAATCAGTAACATTTTCGAAAGAAAGAATCAAAGCATCTTGTAACACCTCACCTGTCACATTTGCTTCATGATTTTTTTCTTGCTATGCATCTCCTTCTTTTCCCTTCCGAGATCTACAGTCTTTCTTTGGGTGTCCTTTCTTTCCACATTTCCAGCACACTATCCCCGATCTGGACTTGGATCTGCCTTTCCTTGATTTACTGCGATATCCTGAGCTCTTTCCTCTTTCCATTTTTCTTCCTCTAGACTCTGCACTCAAAGCATTTCCCGATGTCTCACCAGAGCTTTTCCGTCGCATTTCCTCGCTAAGGATAGCACCGACAACATCATCAAACTTTAAAGTACTAGATCTAGAAACGGAGTTACTAATGGCCATTACCAAACCATTCCAACTTTCTGGTAATGAGCACAAGAATAACAGAGCTCTAACTTCATCATCAAAGTTTACCCCTACAGAACTTAACTGACTTGTAACTATATTAAAATCATTTAAATGGTTTGCAACAGATCCACCTTCCGACATATTCATATTAAATAACCGTTTCATAAGAAATACCTTGTTTGAGGCCGAGGGTTTTTCATATAGTTTCGACAACGTCTGCATCAAACCCTCTGTCGTGGTTTCCTTCGAAATGTTGAAGGCAACTGACGCATCAAGGCACAACCGTATTGTTCCGAGTGCCTTTCTATCGAGAAGGTTCCATTCTTCGTCTTTCATACCCGTCGGCATCTTTGTTTTTCTGCCCAATGGTAGGTATAGATCTTTCTGATACAGATAATCTTCCATCTGCATCTTCCACAACGAGAATTTTTGGCCGTTAAATTTCTCGACCCTAAACTTACCATCTTTCGCCATTGCTCCCACTCGAACCAGGAACCCTTCTTTCTTGCGAGTTTATCAGCCAAATAGACCTTCGGCTCTGATACCAGTTGTTAGAAAATTATATATTACGGAGCAATGGAACACATAAAAATATTGCAGAAATATAAACACAGAAAATGCACAAAACAAGAGAGACACAGATATATGTGGTTCACCCAGTTTGGGCTACGTCCACCCCGAACAGCCAGTCCTTCCTTTCTATTATCCAGCAAAATGAAGAGACACAACCTACAGCAAATCCGCTGTAATATCCTCTGTTCTCTCATAGTCTCACCTCTCTGTTTCTCGCTCACAGAATACACATCTATTTCACAGCCTCAAATACAATACCCTCATACAAAGAGAGGGGTTTCCTTCTAGGGCAAAAATCCCTAAACTAAACATAAGTTCTACCGTCAGATCATCCACCTAATGAACGGCCCAGATTGACTAGAAATTACTATACTTTTACAAGGCAATTTTACATTTGTTTTTAGCTTTCAGGGACCGCTGGCCCCCGGACCCTCCAGCCGGGGGGGATCGGCCCCCCCGCACCCTCCCCGCGTGGAGGGGTGTACAAGACTTCCTGGGGTATACATCTGGCTAAAACAAAGACCTTTGAACAATCATGCTCCACACACAACACTAAGTAAATCAAAACTATAAGAGTTCATAGTGTGCATGCTAATTACAAATCTAGTACTAATAGTAGTGGAGCTTGTAGTAGTGGTACGAGTTTACAAGGATCACTGTAGCCTGGATTGCAAGGATTTATGCTCTTAGCATGGACTCAGTAAAAAATGGTGGGATCATTCACAAGGTATCCTGAGTTCTCCGAAAAGGGGAACGATGATGTAGAACAACACCGATATCTGTGCGAGGCCATCTAGACGGCCTGCAAGATGTTAAATGATGTGAAGTTAATAGAGTTTCAGACCGCTCTTAGGGAAAGGGCCTTGATATGGTTTGTAAAGTGGTCATAATTACACGAGGATCCAAATGTGGATGATGTTAAAATATAATTTGTACAAGAATTTAAACTTCCACAAACCAATCAGCAAGGGTTATCAGAGTTGTGGGAGATAAAGCAACAAGAGAGAGACAATACATGGGAAAGGATGAAAATATTTTAAGGCTGGAATCAGTAAACTAAGTTACCCGATAGATTTGAATCATCAAAAGGGACTGGTTTATCAGAGAATTATTGCCTCTCACCCATACACCATTGATGCAACAGAAGATTGATACACTACAAGATGCTCTCAAGCAAGAAACTCAGATAAAAGCTATGGTAGGATACCCACACAAGTACTGGGGGGAGCGACACCACATAATTTGTCTATTTTGGGTCTCCAACATCAAATTGTGAGTCTGACAGAGAAGGTGAAGGATCTGCAACCAACTCGCCTGGCACGACCAAACATATGGTGTACAATGTACTTAGTGGAAGTTCATGTTGCTATAGAATGTTCGAGGTTGTGAGGCACAAGTACCACTTATATATTAGTAGAACCACCTGGGCATACACCCACAATAGGAGTCACACAAATAAGATCACAAGGTTTGTATCCTGGGCGCGACCAACCTGAGCACTGTGAGGTATGCAGGGGGTAAAGACAAACCGCTTGTTTATGCCCAATGCTACACAAATAATCTAATGTTCCAAATAGCAATTATTGTGAATTATGTGCTTCAAAATATCACCACACCGACCAGTGTAGGGGAATAGATGCTTTAGATGATAGGGTAGATTGTTCAATCTTCCGAGTCAATGAGACTCCTCGAGGACGAGGACGAGGAGGAACAAGGGGCAAAAGGGTAAGAGACAGAGGTCCAGTTTGATGTTACAATTGTGATCAAGAAGGGCATGTTGCACGGTATTTCCCACTACCAAGAAGACCATGGTGTTCTCAATACAAGGTCAATGCACATGCAACAAAGGAAAGTCTGGAACTTATTGCAATATGGAAAAACAAAACCGACACAGGGGAGAGAACTTAATTAATGCAGATCCAAGGCTATGAGAGGCAACCCACCTCTTGAATATTAATATAGTTACACAAGGAGGAAAAAATGTTGGGGTTAATCGAGAAGCCATAGACCAGCCCACGCTTATTAGATTGGCCTCCCCAAAATGCTCATACAACCCGGAGCAAAAGATGCAGTTTCACAAGGAAGTAACAAAAATTTTCGATAATATAACTAGAGGTGCAGGGTCACAGAAGGAGAAGCCAAAATATCATAAGGATAAGAGCCCTGACCTATCATAGTCCACATTGGTCTGACCCATCGAAGACTTGTTTAGATTATTTCTACAGATCACGAACAATGACTAGATGTTGAGGCAGTTGTGGAATATTTTGAAAGTGGCCATCCCAGAAGAGGAGGTTGAGGGAGGATTCATTTCCACTAACTTACGTAAAAGATACTCTAGGAGGGTAGAGAGGAACAGGAAGAGACTTCAGAATTGATGCGTAGATTGTGGGGTTCCACATTAAGGAACTATGTTGGATCTAGGCTTAGATGTCAACATTCTACCAAGGAAAACATGGAAGCATAGAGAAAACCTCAATTGAAATTTTCACCAATCCAGTTGCAAATGGTGAACTAGTATTGTATCCTTCTTATTGGGAGATTAGAGGATGTAGAAGTGGATGTAGCGGGGGTGAAGACCCATGCAGATTTTGAGGTAATAGACATCATGGGAGACAAGGACCCCTACCCAATGTTACTTGGGATAGACTAGGCATTTGAAAATTGTGTTATAATCAACTTGAAGAAGGAACCGATGACTTTTGAGGTAGAAGGGGTTAGGGTGATCTAGCCTCTAGACTCATATCAAGACCGAGATTCACAGAACCAACAGAAGAGAGAGAAGAGCCATGGATGTTAGATCAACTATATAAACTAATAACAGGAAGAAGGGAGGACTACATTAACCAAACGGTTTAGCTAGTGAAGCATTACGATTTCAGAGGTTGTTTCAGAGGTCGTTCGGGACTATTGGCAGCAGAGTGGGTATGAGATCAACACTAGACATTGCACCACAATATATAGGGTCAGTTGGATTGGCACTGAGGTAAGGAAATTCCCTATATTTAATGGTATAGATTTAGCAAATGTATTTATCAACAATATTGATGCAACTATTATTGAAGAACATAAAGTACCATTACTAAATCTCATGTTACAAGTGACACCAACAAGATGGTGGGGAGTTTGCTGCAACTACCTCTGAGAATGGAAGAAGATCAAAATAGACATGGAAGTAAGATTCAGACAAGCGAAGAAGTAACCTCAATATTTTGCTAAGTACAGGGGGGACTCTGACCTTAGAAAATAGTTGAAAATTTGTAAGGACAGATGGAATCAGGAAGGAGTTCCAAAGGAGTTATGGGTGCATGGTTTTATACACACCCTAGGAACTTTTCCAAAAGCTTGGTATGTACAAGAAGAAATAAGGAGACAAATGGGGGATTGGGATAGTTTGGATGATTTGTTTGTCAGCAACTTTTGTTTCTTAGACAATGACAAGAGGTTAACTGAAGCATTATAGGCTGTCAAGCGGATTCTGCTCACGATGGGTTAACTAATGGATGGATGCATAGATCAGAAGACCTTAGAGCATATCTATGAGTCAGGGTATCTGATTCAGATTTATGCAGGAACACAATAAAAGATAGGAATGAACATAAACACAAAGATGCAATAGAAATAAAACTTCATTTCATTAATATCAAATACCGAAGTATGCTTACAAACAGAATGGAAAGAAGACTAGCTCGGGTGATGATATTCTATCTCTGAGAAGAGATGTGGTTGCTACATGCATCTGAACTGAGTTACAATGAGGCTCAAGGGAATTTTTATTATCGAACAATAAGGCAAAACCCTAAACAATCAAAACCCTAACCCAAGGAGATGTAACACAAAGAGTTTATGGGCCTCATTGGGGTTAGTTGGGCAACCAACTTCCCAAGTTCGTAACTTGGTCATATTACCTTCGTTTAACATGTATGATACCTCATTAGAAATATATCTTCGAGGAATACAACTGTCAATGTGATTGTCACAATAAAAACCAATTTTTATTTTGCCAAAAAACATTGTTTAGGGCCTCAAAATGCCTCCAGAAGTTCAAGACTCGAAAAACTGCCAAAAATAGTAAATTGTTCTACAATTAAGGAAATAGATGAAATTGACTGGGGGGTCTAGGTGGAATAGGTGGGTTGCCACCAATATCCACTTGGATCAGTATCATGAAGCAATGGCCTGTGCAAAGGTGGACAAAGAGCCAGATGAGGATGATCTGGAGGAATTACAACATCTGTCATTCCACAAAATTGAAGGAGAATGAGACATAAAGGATGGACCTATAATTGATGCGCCACACTTAATCCCATTAAATTTGTAGAAACATAACATCGGGACTTATGAAAAACTATTTCTAGCCTCAATTGGAGATTGGGATGAACATACTACAAAAGAGATTTTCAACCTCTTGAGAGAGTATGAAGATTTGTTCCCTTCTTCAGTTGCAAAACTGAAAGGGATCAAGGGAGACCTAAGGGAGATCATGATCATAGATGAAAATCCAATAAAGCATCAACCTTACAAATTGAACTTGAGATTTAAGGAGAAAGTGAAGAAATAGATAGACAATATGCTAGCAGCAGAGCTGATATTTCCATGGATGAGACAGAATGGGTGAGTCGGATTGTGATACAAAGCAAGAAATACGCTGCAGAGATACGAGTATGTGTGGACTACTGCATTTTGAACAATGTTCGTGTGCATGACTTGTTTCCTACACCATTCAGTGATGAAGTTTTAGATAACATAACGGGTAATGAAGCCTACAATTTTACAAACAGATTCTCTTGCTATCTCCAAATCAGAATCATCAAGGAGGATAAGAAGAAAACTACATTTGCTACAGAATGGGGATCCTATGCCTATCATGTTATGTCATTTGGTCTCAAGAACGCACCTGATGTGTTCTCAAGAATTGTAATTTCTACCTTTAGATATTATATCCATAGGTTTATAGAGGTCTACATGGATGACTGGACGGTCTATATTCTGCTGAAGAAACACTCTAGTCTGCTCAAGATCATGTTTGATCGATGTATATTCAACTATAGATATTGTTTAATTTTATGAAATGCATATTTGTAGTCCTGTTTAGCATGCTTTAGGCCACATACTGTGCAAAGAAGGAGTATGCATAGATCCTATTAAGGTTGTGATGATAGTGAATATTGACCCACTAACAAGTGTAAAGCAACTTAGATCTACTTTGGGACATACCAAATACTACAATATATTTATCCCAACTACACCTCGATTACAACATCAATGGAGAAATTGCTGAAGAAGGTTGAACAATTCATGTGGTTAGAAGAATGTCAAACTACACTCACGTACTGAAAGAAAAGCTAGTAAGTGCACTGATTTTGGTCTACCTTGACTGGAAAAAATAGTTCCATGTCCACATTAATGCAACAAGCATTGCTCTGGGGGTTGTTCTAGCTCAGCCGTGGGAAGGGAGCCTCGACCACCCAATTTATTTTTCTAGCAGAAAGTTATCAAGAATAGAAAAGAACTATACTACGACTGAACGAGAGGCACTAGTCATGGTATATGGTTCGTTTATGTTTTTTTACTGATTATTCTACTTTGAAAGATTTAGTGAACAAGCCTATGCTTGAAGGAGGAATTTGTAGGTGGCTATTGTTATTCTAGGAATTCACTTTTGAGGTAATTGTTAAGCCTGGTCGATTGAATGTGGGACCTGATCACGTGTTACATATATGCTTCCTTGACCATGAGATACACAATGCCAGATTGAAGAAGTACTAGATTACCTACAAGATATTACATCCTTTTTAACTACAGGAAAATGTCTAGACAAGTACACAACTACACAAAGGAGACATATGGTCATCCAAGCTACCGATTATCAATTGATTTTGGGGAAACTGTATAAATTGGGCCTTGATCACATGTTGCACAGATGCGTCCGTGACCATAAGAAACACAATGGACTATGGGAATGTCATTCAAGAGTTGCAGGAGGCCACATTGGAGGAAAAGCAACCACAAGGAAAGTGTTTCAGGTAGGACTATGGTGGTCGATGGTTTTCAAAGATGCTAAAGAATATGCCAGAGGCTGCAATGTTTGCCAAAGGGTTGGAAGGCCATTACACCGAGATGAACTACCATTGCAACCAGTACGTGCACTGCAAATATTTGATAAATAGGCGGTTGACTTCAAAGGGCCTATAAATCCACCGACGTGTCACTCTCATGGCAGATATATAATAACCGCAACAAAGTACCTCTCCAGATGGGCATAAGAAGCACCGATAAAGGACTGTACTATGGATATTACAGCCAGGTTCATATTTGAGAATATCATATTCAGATTTGGGTGCCCCAAGAGTCTCACTAGTGATGAGGGGACCCACTTCATAAATGAAACAATTGCCTCTTTACTTCGAAACTTCATGATACAACACCACAAAGTCAACCTGTATAACCACCCTCAGGCCAATGGTACCCTAGAAGCCTTCAATAATATATTGGAGAAGGGTTTGGCAAAGATATGCGCAGCCAACTAGGATGATTGGGACAAGAGAGTGCAAGCAACTCTATGGGCATACTGCACAACTTTAAAGTGGTTGCATAAGCATGCACCTTTCCAAATTGTGTATGGACAAGAAGTTGTGGTTCCAGCTAAATTTTCTATTCCCAACCTTTCCATAGCCCAAGCCACTCATATGATAGAGGAGGAATCAATTCAGAAGCGGCTAGATGAACTCTCAGAGCTCGATGAGGCAAGGTTTATGGCATATTTCCACCAAATGGTCGAGAAGCAAAGGCAGAAGGCATGGCATGACCGACATATTAAGAGGAAATCATTCATAGTCGATAGGCATGTTCTGTTATATGACAACAAGTTCTTGAAGTTTCCTGGAAAGCTAAAAATGCATGGGTTAGGATCATTTTTTGTTGTGGAAGGGAGCCAGGATAAGTTAAGCTTACATAATTGTATGGGGTATTTCTACCAGGTTGGGTGAATGGTGCACACCTAAAACCCTTCCACACATCAAACAATGTTACTTAGAATTGATTGGACCTCCGAAAGGAGACCATAAGTAGGAGTAGGTAAGAGTAGGTAGGAGTCATTTAGTTGCATCATCACTAATTGTGTCAGTCACTTTTTTCTCTCTCATCAGTCAATCCTTTACATTTCCAAATTAAAAAAATCCTAGTCATTCCTAGTTGCGGATGTTCTTCCACCACACCGCAACTGATTTTGGTCGAGGGCGAGTCACACTTGTTAAGAGTAATTTTCATAATAATTAGACAATAATTATAGTGTCATCTTAGATTCCCATTATAACAATAATTAATTCATAACCGCACGATAACATAATTACTCATCAACTCCATCTTTCGTTTTTTCAAAATTGCGTGATCTAAGTCAAGTACAGCTCAATCGAAGGAAGGATTAACACGATTAAGTATGCATATGGAAAGTTTTCATAGTAATTAGTTAGGAGGTATCATCAGAAACATCGTGTCAAGTTGGTCTAATTGATTTGCATGGTAATGTCAAATTCCTCAAAGTCTGGAGCCAAGGTGGTAGAGTCGCTTCATTTGCAGTTTGGTTCTAAGTTATGTCATTCGAAGATTAGGTACCAACCCCCTGTAATTTATGTTTATTAGCATCACTTCAAGATGACAAAGAAAATTGTATATGTTCCAAAGCTCAGTTGGATGAAAGAATTGAATTGAGGGAGTTGCTTTACGACAAGTATTACAAGGTTGTGCTAATCGACAACGATCTCTTAGACTCCTTCCATTTTTCGGCCATGAAACGTGATTTCTTCATAGAATCAGTCACAAAGGAAGATGGGAGTGCCACAATCAAAGTTAAGACTGAATTCATATGAATCCAGCTATCCACCTTACTGAATTTGATAAGTTTTCCTGTGTTTGGGATGACTTTGACAGCGGTGCAATGCACAAAGTTACAGCTCAACGAAATGCATGGAGGACCACTCTAGATCAACAAAGAATACCCAATTCATGCAATAGACATTCAAATGCTCATAGGTTTATCAGTGGGAGGAGACGTGGTCTCAACGCATTCCAAAAAACTTCCAAGAGAGAAAAGAAGACAGGGGATGATGACTACTACACAAAGTATGATACTAAGAGAGGAGGAAAGGGAGCATGTATAGATTTGATCAACTCCCCAAAAATCAAGTTCGCTTGCTACATTATTGTGGGGAAGCTGATGTGTCACTTCTCCAAGAATGAGTGCATGTTGGATACAATTCCGATCGCGAAGCATTGCGTAGAAGGTGCCCATCTAAATTGCCATCCTTTACTCTAGCATGCAGTGCTCAGTAATTACTCTAAATTCTGCCAAGCAGCCATTGTATTTGTCCCTAAATTGGGGCCTTCATTTCAAGATACCAACCAAGAGGAAGCACCAGCAGAAGAAGTAGCAACAACACCAGGAGAAATAGCAGCAGTAGCACCAACAAAATAATCAGCAACAGCAAACGATGGCGCCAAAGAAAGATTGACTAGGGGACGAGTCAATGAACTATGTTTGGGGCATGTTGGGGCCTTTGTTTTTGTAGAAATTAAGATGTTTTGTAGAGAATTCAAAAGGTTGGCAACAAGTGGCAAAAATGGCCATTAGAAATCTACGAAAATAAGAGATGGGGAAAATGGAAGGAACTTGTGGAAGACAGGAAGTTACGGAGGGAAGGCGGGAAAAAGCAGATACAACCAACTAGGAAAAGAGCAAGGATAGCCAAGGAATGGAGACAACCAAGAAAGGGAGAAGGAACGAGAAGTTCAGGTTGGAGTGCAAAGAAGAAGAATACAAAAGGCAATAAAGAGAACCGAGAAAGGGTTGTTGTTTTATTGTGGTTGTTATTATTGATCTTTTTATTGTTGTGTGGTAAAGTGATGCGAATTACTCTATGTTTTTCCTACCATAAACCTCAATTATGTCTTGTTCAAAGTCCTGGATGTTGAGGAAGGGGCCTTAGGCCTGATGTAATGTATTCGTGTTTCATATTAATGAGGAAGACTCCTATTAGGATCGTAGCATATTATCTATGTGTTATTCTGGTTCTTTAAAATTTTATGTGCTTATGTTTAGGTAGTCTTTATGTTACAGCGTGTATGGCTTGTTGCGATCCAACTTCTTTGTAGAATGATTCAATTTTATCTTCTCTTTATTCTTTGATATGGTTTTCCCTGATACTAGATTACAACCCTCATCTAACTAAGGTTACAACATGCCTCGGGTGAGATTCCTTACCCCTTTTGGGTAAGGTGAAAATTTCAGCGTTGTGCAAGACTACAACGAAGCCTTGTTGCCCATGTGCTTGAACTCGAGGTCTCGTCCCTGTTGTTATTTCTTCGCCAACAGAAGACAACAAGAATGTGTTAACGAAGTTAATTTCACTTAGTTAGCTCTATTAATTCGAGTTTAGGGCCTAACTTGAGTCATGTAGAGTGGCTCCTAAATTTTAGGAGCCCAGGATGAGTTTAATTTGAGTTGTAATAATTTAATTCAGTTAAACTTAGTTAATGTCAATTAAACTAGTTCCAACTGTTGGAGGTGTTATCACTCAGAAATTCTCCCTAGAAGTTATCAAAAGAAAGAAAAGACCAAGGTAACCATAAACCAATCTTTTAAGTATAGGCTCTAGCCAACCTATGACTCAGAGAGGGCTCTCTCTATAAGTTTTAGCTTTATTTCTTGAGATTTTAAGCTAGTTCTTAAAGTTCACGGGGTTTTAGATTTGTATTGGATGTTGGATGGTGGAATCCTTAAATAGATGGATATAATGATGTCTCTGGCTATTGGGCTATGGATTCAAAGAAGGGTAGCAGAACTGGGATTAAATCATTAAAGGGAGTGTTCAATGGGCAAGCTAGCAGAGTGAAGCACGAGTTTTTAGGTCGAATGGGTGAAATGATCTTAACCAGGGTAAGAGAGCACTTAAGAATTCTCAAACCGGGATTAAAAGGAGGAACATAGGGTAATCATGAGCAAAGGGCAATTAAGAATCCTTTACTATAGATCAGAGGGAAACTACCTGAACTAAGGAGCAATCAAGAATTCCTTAACTTAGATAATTAGCAGAAAACATTAAAATGCGTAATAGTTAAAACAGAGTGCAATGAAGCAAGTTCTGAGATATCATTCCATATTACATCATTTAGATTTTAGATACATTCAAGGGCATGAAATACTTATAAAAGAAATAACATCACAAGAGAAAATACTTGTTGTTCTTTGCACTACACATGAATCCAATGAAATGTCTTTGCTTTATTCATTAATCCAACTTGCTGGTCTAAACAGTGATACACTAGCTTACAGTCTTTGATCAAAAAATCTATAGAAATGTCTAAGAATCCACCCTACATACTTCAATTTGTGAAGTATTTATAAAAAAAATTATTACAAAATATCTCAAATTGATTTGAGATTAAATTTAGGAAATATAAATATTTTCTTGCAAAAAGATAGAGACAAATAATGAACTGTTTCATGTTGTCCCTTTTTATTTGATACTACTGGCTATTATGGTTGGATTTGTAACCCTTTATGCTAGCTTTCAGTTGTGGATTTTTACGTTGGATTTTTCTTTACTTTCATCTTTCACCTGATACTCTTTGACTCTGATGTGTTGTTTTTACCTGTTTACTTGGCTGCTCTGTTTTTACTGTGTAGTAACTTTTTGCTGTAAATTCATCACAGTAAATCAGTCATAGTCTCCCACCATTCCACATCTGGTAATTTGACATTTGCCATTATTCTGTAAATATCATCGGCTTCAGTATACTTGGAAAAATTGGGCTTGGTGAGGAATAAATGTTTGACCTCATGCTCAAGAAAAAACAAGTTCTCAAATGTGTTGTACAACACTTTTCCTGTTGGCAATGCTTTTATGGATGAAGAGTTGGCTTGTTCCTTAGCCAACTTTCTAAGTCTATCACCATAGTCCAACTGTGTCATGAGTTTGTCATTGATAACCATAGGACTGGGCAGACATTTCTCCCTTAAAATCTAGAATTTAGCCATGAACCTATCAATGGCTACCTGCATATTGTGGCACTTTTCTTCCAAATTAAGCATAAGGTTCCTTTTGGAAAGGACCTTCCTTATTTCTAAAATGGTCGCAGTCCTATCTTCTATATTTAGCTCATGGAGCTCATATCTATTCTTGTTGTTGAGGAAGTGGATGAGTCTATTGGCATCCTCTAGCTTACCTCCCAACTCCTCCTTCACTTTCTAGATAACTTCTGTAGCCATCTTTTCTAACTCTGTTTGTTCAAAAATAACCTGGATTGATGGCCAAATATCATTAATAGAGTCAATGATATTGGCCCACAGCATTTCCTTGGTTTGCCCAAGTGGTTTTTCTAGTGTTAAGTCTTTCTCTAAGACTTTGATCCTTTCACTCATTCTTTGGGATTTTTGTGCTTCTTCTTTCTACTTCAATTGGGCAAGTTTGCAGTCTATTTCCAAACTTGCAACATTTTCTCTTAACCTGTTCATTTTAGTAGCCTGGATAGACATCTCTTCCATGGCTTTGACTAGTTCTGCTTCTTTCTCTCCTGATGCACCTACTGCTGATGTAGATTCTGTTGTTGCTGGCAAGGTTGTTGCAAGTGGAGTTGTAGGTGCCAAAGATGCTGTTAATGTGGATGGCACTGTTGTGGAGACTGTAGGGATAACATTTGTTGAAGAAGTGGCCACATCTTCTTGTTTTAATTGGATCAAAGCATTCAATTCCTTTTCAATCTCTTTTAGTTGATCGTTCAATTTTAAGACCAAGTCCATCAATTCCTCGTGTCTAGTTTGATTCTCTATGAATTCTAGAGTTTGAGGATGATGTAGCCGGGGTATTTTCAATTGCCTCTTAAGTGCAACAATATCATCATTTTTCTTCTTAATAAGCTCCTATGTAGCTTTTATATTCTTGAGATCGTGTCACAATTCAATCACTAAGTCCTCTAAGGACTTAATCCTTGTATCCTTGGCCTATGAGGAGGCCTTCTCTAACTAAAATTGTGCTGAGATGTTGTTCAGAGAGTTCTGTAGCTGAGGAACAGATATGGCTTTACCTATCAAGGTGGAGTATATCATCTCTCCAGCCTATTTGTGTAGTTCAATCTAGTATATGGGATGAATATCCCTTGCCAAGACTTCAAAAGCCACCTTCTTAAAATCCGATCTTGTCTTGGGCTGCTGAGTTGTGGGTTTAACAAAAGTCATCTGCAGCTTCCCTTCTTTAATGTCAAAGACTGACATTAGCCTTGTTTGATTGGTGGGAGTCAGCTTTAGGTATTGTGCATATGTTTGGGCCTTAAGCTTCTCATTTCTAGCCTTAATTTCCTTATGTATTTCCTTGATATCTTAACCTTTGTCAGCGGGCATTCTATAGTAAGACACTTCAACACTAAGCTGCCTTTCCAACATCTGAGTTTGTGATGTGGAAGGCTCTTGCATTCCTCCAGATGGAGCGGCAGGCCTACTTCTTTCTGCTTTTGTATTTGTGACCTCAGCTGAGTCTTCAATATATTCCTGCTCAGAGGCTGGATTTAGCCTTTGCCTCTTGTTTGATTCCTGCTGCAAATCGGAGGTGGCCGTTCCTAAAGTGGAATCCCCTTCTCTGTTTCTTTTTGGGATCTTCTCCTCATTCTGAGTAATCTGCATGACTGGAGGGGTACTCATGGCTATTTTTGGTTCTTCTGGTACCTATAGAAAAGAGTTGTCATCAAGCTGCTTCTCTAAATCAATTAGAGCATTCTCTACATCTACTCTGGTGTTGTCTTGGTCTATTAGGGTACCTTCCACCCATTCTGTTTGATTTGCATATGCCTCTATTTCAGGTATGGGATGGTGAATGAAAGTTCCTAGCTTGACCTTTTGTCTCTTCTTTGTGATGAATTCCAAAGGACCATATCTCCAAACAAAACTTCTTTGGAACTTCATATTCTATAATATCAAATATGCCTCTTTGCCAGCCTCCCTAGAGTTGCATACAAAGGGGCCTAGTTAGTCTTTTATCTTGAAATAAGCCTTCTTCTTAGCATTCATGAAGTTGACTTCATCTGCATTAATGATTTGTCTATAATATTCTAGGGAAAACAACCTCATGGGGAGGTATCTTGGCAACTTATATGGTGAAAGAATGCAACCATATATCTTGATTTTTGTATGGTTCTGGTAAAGGTACCAGACACGCACTTTAGTATGTTTAAACACTTTAACGACTCTCTTTATTGCTAGGCTGATTCTAGGAGGAGGGCTTCCAGTCAACATTTCCATGACTAGATGTACAAATAAATCAATGAAATCAGAGTAAGAGTATGGAAACTGGGATTGGTGGATCAATGGGGTCCAAGAAATGACTGACCTGGGCTGACCTTTGGTGTCCAACTTCTGAAGGGTGAATGGGAACTTATTAGGTTGGTAATATAAGAACATATGGTATAAAAATGAGGAATACTTGAAAACCCTATCATTGCTCATTCTAAGGAATTTCTTATGCATCATATCAGTTATAAACTGGGCATAGTCATAAATGACAGCAGGAGGCTGTCCTGGAGTGTATATGGACATGAAGGCAAGGATTAACTCATCAATGTATTCACTAGTTGTGTACCCCAAAATACAAGATATCATGGCTACAATATTCTGGTCTCATGGGGAAAAATAGCAGCTACATATGGGGGGAGTCCTTAGGGATGTGTTTCTCTTCCTTGATAAGGGTTTGGAACAATTGGGCCAATTTTGCAGAGCTAATTTTAGGATACAAGTCCATCAAGCCTCCAATTGAGAGTGGGGTTAGGTTTGGCCCTGGTTGGAGCTGCAACATTTCATTAATAGACTCAGCAGTGATGGTGGAAAGGACCTTTTGGTCATGAGACATGATAGTTCTATGAATGGGAATGTAGAAAGAATAGCACATATGAACAATCTCAAGAAAAATGTGGACTTTGGGGAACTGGTACTTGGGCAAATTTGACACCCAAAGGCCAATTTTATTAGCATGGTTTAGGAACCTATCCCTACTTTGGCAATGTACTTTGAACAGGGGCTCTTGGGCAGAGGTATCTTTTATTTGAAAATCCTTATCAGCTAAAGGAAGGTGGTCCATGTCCAAGTGAGCTGTAGAGATGGGCCTTACATCCATTGCAATTGGGGCAACCATACTTAGTTCTTGTGGATTTGAGCATGGGGGTTGATTCAAAGTTTTTAGGGAAACTGAGGTTTTGCAGAATGGTTATGGCTCAAAGTGTTAAAATGGAAGTAATTTTGATGTTTTTTACTTAATTAACAATGTTATGAGGGTGAATTGACTCTGAATTTGACAATGGAGTTGGAATTCCATGACTAAATACTTGGAATTGGGCGGAATTGACTGTAAATGGTGGTTGATGGTGGCTGTAGAGGTTCGTACAGTTTTGGTACAAATTGATGGATGATTTTGGCTGTCTGCAGCATCTCTAAAGTAATGGTGAAGGTCAGTGAGCAATTTCGTTATTTGCAGGGGTCGCAATGTCTTTTCTGAATTCTTAACAGCAATTGCATGAAAAAAGTGAAAATAGGGGTAAATGGGATTTTATAGCAAAAATGGTTAATTTTTGGCAGGTTCATTGATTGATGAATAGTGACAATTTTCGGTTGAAAGGGGGAAGTGGTTTGGGAGGTCCATCACACTGCTTTTTTGGTGCAGGCAGTATTCGGGAGGGGTCACCTGATCCCATTCATTATTTGACACATAGCATCGGAGGCCGGGAGGAAAACCACCTTATCGGGCGGGTAAAGGGAAAACATCAGGTTGGCCCGATATGGATGCGAACCATTGGATGAGGGGGGGGAGATCATACAGTTATCGGGAGGTGAACCTGTTAAAATTGACAACCAGGGAAAAACTTCACGTGGATCATCTTATTCATTGCTAATAATATTTTTATTAGATTCCTCTCGTCGAGAGGTGTAGGATTGATATAAAGATCATCCAATTCCGAAAAGTATTCATGGAGATATGAATTTATTTTGATTATGGAATTATTATCAAGCCGACCTACAACTCATGTAGGCTCAGAAGCCCAACAGTCGCATCTATTCACCCACCAACGTTGTGTATAAATATAAGAGGACTTTTACTCATTTGGACTCACTCATCTCATCACATCTCTCTCTCTCTACTGCGCAAATATGAGTCTCTTCTCTACTGCGTTGAAACGGGTCTCTCTCTCTCACACATGTGAAGCCGGAAGCTATTGAAATTGAAGCTGCAACTGCAGAAGTAAAGATTGACTTGCGTGGCCTAGAAGATATCCTCATCTGAACTGCGTTGTAGGTTCATCTGAACCTCCTTTGAAAGCCGCAAATTTTGGTGGTGGAATGAAGTCAATCCGACGAACAGTTTGGAAGATATCAACTGCCCTAGTTTGAAGCCAGAAACTGCTGAAACTGAAGCTGCAACTGCAAAAGTAAAGATTGACTTGCGTGGCCTAGAAGATCTCCTCATCTGAACTGTGCTGTAGGTTCATCTGAACCTCCTCTGGAAGCTGAAACTTTTGGTGGTGGAATGAAGTCAATCCGACTGTTGGTTTGTGAGATATGGTCTACCCTAGTTTGATAATGAAGCGCTAATGCTGATGCTACTGATCTAGGGTTTGCTACTGCTAATATGAATCAGATTTATTGTACTATTTCTCTCTGCTGAATTATTGAAGATAAAAGAAGATTTGATCAAAGGGTTTCCCCACACATTGTGGGGTTTGTCCCTGGCTAGCCGCCACATCTTGTGTCTCTTGTCTTGGCTTGTTTTCTGTCGATCGTTTAATGTTCTATCTGCACTTTACTTTATGTACATGTGATTGCTAATCGGTGGAATATAATAAGAAAAAGAAGTAAACTGTTATAAGCATAGAACATACCATAACTCAACATGGTATCGGAGCTAAGGTGAAGATAAAGCTCGAGCAAGAGCAAGAGCAATCATTGAAGAGAATATTGGCAAGGCTATCCTAAAAGAACTATGGGGTCCTCAACACTCTTTCATGCCGAAGACAAGCTCCGTGAGAAAGCTGACTATCATGGATGGAAGATGTCTATCGATCTAACCCTTGAGAATCAAGGAGTCTTGGAGGCAATATTATTGAGCCTCTATCAAATGCATCGCCGCTGCCTGGAACAAATGGAGAAGTCAAAACAATAGAAGATCATCCGGGACTCTATCAACAAGCACTTGGTGGCCTACATCTCTGAACTGGACACCTCCAAGGAAATCTACAATAGACTGGTGAGTTTATTTAAATTTAATGATGCAAATCAAGTTTTGTTTCTTAGAAATAAGCTGAGGTAAATCAAGAAGAGTAAGGATGAAAGTATGCAAGCATAGTTCTTAAGAATCATCAAGATCAAGAACGATCTCCTGGGGAAACTATTACTAACAGAGAAATGGCACTCACAACTCTTGGAGGATTACCATCCGAATGGTACGTGTTCAAGACTACTCTTCTGAACTATAATGTAATTCCTGGTTTCGAGGAATTAATGGCTAGATGCATTCAAGAAGAAGCAAGGGAAGAAGTGCAAGAAATGCCCATGCCTAAAGGTCCTCCTGCTGCCTTTTCTTCTCATGCAAAGAGAAGAAAGGACTCACACCGGGACGATGATCAAAATCCCTCTGATGGAAAATCAAAGGAATGACAAATTCAACAGCAAATGTAAGAGGAGAGCTGGAGATCGAGGAAGAGGACAACCATTCAAGAAGGATAGAAAGTTCAGGATGTATTAAACGCACCTGACCTCAAAGGGAACCTAGTGTCCATCTTGGCAATGGAAGACAGAGGCTACAAGGTAACCTTCAGTAATGGCAAGGTATGTATATGGGAAAATAATGTTAAAATATGCCTTTACTCTTGGGTTTAGTGTTGATTCATTATATCAGGTCGATGGAAGTCTGCTAGGTTTCATGTCTTGTGACACAACTCTTTAGTCCGAACTTTGGCATCGGAGGTTTGCGCACCTTCATTAAAAGGCTCTACCCGATGTAATACAGATGGTAACAGGGATGCCCAAATTCCAAGTAGAGAAAGAAGGTGTATGTCCGGGATGTGTCGAAGGAAAGCTAAAAAGGGGACCATTCCCCTCAAGCCAAAGCAAGACCTACGATATATTACAGTTGGTTCACTCAGGCATATCTAAGGCTGACATTAAGAGGGAGACTACTACACCACATACTCCTGAGCAAAATGGTGTGGCGGGAAGGAAGAACCGTACGATTGTGCAAGCTGTCCGGGCCATGCTACATGATCAAAGACTTCCGAAGTTTCTATGGGCTAAAACTACAATCACTGCCGTATATGTACAAAATCGATGCCCTCATCAAGCATTGGGTTCCAAGACTCCTGAAGAAAAGTTCACCGCAAGGTGAATAATCTTCTGACTTTGAGGAGCTCTCAAGAAGCTGACACCAGGGAACCGAAAGAAAAGGATGATGAATCAATGCCTGATGTAGAAGAACCCATGGATCCGATTGATCCTCATCCACATGAGCCTTCCTCTTTTAGGAAGAGGCCTTCATGGCTTAAGGGGTTACTTGATGATGCTGAAGGACATGCTGCACCCCGAGGAACCTTTCGTGAAAGTAAGAAACCTAATAGGTATCAAGGATACCTAACCATCATGAGCACGATCATACAAAATGAGCCTTCGTCATTCTCAGATGCCGTCAAGAATCAAGTATGGAAGGATGCTATGACCAAAGAATATGAGTCTATCATAAAGAATGGTGTTTGGGAAGTAGTTCCTAGACTCCAGGACAAGACTGTTGTTACTTCCAAATGGCTTTACAAGATAAAGCTGCAGCAGATGGAAGCACGGAAAAGTATAAGGCTCGTTTTGTTGCTCGTGGTTTATCCCAGAAGGGAGGTATAGACTATGATATTTGCACCTGTTACCAGATATACGACCACCCGCTTGATCATATCCCTTGTGGCTTCACAAGGATGGAACCTACATCAGATGGATGTTAAGACTGCGTTCTTGCATGGTTCTATCAAAGAAGAGGTCTATGTGGAGCAACCTGAAGGATTTGAGATTTATGATTGAAAATCTCATGTATGCAGGTTGAAGAAGGCTCTCTATGGGCTGAAGCAAGCACCCCGAGCATGGTATGAGAGGATCGATAGCTACTTGATGAAGTTGGGATTCACTAGGAGTGAAGCTGATCCTAACCTTTACTTTAAGGTTGAAGATGACAAGCCTCTCATACTGGTGTTGTATATGGATGACCTCTTTCTAACAGGTGTAGATCCTCTCATTCACAAATGTAAGAGGGAGATGGCTTCTGAATTTGAAATGAAGGACCAAGGAATTGAAGTGTGGCAGAAGCCAAGGGAAATTTTCCTATCTCAAGGAAAATATGTGGTAAATATATTGGAAAGATGCGGTATGATGGATTGCAAGCCTGTGACTACCTCGAGGATCTTAACTTTTAGAAGTTATATGGTAGTGATGTCGGACCAGACTTGGGAAATGCCTCTGAGTTTCAAAAACTCATTTGCATTGATGTTCTTGGTGAACCTCCGTCCGAACATATGTTTTGCAGTTAGCATTGTGAGCTCATATTTGGTTGAGCCTCACTGGATTGATGCCAGGAATGTTTTGAGATGTCTTCAGGACACAATCTCTCATGGATTAAGATACACTGCCGGAGATGTGAGACTACTTGGATATACTGATGTTGATTGGGCAGGCAGTGTGGTGGACCGTAAGAGCACTTCCGGGTACTGTTTCACCTCAGGATCTTCTTCGATATCCTGGATGAGGAGAAAGCAGAAGTCGGTGGCTTTGAGCACCGCCGAAGCAGGATATATTGTTGCCAGCATAACCTCGTGTGAGGTAGTCTCGTTGCGAAAGCTCTTCAGTGAGCTATTTGGATTTACATTGGATACCACTGTGATTCTCTGTAACAACCAGAGGTGGGATTCGATTATTGAGTAATCCCATATTCGTCAATTACTCCAGCAGATAGACATCATCTGGGATATGGTAATTCGATGAGAAAGGAAGCTCCATCACATTAAGATGATGTACAGGTTGATACACCTTGTCAAAGCCCCAAGGAAAGATCTAATCTGTGATTTTCCCAAATGACTTGGAGTCGGCAAGAAACCTTTGTACAAGGGTCCTGCATGTTGCATACATTGAGCTCTGGGAGCTCTGAGGGCTTGCGGTTCCTACTGGAGCAACATATGACCACAGGGTGACTCACCCTCCCCTGGTGGTGCACACTAGAACAAGATGATTCGCTCTCTTGTGGGACAAGATGATTCGCTCTCTTGTTGAACAGGATGATTCGCTCTCCTATGTAGCAGGATGATTAGTTCTCCTGTGAGGCCTGGATTGATGTGTTCTCCATGGCAGCCTGGATTGATGTGTTCTCCATGGCAATTGTAGCAGGATTGATGTGTTCTCCTGTGAGGCCTAGATTGATGTGTTCTCCATGGAAATTGTAGCAGGATTGATGTGTTCTCCTGTGAGGCCTGGATTGATGTGTTCTCCATGGAAATTGTAGCAGGATTGATGTGTGTTGTGGGGAAAAATGCCTATGCAGGACGATCCTATCCACCTAAGGTGTGACAGTGCCTTAGCAACAAACAGAGACAGCTATTCTGGTTTCTTCCTTTATGAAATGTGAAATAGGAGAGATCAATGGACTTACCGGTGTCTTTCGTTTGTCCCTCGATCCAGATCCTCTTCTCTTTGGGAGTTCACAGCTACTTGCCCCCTCGCTCGCCCAAGAGAACAGCTACTTGATTCCTACGAGATCACAAGAGAACAGCTACTTGCGACAAGAGAACAGCTACTTGTGACAAGAGAAGAACACAACACAAAGGCAGATATTCATATTCATAAATGATTCAGGATTATAAATAAATCAAATACACTAATGCAATCATACATCAAAGATACATCAGTATATAGGAGAAAACCAAGATAGCTTTATTGATAAATAACAAGGTTCAGGAAGAGATACAACCCAGAGGGCTCCAATCCAGCATCTCCTTCCCAGCAGAATGGAATTCCTATCTTCACCTCCCTTCAAAGCATTAAGCACCCAATGATTCCAGTCTCAAACCAACAGCAATTCTTTGCAATAACAAAATTCCAGCCTCTGTATCTCATGGAGGAGAGATCCATATATAGATGTTTGGAGAGAGGATGAGTCAGCTTGAGATCTGACTAGTGTCCTCTCCCTCTGTTAGTTCTTGAGTCCACTTGGAGGTTCTTGCTTCCACTTGGAGATTTGGAACCTCTTACTCATCACCAGTTGAATTCCCTGAGGCAAGTGTCATTTGGGAAGCTTCCTGGGTTTTGACACCTTGAGGAATGAGCCTGCCACATGTCCAATCTCGCTCAGCGCAGGTAGCCAGTGTTGGAGTTGAAATTCAGCGCAGGTAGCCAGTGTAGCCATTGGCATTCAGCGCAGATGGTCAGTGGAGCAGTTGACATGATCCTGAATTGACTTGTTTTTGAGCAGTTTCAAGTGGAGAACTTCTGTGAATTGCTGTGGTTTGTTAGCCTTGTTCCTCTAGGGGTAGGAACAACATGTTTAGGGACTTTGGATCCCTAAGATTATGGACATTTCATGCTCAATGCTGTAAGGCACAAAAATGTCTATAATAGTTGCCCCCTAAAGTATGAGGTCGTTTATCAGGTGAAATGCTTTATCCAGGAGGGTCCGAAGTTCATCCAATTGCTGGGAGGAGACCTGTAATAAGATACAATACAATACATTATTTTTCATACTGCTTTCATGATCTAGCTGAGGCGGGCATTCCCATGCTCAGCTTTATAAATTCATTTTCTGTACATAGAACAGACAACCGTCTGATGGTAGACTGATAATTTTGATGAAATTATCATCCTTTGAGTAGGATGATCGTCTGCTGTAATGATGTACATGTCAAATGTCTTTATCTTTCCCGAATATATATCGCAACCCGGATGGATGAAACTAGATCCGGGGTCTTCAAACTCATTCGATCTTCACTCTAAGTACAAGTCAATCCATGTGAGAATTGTTCTGAAGTCGAACATGGAAAGACATCGCTTGATTACCGGTCAATGATGTAAACCGTTAACAAGCGCGAGAGGAATCACCGATAATGATAATGACCCTCAAGGTACTGCAGTACAATTCACGTGGTGTGAATAAAGGACTTGGCGTCGAACACCACGCAAAATCTTCTGGTCGAAGGTCATTGATGTATACCTGTCGCCGGAAGTGAGAAACTTGCCATTGAGGCATGCAAGCTTCAAAGTACTGAAGGGGTTGTTCCTAGATCAACTTCTTGGATAATGAGCTAATGTCGACAAGAAGCGATCCGTCAAAGGAGGGCCTTAATGAATCCCACATCAGTGACACGGAACGGAGCTAATGATTTTGATGGAGGTGAAAACGATCTGTGACATATGATTCAGGGTGGCGGTCATGAATGGATGAAGGATAATGTATGGCAGTGGATGGGACCCGGTTGACTCTTTCTGAACGACTTCTCTTGAACATATGGCCACACTGATGCGATGGATCGGTAGCATTACCCCAATTATGGATGGTATGGCGAGACCATGGTGATGTGACCGGTGAATGAAACAACCCAACCCGATTGTGGTACGGATGAAAAGTGTCATGTTCAAGAGCGACCTGCTACCATCAAAGTTTTCTTTAGTTTCTCCCAATTTTTCCCCAGTCATTGTTGACCAGTACCTCTTTATTTTTGTCAAGCTTGAGGAGGATAACATATGCTTGTTCTATAACCTGCCCTTCGGGCAAGCCCATCGCTATGTTTTAACGAGCCTAGCGATAGTGAAACTCGTTCTCGTCTAAAGACAAGTTTGTCACTATTTAATGATTTTAACGAGTCTAACGACAAAGACGACTCGGTCCCTTTTCATTTTTTAGAGAGTCTGAAAAGGTACGTAAAGTTAACTCCAAAATTCCTTTTTCGTCATCTAATCCCTCAAGTCCGAAAAAGTATAAAACAATACAGAAGGGATGAGTTTTCGATAGTTTTAACGAGCCGAACAAAACAAGCGCTCGATCTTTTTGTGCAATAATCCCTCAGGTCCAAAAAGATTAAAATCTAGAGGAGGGATAGCACTTCCGGTCGCTTTAACGAGCTGGAAGGCCAAAACTCGGCAATCTTTTCATATTTTACGAGTCAGTTGAAAAGAGCTTAAAGAAGACTCGTCTTTTGAGGAACGAGTGATAAACAGGGTTAGCAGCTGATTCCAGGTACAGGTTGGAATTTTCCAATCACGGCAGTGTCACAAGGATGGCTAGGTGAAATCACTCTTCGCAGCTGTTCCTCAAAATGGGTAAACAATCATATGGAGGTGAACGATCGGCCAAATGAAAAGTGGAGGTGACGGTGCAAACACGACCAAGGCTTTAATGGCTGATAGAGTTACATTCACAATGGTTATTTACGGGGATAGGTTCATTTTTTAATGAGCTTGAACGCAGAAAAACACTGCTCAAACTTATGTTTATTTTTTAACGAGCATGAACTATGCGCTAAAACTGCTCGGATCTTGCGTTTATTTTTTAACGAGCATGAACTTTGTGCTAAAACTACTCGATTATACCAGTCATATGATAAGAGTGTCTCATTGAAGATGCTATTTTTTAGGGAGCTTAGATCTTACGTAAGCTTTGCTCCGGATCCTTTCGTTATGCAAGCTCGGAAACGACTAATCCTACGAGTTTAAAGGGTTAGACCTACAGGTTTAAAGGGAGGACCTAAAAATTTAAAAAATAAATAGCCGCCCCTTGCTAGCACTCCAAAAGGTTTGCATGCCCCCAGGCATAAAGTACGATTTCAAGGTTACCTCTACTTCACTTCCGCCAAAACATTTGTTTTAACGAGAGAGGCTTACCTCTTTCAGGTTACCCAAAGATTGTCTCGTTCACGGAGCAAACAAAACATTTCTTCAGCGATGTCTACCGAAATAGACAAAGGTGAGCGACGTAGCCCGCCAACTCACATAACTTTGACAAAAGAATCTTATTCTAGAACAACCCTCTTCCTAGACGGACGGGGTACGGACTAGTCATATTCTCCCGCGGAAACCTACCCTATACCCAAAGTTTTCCTGCCGAAGCAGACCAGGATGCATGCCCCCTGGGTTCCAGCCATATCCTCCCGGATTACTCGCGCTCATCAGGAGGACGGACCGTGGGTTGAGACACTTCTTGCGTGAATAGACCATTTAGGGATGGTACATGACTATTTGCGATGCGTGATCCGGGAAATGAAAGTTGGTCCACGAGCTTGACCATTCTTCCTTCATGCGGAAAACACATTACTCTAAAGAGTGATGAGACGATGGCTCCCATGCAATATATATAGTCTCGTCCAAGGAGTAGGTTATAATCCAAGGGTCCTTGAACGATCATCATGTTCATTTGAACGGTCTTCCCTTTCAATGTTATGGGCACATTGGGGAGGATCCCTAAAGGTCGATTGGTTCCTTTATCAAAGCCTGATAGATTTCTCATTTCAGGCAGAAGCACTGGCGAACCAAGCGCTTTCCAAGCAATAGAGGAAAGGATACTCACAGATGCCCCCTCATCAATGATAGTGCCAGCCATTACCATTCTGTATATTTGGACGATAATTCTGAATGGTATGCTAGCTGGCAAGCGGGGTCTGCCTAGTTGGTTCCAGTCGAACGAGACAACTAGGTTGCTTGGCGGTGGGACCGAATAGACGGCCGGATATCGCTCTGACGAACTTCCTTCCTGCGATAAAGGAATGGTGGCATTGCCCCCTTGTTCATCAGAGTCAGTGTTGATGAAGAGAATTTGGACGGTGTCGTCTTTATTCTCCTCTGTGATGGTGTCATTCGAAGATAGAGCCTCTGAAGGCAAAACCGGGTCAACTGCCGTTTCAACCTTTAGACTTTCGTCAGGTATGGATTCAGACGGTTCATCTTCAATGACCGGCGCTTCGGCTGACCACTTGAGCGGGCCAGCCGGGTTCTCAACTAGCGAAGGACTTGGCAGGAGTTTTTGATATCCAGGAGGAAGTTGCGCTCGTAAAATCGGGCGATCTTCCAGAACTCTTTTTGCCTCGTCTAAGAAGGGACAACGGTGGATGGCGTGATCGCCTTCACATAGTTTGCAGGAAAATCTAGCGTTCCCTCTTTGTCCTGTGGCTTCACTTCCACTAGTCGACGGTGAGCAGTCAACATGGCTATCAGAGGTTGACGCTACCGAATTGTGCAAATGGGGAGACCAGTCCCTTAGTATCCGAGGGATACAGGGACAATCTCTGTGGAAGTGGTCTCCCTTGCATATGACGCATGGCGATTTAGGCCTTGCCAGTGCTGTGTGTGGATTTTTGTCAGACGACACTTGTTTGCCCCCAGTCGCCTTTAGCTCCTTCTTCTTCTTTGCTTTCTTCTTCTTCTCCTTCTCCTCCTTAGGAACTCGGTTTTTTCCTTTACCAGTTCCGTCAAGCGAAGAGGAAGGAGGAGAGGAAGATGAAGTAGAAGGCTGGTGGGAAACTCTGGTCTGGTCTAACTGTTGACTCGACTGTTCAGGAATGGTGGTGTTCTAAACGACATTGGTTGAAAAGAGCCAGACTGGTAGGCCAATTGTCAGTCCTGGAAGCGACAATGTGGCCATGTGGGGCGCACCAACTTCTCCCCAAGAGGAGAAAGGACTAGGATTTCCACTTAAGGGAATTCCTTGGTTGGTGGGCTCCATCTTTTCAACCTAAAGATCAACGCGGGAATAAAGGGTGATTGTTCCGTTTAAAATAAATTGTTAACGACGCTTTAGACACAACTTGCTTTTTCACTTTTAAAGAGTCGAGAAAAAGCTAAAGATGACTCTAGTCTCCTTCGATGTTTTAACGAGCCCGAAGTGACAAATGCTCGGATGGACTTTTTCTGTTATAGAGTCTGAAAAAGGCCAAAAGAAACTGCTCTGGAGTTCTAGGCACAGGGTGTGCCAAACTTTTCGCAAAATCGTAGAATATTTTTAGGGTACGGGCGGTCGATCTTCCTGAATGTTGTGTTTAGTGCATTGCGATCAGTAGGGCGGCCGACACGGCTTCCTAAGGATAAAGGATATATGCCTATAGGGGTCTCCCAATATATACGCGACGGTACGTGGGAGCACAATCCATACTAGCGCTATCGTCCCTCAGGAGGAATCACCCACCTTCCACGAGATCGACAGTCACTAGGATTAACAACGCCGGAACACGTCTCTAGCCTAGACCTCTATGTTGTGCGTTATGTTGCAAAGCGTTGTTAAGTTCATTCAGTTTATTTTAAGTTTATCTTTTTAGAAGTTTGCCTTTCAAGGTTCACCACGAGATGTATGATACAAATTCCTAAATGCAGTCTAAAGATGATAAGCAAGCTTTATATCTTTTCAACTTTGAAAATCCTAGCTACTAAGGGAAAAGAAAGACACCATCTTTTCTCAAAGAGCAATCAGCACACTCTAATGCAATGTTCCTAAATCAAGCATGCAAACTTATCAAAATGCAAATGCACAATGCAGGTGTTTGTTTTCCGCTTTCTTAGTATTGATGCCTACAAAGAAAGCTTTTTGTACAACTTTGAATTTGCTTTTAAATGACAGATACAAACAAGTTTACTTTTTCGAAATCAACAAGGGCAGAAGATATTACAACACTTTGCGACTTTCGAAATGAACACTTGTTTCGACACTTAAAAGAGACAAACTCAAACCAATAAGCAAAAGTAAATGTATAATCAACTGCAAATAGCCAATGAACTCTCTCCTAAGATCACAATCAACAGATCTGAATCAAGGGCTACAGGATGATTATTTCACTCATGCAAAGGAAAACTGTAAATGATGCCACAAACACATAAAAACACTCACAGTCTTTTTGTACAAAAGGAGGCGGAATTTAAGCAGAGAAAAGGAGTTATCAGACTGGTACCTATGCTGGTTACAGGCTGCAAAAAACAGAGATCAAAACAGGGCAACAGAGAGCAGAGAACCCCAGCTGCACAAGGCCAAACTGGTTCAGCGCAACCTCAACACAGGGGTTTTGACATTCAACGCAGGTAGCCTTCACGGGAACTGCGTTGAAATGCAGAATCCCTTCACTGGGTCTGCGCTGAAGGAGAAACTCTCGTTTCCCACAGGTTCTGGGTCACAAATTGCTCAAAAATCAACGGTTTCAGGCCAAATCAGAAACACAAGCAAGGTATAATCAAAGGGATGCTTTGAGAGGGTACTAAGATCTATCACAAAGGATCATCAAATAATTTGTGAGTCCATTGTTCAGATCATAGACAAAATCCAGTGAAGGATCAAGGCAACAACTGTCTACTTTGCAACTGAGAATAGTAGAAGCAGTTCGATTGTTGTTGTTGAGTCTATGAGGTAAACAATGATAGAAACACAAATAAAATGACTAAAACAAATCTTCCCCAGTGGAGTCGCCAATTTGTTGGGGGGGAAAATGCCTATGTAGGACGATCCTATCCACCTAAGGTGTGACAGTGCCTTAGCAACAAACAGAGACAGCTATTCTGGTTTATTTCTTTATGAAATGTGAAAGAGGAGAGATCAATGGACTTACCGGTGTCTTCCGTTTGTCCCTCGATCTAGATCCTCTTCTCTTTATGTGTTCACAGCTACTTGCCCCCTCGCTCACCCAAGAGAACAGCTACTTGATTCCTGCGAGATCACAAGAGAACAGCTACTTGCGACAAGAGAACAGCTACTTGTGACAAGAGAAGAACACAACACAAAGGCAGATATTCATATTCATAAATGATTCAGGATTATAAATAAATCAAATACACTAATGCAATCATACATCAAAGATACATCAGTATATAGGAGAAAACCAAGATAGCTTTATTGATAAATAACAAGGTTCAGGAAGAGATACAACCCAGAGGGCTCCAATCCAACATCTCCTTCCCAGTAGAATGGAATTCCTATCTTCACCTCCCTTCAAAGCATTAAGCACCCAATGATTCCAGTCTCAAACCAACAGCAATTCTTTGCAATAACAAAATTCCAGCCTCTGGATCTCATGGAGGAGAGATCCATATATAGATGTTTGGAGAGAGGATGAGTCAGCTTGAGATCTGACTAGTGTCCTCTCCCTCTGTTAGTTCTTGAGTCCACTTGGAGGTTCTTGCTTCCACTTGGAGATTTGGAACCTCTTACTCATCACCAGTCGAATTCCCTTAGGCAAGTGTCATTTTGGAAGCATCCTGGGTTTTGACACCTTGAGGAATGAGCCTGCCACATGTCCAATCTCGCTCAGCGCAGGTAGCCAGTGTTGGAGTTGACATGATCCTGAACTGACTTGTTTTTGAGCAGTTTCAGGTGGAGAACTTCTGTGAATTGTTGTGGTTTGTTAGCCTTGTTCCTCTAGGGGTAGGAACAACATGTTTAGGGACTTTGGATCCCTAAGATTATGGACATTTCATGCTCAATGGTGTAAGGCACAAAAATGTCTATAACAATGTGTTCTCCTGTGAGGACAGGATTGATTAGTTCTCCTGTCGAGGCATCCTACCCATGCAGTCTGGGACTCATGGGAAGTACCTCTCATCTGATCAATGAGAAGGGAAATGAAGTTAGGGACCATAGTAGTACCGATGGACGCATCGTTGTAACTACCATACTCCCTACGCTAGGATGACCTCCATTGATCTGGGATCAATGATACTGGTCTGGGACCAGTGGTAGGAGTTGTACCATACTATGACGCTGACTTCGGGTCAGTTGAGACTGGTCTGGGATCAGTGGTACATACTCTGAGACTGACTTTGAGTCAGTGGAGGATGATATTGGTCTAGGACCATTGGAATTGTACTCACTATGACGCTGACTTTGGGTTGGTTGAGACTGGTCTGGGACGAGTGGTACATACTCTGAGACTAACTTTGAGCCAGTATGATACATCCTCGATCATTTCTTTTTCTTCATAATTCGGACAAAAGCAGAGTAGAACAGAACAGTGCAAGAGCAGAGTAGAACAGAACAAAACAGTACAGATCAGTGCAGGGTAGAACAAGACAAAGCAGAACAGGCAAAATAGAGCATAGTAGGGCAAGGGTCAGGCTGTACAAGGCAGTGCATTTGATGGATGAATAGTAAATGACCGATAGACAGATTGCAGATGAAGTTCTCCATGGTTGAGAGGGAGTGTTAAAATTGGCAACCAGGGCAAAACTTCATGTGGATCATCTTATTCATGGCTAATAATATTTTTATTAGATTCCTCTCGTCAAGAGGTGTAGGATTGATATAAAGATCATCCAATTCCGATAAGTATTCATGGAGATATGAATTTATTTTGATTATGGAATTATTATCAAGCCGACCTACAACTCATGTAGGCTCAGAAGCCCAACAGTCGCATCTATTCACCCACCAACGTTGTGTATAAATATAAGAGGACTTTTCCTCATTTGGACTCACTCATCTCATCACATCTCTCTCTCTCTACTGCGCAGATATGAGTCTCTTCTCTACTGCGCTGAAATGGGTCTCTCTCTCTCTCACATGTGAAGCCGGAAGCTGTTGAATTTGAAGCTGCAACTGCAGAAGTAAAGATTGACTTGCGTGGCCTAGAAGATCTCCTCATCTAAACTGCGTTGTAGGTTCATTTGAACCTCCTTTGAAAGCCGCAACTTTTGGTGGTGGAATGAAGTCAATCCGACGAACGGTTTGCAAGATGTTGACTGCCCTAGTTTGAAGCCAGAAACTACTGAAACTGAAGCTGCAACTGCAGAAGTAAAGATTGACTTGCGTGGCCTAGAAGATCTTCTCATCTGAACTACGTTGTAGGTTCATCTAAACCTCCTCTGGAAGCCGAAGCTTTTGGTGGTGGAATGAAGTCAATCCGACTGTCGGTTTGTGAGATATGGTCTGCCCTAGTTTGATAATGAAGCTGCTAATGCTGATGCTACTGATCTAGGGTTTGCTAATGCTGATATGAATCAGATTTATTGTACTATTTCTCTCTGCTGAATTATTGAAGATAAAAGAAGATTTGATCAAAGGGTTTCCCCACACATTGTGGGGTTTGTCCCTGGCTAGCTGCCACATCTTGTGTCTCTTGTCTTGGCTTGTTTTATGTCGATCGTTTAATGTTCTATCTGCACTTTACTTTATGTACATGTGATTGCTAATTGGTGGAATATAATAAGAAAAAGAAGTAAACTGTTATAAGCATAGAGCATACCATAACTTATCGGGCAGGTAAAGGGCAAACATCAGGTTGGCCCGATATGGATGCGAACCATTGGATGAGGGGGGGGAGATCATACAGTTATCAGGAGGTGAATCTGCGTAGTGATTTATTAAAAAAAAATTGGGGGGGGGCCATGGATCTAATCACTAGCAGTTTATGATTAACTTAATATTTAATCTTGTCGAGGTGCTTTAATGAGGGATTAAGGACTGAGGGTGGGATTTAATATATTTGTGGGATATGGGGTAGTAATATAGTTTATAAGTAAACTAAAGGGTGGGATTAATTTATATAAAGAAGTTAAATATATATAGGAAAATGGGTTTATCGGGAATTTTATATATTTAATTAAAATGTTAGTATGAAGTGAAATGATCGGAAGGGGTATTGTGCTTAGGTATATGAAATGTTATGCGCGTTCCATACCCTTAGTACTTTAGGATAAATGTATTTGGTGGGTTTTGTATAAAACATGTTTATAAAGGAGTTCTCCTAGGAAGAGGAACTTAACCTTAGGAAAAGGGGTTTTGTGAGGGGGATGAATGAATTATAGTGAAATTTAACACCTTTCCTTCTTAAGTCATCAAGTCGAGGGTCCGGTCCCACTAGAAGTTAGAAAAATGCTCTGAGCCTTTTTTACTAAAAGAACTAGAGGTATTAATATTTTTATTATGAAAGGGAAATTAGTGAGTGTTATGGGGGTTAAAATGAATGAGGGGATGTTACATTGTGAACCATTGCTTTTGCTTTGTCCTCTAATTATGTATTTTTGAAAATTGCATTTAAGATGATGACATAAGTGCATTGGTATAATTACATGACATTTCTGCAACCTTTCTACTACTTACCCACTTACTCATCCTACCATTTTTTCTTCACTTTATTTGGGTGCATTTAGGCTAGCAAACCCTTATCAATCTTTTTTTCTTTTTTTAAACAAACTATCTAATTCTAACCTTATATCATCCAAGGGCTCAGATTAAACTGATGAGCTCCTTTTATTCACTCTACCTATCTAAAGATCTGCCAAGATTACACTGTTTGGTCAGATTTATTCACTACCTATAAACATAAAATTCAAAGTATGAAATAGCCAAGTTTAAACATTTTGACTATCATGGATTGTGGCATAAGTAACAAGTTGCACACAATCATTTATTATGCATAAAAAGTAAATAGTAGTGGCATTTTGACTTTCACACTTTCATGGTCTCTTTTTGTCTTTTGGGGTTCATACATTTTCATTTTTTGACCTTTTTCATTCTTTTTGTCCCTTGATTATTCTTTCAGGACATACCCTCTTTACATTTTTTTAAATTTTTTAATATGGAAAACATTTGCAAAAAGCAAAGGTATGTACAATATTACAAGGCTTAACCTTAATCATTCAAAATTATGACTCCTATTGGTATAGGAACCTAACAGTGGCTCCACTTGGGGATGGCATTTCCCAGTGAAATGTCAATAACTTTGTATATCAGTAGCCCTTGAATTGATGTTGATGTTACCTTGCAAAATTATCCTCTATGCCTCTGCATTATTGACACATGATAGTAAATCATTAAAGCTTAGGGCCTTCTCTTCGGCCTTCAACTTTTAAAATCACCATCCAATCCACACTAGACTGTTTGAAAAAATGAAATATGTACAATGGGAAATAAAAATTAGTAGTTAGGTTCAAATAGTGTTTGAGCATTCGACCATTCACTGGTCCACCTTCTGCTTCTGTACCATCCATTTCTCTTAGGAAGAAAGCATTATTACCTCTGAAAGCATAAATGACATATGGACCTTTCCATAGGAATCCAAATTTCCAATGTTTACCTTTATCTTCCCTCTTTGAATCCCATTTTAGGACTTTGTCACCAAGGTAGAAATCTTCAGCCTTGGTTCTCTTATCAAAAATATTTTTAATCCTTTCCTGCACAACCTGAGATCTGATGTATACTTCCTCCCTAGTTTGTTGAAGATGTATTGTTTGGTTGATTCTTCTTTGGATGCAATTTGGATCAACCTGCATTTATTGAAGCAACTTCCTTACTGGTGTTCCCAAGGAGGATGGAAAAATAGCTTCCATCCCATAAACTAGTTGGTAGGGAGAAGTACCAATTGATTTATTAGTGGTTAGTCTGTCTACCCATAAGGCATTGACTGTTTTCTTATTGTCCTCTAACAACCTTTTGATGATGTTCACAAGACGTTTGTTTGAGGATTCTTCCAATCCATTTCCTTGAGGATAATAGGTTGTGGAATGGCCTAGGGTTATATGATACTTGTCACAGAAATATATCATTCTTTTGGATTTAAAGGTTGTTGCATTATCAGTAATGAGCTTAGTTGGATATTCAAATCTTGATAGAATGTTGGTTTCAAGGAAGGTTATGATAACAGTGTCACTGGCTTGCCTTGAAGGTATGGCCTCTATCCATTTTGTGAAATAGTTTGTGGCAGTGTGGATCCAATAGTGTTGCGCAAAGGAAGGTGGGTGAATTTCACCAATGAAGTCTAAACCACATTGTTGAAAAGGCGTTTCAGCAGAGATTGGCTTGAGGGTTAAAGGTAGAAGCTTTTTCTTTCCCTCAAAATTTTGACATTTGTGACAAGAGGTCACATATTTCTTCACATAAGAAAACAAGGTAGGCCAGTAGAAACCAGCTCTAAGAATCTTATTAGCAGTGGTTTTCTAGTAAAGGTGTCCTCCACAGTCACCTGCATGAAACTCTTGTAATACTTTGTCAGATTCATCTTTTAATAAGCAGTTGAGAAGAATACCTTCATGATTTCTCCAAAACAAAGCATTGTCTAATATACAAAATTTTAAGGATTTCATCTTTAAAAATCTGCTTTTGGTCTTAGATAATTCAGGAGGAGCTTGTAAATTTAGTAAAACATAAATGATATCAGCATACCATGGTGATTCAACAAAGGCCTGGCTAATTAGTGGAGTCACCATCTCCTCCTCATCATCTATTTGTGCAATAAATTTTATATCTAGGGCCTCACAGTTTGATTCAGCCATGAGTTTGGCTAAACCTTGGCCCTTGATTAACTTAGTTGGTTTGATTTCTATATCATATTCTAGAATAGTAGCAATCCATTTTCCCCTCTTTCCGTCTAGACCACCTTGAGTTAGGATGTCTTTAGCTACTGAATTAGGAACATAGGCTACTATATGAGAATATAAAATGTACACCCTAAAATCCTTGATGGCTTTGACCAAAGAAAAGGCTTGCTTTTCCATTATGTTACATTTTATGGGGTCATCTCTTAGGGATTTGCTAAAGAAAGCAATAGGTTTCTCATAGCCCTGGTCATTTTTCTACAGTAAAATTGCAACAATTGTGTGATCAGAAGCAAAGGAAAATAAGATAAAATATCTATCAAGTTTTGGGCTGATCAACATTGGTGTTTTAGTTAAGGCTAGTTTGATATCTTCAAAGGATTTCTTAGCCTCAACAGTCCATTTTATTTATGTTCGAATCTTTTTTCAACATATTGTTCAGTGATCTAATTAATTTAGCTAGATTAGAAATAAATCTTCTAAGAAAGTTAGTCTTCCCTAAGAAAGCTTGTAATTCCCTATTGTTCCTTGGATGTTGTATCTATAAGATCGCTTCTATTCTTGCAGGGTCTATTCAGATACCATCTTTTGATATTATATGACCTAATAATTTTCCTTCTTCTAACCCAAACAAAGACTTCTTGGAGTTCAAAGAAATTCCATATTTCCTGCATTTAATAAAAACCTGCCTTAGATGAACCAAATGTTGGTTGTCAGATTTTGAAAATACAGAAATGTCATCTAGGTATATCACAAGGAAGTCATGAATTTCTTTGGCAAAAGCCTATATCCATAGTCCTTTGGAAAGTGGCTCCTGCATTCATTAGTCCAAAAGGCATTTTCGCATACATGAATGTGCCCCAAGGAGTAGTAAAGGCAGTTTTAGCTTGGTCATCAGGATGAACCAAAATCTGATTGTAACCAAAAAACCCATCCAATAATGATATTATGGTAGCTCCAACTACTGCCTGTAAAATGTGGTCCATTTTGGGGAGAGGGTAATTGTCTTTAAGTGATACTTTGTTCAGGTTCCTAAGGTCCACACAGAGTCGGATCTCGTTAGTTTTCTTCCTCGTTGGTACCAAGTTTGAAACCCAATTAGAAAATCTGATTGGTGAAATTATCTTAGCATTGTACATCCTTTGAATCTCCTTTTCAATTGTAGGTAGTAAGACAGCATTAATCCTTCTCAGTTTTTGTTTGAAAGGTTTTTGATTTTATTTTATAGGAATGGTGTGTTGTATGATGTTGGTGTCATAAGACTTGAGGTCCTCATAACTCCAAGCAAAGACATCCTAAAATTCTTTTAATAACTCAATGTATTTTACTCTTTTAGTGGGAGGTAGTGATTTCAAAAGTTTGATCAATTTTGGATTTTCATCGGTCCCTATATTACACTCCTCTATATCAGACCTTACTGGTTCCATTTTAGGTTTCCTAGGAACATCATTTGAATCAAACAAATCCTCCAATGGGGTTAATCCCTTAGGTAAGAAATTGTCTTTGAGATTGATTACTTCAGTGTCTTCGTTAATTATTTCATCCATCTCAACTTGCTCTAGGTTTTCTACATCTGATTTCGTAAAGTTAGTGGGATGAAATCTATCTATCTCTTCACATTTTATCTCATTTATTTCTATTTTTTTTCTTTTATGTTAGGATCTATTGATGTGTTAGTATCTATATTTCTATTTACAAATTCTTCTTTTGAGATTAAAAAGTTGTTTATCTTTTGTCATCAACAAATATTTTCCAGTTCTTCAAATTATCTAGAATTGCAGGTCTGTGCCTAACTTCAGCAGTGTACTGATGGTTAGGTTGAAAGGGTAACTTGCAAGTGCTGGCAAACATTGCTAAACTATGAGCCTGCATATTATGTTTTCTAGGAATTACAGCAAGCTTGGTTTCTAAGAAAGTGTTTAGTATTTCTACAATGGTTCCTCTATAACAACTTAACCTAGGGTCCTTTGTCATATATACAGCATCAATTTGTTTTATAACTAGTTTAGAGTCTCCCATGACAAAGACTCTTTTGGCTCCTAGATTTCTAACTAATTTAAGACCTAAAATTAGTGCTTCATACTCGGCCATATTGTTAGTACATTTAAAATTTAGTCTGTATGCATGGCCTTCTGAGTGATTATTCTCTAGATTGTATATCCAAACTCCTACTCCTGCTCCAAACTTATTGACTGACCCATCAAACTCAAGATGCCACAATATTTCATGTTCATAATTTTCATCATCTGGTGCAACAAATTTTTCCTCATTTAAAGCAATTTGGCTACCTTGTTTATTGGAAAGTTCTAAAGTTTGGACAGTTTCCTCTTGTTTTGAAACTGCAATTTCTTTTGGTTCTACATCAACACTGTCTAAAAGAGTTTCTTGTGTTTGATCAGCATTATATAGGATAAAAGAATCAATGTCTGAATGTACGGAGTAGATAGGAAAGTTTTGAGGCCGATCCTGGCTACTTACCATGTATTTCATTAAAGTTTCTCGGTACAACTTCTTGGGTTGTCCAAAAATAGAGATTGTTTCATATGACATATCAAGTTGTAAAGACCCCTGAAGTTTGGCTCCCCATGATCTGGATAACAGCATGCCATACTTTGATGGGATGTCAGCAACCACAATATCCATAAGGATGCTTTTGGAAGGATATTGAACTAAGGTGACATAGAGGTCTTTAATCAATCCTAGACACTTTACTTGACTTGAGTCAAATGAAAATAAGTCCTTGTAAGGCCTTGTAATTTCCAGGTTTAACTTCTCCATTACTGATTTGGGCATTAAGTTGTGGGAGGCCCCAGAATCCAACATTGCATATGAAGAATTTTGTCATGGACATTAAGGCTAATGTAGAAGGGTGGTATTCCTCCTTCTAGTGGTTTTCCATTAACATTGGGACCAATAATAAGTTCTAGTTGGTCATCGAACAGGTTGACCGAATCCTCATTTTCAACAATGTTCAGGGTCTGGTTTATCTGTGTTTTGTAGGTTTCATTTTTTATTAACTTTGTCAAAGGGAATAAATATTTATCTTAGCTACCTCTACTCCCAAATTAAATGGCAAAGGGGCTTTTTCGATTTGAGGGTTTGGAATTTTCACAGTAGGGATTCGATTGGGATGGTCTTCTTTTCCTTTATTGGGGACCTCTTTTTGTGAGTTTTCAAATCTGGTGTTTTTAGGTGTGTCCACTGGTTTTTAGGGGAATTGAAGTAGAGGGTTGATCATCAGAAGGTTTATTAGGGGTTATATCTACAATGGTGGGGCCGGAAGGATTCTGGTTTTATCTGGGGAGAATCTAGAGGATTTTAGAAACCGGGGCTTCCTTAATTTTCTTGGGTTGATCTGACACTGTTTTCTTGGTTTGGTCAGGGATATCATAATTCTTTTCACTTCTTAGGTTATATTGTTTATGCACTTCAAATATGGAAGAATCATAACCTTGTTTATAATCAAATGATTCCCCAGACTAGATTTGCAATTGCTGCAGCATATGCAATTCCTGATCATCTTGGGTCAGAAAAGCAACACCTTCACCATCTAATCCCATCACGTTAATATGTGTGTCTTGCTCTAGGTCTTCAGGATGGGATGTTTCTACATAATTTTCTTGGAAAGGAGGCTTAATATTCTGATCAGGTCCATTTTTTCATTGTTTTGGATTTGGATTTTCCTAAAGTTTGGGTTTCTAACTGGAGGTGCCTATTGATTATCCCACTGGGGTTTCCTCTCTATATTCTCTATTCTATCCATTAACATTTCCATGCCTTTCGCTAAGCTATCCATTTTAATTTCAAAGGGTGAAGGCTCATCTTTAGCTTTTCCTCTTCTTTCATTCCTAACTTTAGCTCTTTCAGCTAATAAATTAGCCTCTACACTTACAACTACACTTTGCATATCTTCTAGGGTAGGGGTATTTCTTTCCCTGAGCTGGAATGCCATGTCTATGTCAAAACCATCATGGAACTTCATCAATGCTAAGTCAGGTGGGGTTCTAAGATTAACTGGAATTTCACTATATATATTATTAAATCTGGTGCAGTAATCTTGAACAGTTTCATTTGGTCCTCTCCTAATATTTTCATATTCTGAAAGGATCTATAGAGGATTCATTTTCTTTTCCCATATATTCAAAAATTTCTAATGAAATACTTCTAAACTATCAATACTATTATCAGGCAGTGATCTAAACCATTTCCTAACATCACCAACTAAAGTTTGAGCAAATAGTCTCATCTGGACATCCACAATATCAATTTCATGAAGTTCAAAGTAGTCTATCATCTTATTAACATGGTGTTGTGAAATGTACTGTCCTATGCCATTAGATTGGACAATTTTACTCTAGTAGTCTGCTAGCATGGCACCAAGTGGAGCAAGTAAGACAAGGGGAGCATATCTATTTTCCATGGCTATAAGTTGGAAGGGGCTAAGATGTGGGGTTGAGGTACTGGAAGATGATACAGTAGCAAAGGATGAACTAGGACTGGTGAGTGGTAAATGAGCAATGCTAGGTTGGTAAGGGAGTGAGGGTATGAATGGTGGTGGGGAATGGGATTCAGATTTTGAAGGGAATAGTGGTGAACTAAGAGTAGTGGATAATTGTTCAGAAAACTCAAGGATCTTGGTAATAGTAAGGGATGATTGTGGTGAATTCAGAATGTACTCATCAATTGATTGATTGGCCTTTTGGACTTCAAGGTCTGCAATGAACTTAGAGTCTAGAACAGTATCGTATATTTCACTTTCATACTTTGATTTAAATAATGACAAATTGAATTGCTCATCAAAGGGAAGATCTTCTAAAAACAACCATTCATCAAGGCATGAATTAGCTTTAACTAAGGGTGTGTGACTAGCTGAACTTTCTTCTTTTTTGGTTTTTCTTGAAATCAGGTTGGGATTATCAACTACTGGGGGAGGGTTTGGATCTAGGTTAGCCCTAGTATAATGAGTTCTCCTCGAAGCCAGAATTTCAGAATTTTTCTAATTGTTTTCTTTTTGTGAGAAATAAATTCTAATAAATTACTTTAACAGGCTCAAAAATACAAAATTAAAATTTTTCTAAAGGTTTAGTAGGACTGAGGGTTCTCCCTAGTATGGTCACATGTTATCAGGAAATCTAGTGTCCATTCAGAGCTGCTAGTCCCACTAAGATGGGTAGCTATCTTAGAAACAAACAAACTAAAGTTACTTGCGTTTTCCTTTATGAGAAGTAGATGAGAGAGAAGCAGAGAGTACCAACCTCAGTCTTTCACTTGGCTCCTTGCTTGTTTCCTCTCCCCTCTGACAGATCTTTTCCACTCCTTCCTTGCTTGTCCCGCTTCAAAGAGCACCTGTAAAGTCAAAGCAGCATGATACCATCAAAGCACAGAGATCTACAATCATAAACAATATAGGACCAGATATATATTGACCACACAAATGCATATATTAACTCAAACATACAAGAATGTGGAGGAAAACTCAAATAGCTTTATTGATAGAAAGAGTAGAAGAGAGGATTACAACCCATTGATCTAACCCAGTGTCATCCTCCCAGCATGAAAGCCCTTCTTCACCTCATGAAAATCTTATATCACCCAACACTATGATGTTCCACAAAGAAACCAATAGAACTTCTTTACAAAATACAAGATTCCAGCCTTTGGATCTCTGGGATGAGGGATCCATATATAGATGTTTGCAGGGGGGTGAATCAGCTTCTGGGATTTTGATTAGTTTCCTCTCTCTAATAGTTCTTGGTTCCACTTGGAGATTCATGATCTCTTACTCATCCCTAGGCAAATTCAGAGAGGCAAGTGTCACAGGAGAAGTTTTTGGAAGATTCCATGATCATCCACCTTGCAAATTGTCTCTTCCATTTGTCTACTCTCACCCATCGCACCCTACAGAAGGGCTTTCCAGTATGCATCGCATTTTTTGCATGTGGCAGGTGAGATGCATCACACCCTTAGCACTGAGCAGTCTGTATGGTCCAGTTTTGACCAGTTCTTAGTAGTTTTCCATGGAGAACTTCTGGGAGATGATGTAATCAGCTGACGTTGTTTCTTTAGGGTGTGAAACAACACTTTTAGGGACTCAGAAGCCCTTGGTTTATGGACATATATGATTGGGGTTGTAGTGCCCAAATATGTCTATAGCAATTGCCCCCTAAAGCATGAGGTCATAAATCTTTTGATGTAAGTGGCCTGATATCAGAGAAGTGTGTGCTTATCTAACTATCTTTACTCTCTCTGTTTGTGGAATGTAGAGTTTCCCACAATGATATAAGAGTCAGTCCTTCACATGATAATCTAATTCTTCTACTCTTTTGCCTTGACTCAAAGTTGCATATACATATTTAAAGTCTATATCTTGAGCATATTGTTCAATGTAGCTTTCACGTAGTACAGAATTATGCTTAAGTATAGTGGATGCATTTATAATGGGTCTAGATAACATGTCTGCAACTTTGTTATGTATGCCCTTTTTATATCTGATGACTAAATGAAACTGTTGTAGAAAACCCATCCACTTGTAATGCCTTGATTGCTGCAACTTAGTTTGGGAGTGTAGTTATTGAAGTGGCTGATAATCAGTATGTATTACTATCTCTTTGCCCATTAAGTAATGTTTCCACTTTTTCACACTCTGAACTAATGCATATAATTCTTTATCATATGTAGGATAGTTAACTACTGCAGGATTAAAAGCCTCAGAATGATAACATATGGGTTTACCGTGCTATGTCAACATTGCTCCCATGGCATAGTCACTGGCATCTGTTTGGATCTCAAATGGTCTTTGTAGATCAGGCAGTGCTAGTACAGGTGTTGTACTAATATTTTCTTTCAAGGTGTCGAAGGCTTTCTGATGTTTGCCTCCCCACTGAAACACCTTGTTCAATCCTGTCAAAGCATGTAAGGGAGCTGAAATTGAGGAAAAGTTAGAGATGAACTTCCTCCAATATTTTGCTGCTCCTAAGAAGCTTCTCACTTCTATAGCAAACTTGGGTTTAGGCTAGTTTACAATGACTGCCACTTTAAAGGGATCTATTTTCAATTCACCACCCCCTACTATATGACCCAAATAATTTAGAGATGTTTTTCCAAATTCACATTTTGGGAGTTTAACATAAAGTTTTTTCTCTTTTCAAAACATCTAATGTCTTCTTAACATGCTTTAAGTGTTCCTCCCACATTTTACTAAAAATCAGAATGTCATCCAGATACACAATAACAAAATCATCAAGAAAAGGTCTGAGTACATCATTCATTAATCTCATGAAAGTAGCAGGGGCATTGATCAAGCCAAAAGTTATAACCAGCCACTCATACAATCCCTACTTTGTCTTGAAAGAAGTATTCCATGCATCTTGTTCTGCAACTCTGACCTGATGGTATCCACTGTGCAAGTCCAGTTTGATGAAATAAACAACTTCCTTCAATTGATCTAAAAGATCATCTATGCGAGGAATGGAATAATGATTTTTGATTGTTATCTTATTCAGTGCTTGATAGTCAATGCACATTCTCCATGAGCCATCTTTCTTTCTCACCAAAATGATTGGTGACCCACATGGTGATGTGCTAGGCCTGATGAACCCCTTCTCAAGCAATTCCTACACTTGCTTCTTGATTTCGGCATCCTCTAAAGCAGACAACCTGTACATTCCAATATTAGGCAATGGAACATCTTGCTGCAAAACAATATCATGTACTATTTCCCTTTTGGGTGGCAAACCTTTAGGTTCCTAAAACAGGACATCACACTCTGAAAGAATCTTTTCTATATCAGCTTGTTTCTTAGCATTACAGCCCTCAAATACATTGGTTTTATCAGGTTTCTTTTCCTTTACAACCATTAGTGAGAATTGTTTGCATGAATTTATCATTCTTTTCATCCACCCTGAGTTTCTAACAATATAATCATTCTTGAGCTTATGAGCTCTTACAAAGTATTCGATTCCATCTTTAACAAGTAGATACTTGTTCTCAGCTCTATAGAAAATAGCCTTTCTATCATACAAGTAAGGACTCCCTAAAACAATTCCACATATATCTAAAGGAATTATGTCTAACTCAACCTCATCTACAAATGTTGACCCAAAAGAAAACTTGAGTTTGCACTATCTAGTCACTTGTAGTTGTGCTTTATCATTCAACCATCCTAATGGGTATGGTTTCTTGTGAGGTGTAGTTGCTAATCCCAATTTCTTTACAATTGCTTCAGAAATCAAATTTACTTGTGAGCCATTATCAAACAAAGTATCAATCTTTTGATGTTTGGAAACAACTCGAATATGGAAAAGCTCATGTCTTCTTCCCTCATGTTCTTCATCAATAATAGTTTGAGCAGAATTACTAGTAGAGGCTCCAGAATTCTTACCTTTTATACCTGTGGCTGCAATGATTGTTTCATCTCCTGAGTCTGACCCAAAATCTTTTTGAATAGTTGCATCAGTCTTCTTCTTCTTGCCCTCAAACTTCTTAGGTCTCAGCTTTGGATGCAGAATCTAGAAATGCTCATCATCATGCCCCTCCTTTTACAGTGAGTGCATGAAGCTTTTCTTTTCTGTGCAGTGTTTGCCTTCCTTGCTTTCCACTTCTGCTTTCTTTTCTCCTTGCTCTTGCTTGCAGTGGGTTGGGATGGTCCCCCAACTTCTGGATTTCCATTCTTTCCTCTAGCTTCTAGATGAGTAGCTTGTACAAATACCTCATTTATACTAGTGGGATTAAACATGAGGATGGTATGCCTCATGTAGTTGTGTAGACCACCAATGTACTTCAAAAGAGTCACTGGTGAGTCTAATGAGATCCCTAGAATCAATGCTCTCTTTCTAAATTCTTGAGTGTACCCTTGCACACTTTGCCCTTTCAACTACCGAAGAGTTTGCCAACTCATCATGGCTTGTCGCATGTAGGCCAATGGATAGAACTACTTCTTAATTGCAAAAACAAAGTCACTCCAGATAGAGATAGTCTTACCATGTCTTTTCATGTCAGCTTTGGTTTTGCCTTCCCACCAAACCAAGGCAGTGCCTCCTAGGCGTAGGCTTACCAGCTGAATTTTTCCCTTGTCTAAATCGATGTTCTACACTCTGCAATACACATCAATTTTTCTAATCCAATTGTCCAACTTTTCAGCATTTAAATCTCCATCATATATAGGCAAGTCAAATTTAACATCTAGCTTGATCAAATATGCTTTCTTATTATGTACAAGGCTATTAGGAGGTGTGAGGAAGCTTTCCTCTTTCCTTTTTCCTTTTGAGTGGTTGTTAGGCCCCTATACTACTAGTGTAACCCCTTATTGTTATTAGTATAACCCACTTATTATATTGATGTACCCATGTAGTGCCCATATTGTTACTATTGTGCCCCATAGAAGCCCACTATTGTTATTATTGTGCCCTTACATTATTATTGTTATGTCGGCTCTGATTATGTTATGACCCCTTAGACTCCTATATATAGAAAGGAGGTCTTTTCATTTGTATCATCCAAGAATTGTTCATTTATGTAATGTAAAGGAGGTTGCCCCCTCGAAGAGGCTGAATTCTAAGGCGTTGGTCTATCTTTTCTATCTTTTCTTGAGCTGGTTTCATAACATTTGGTATTAGAGCTTTGGATTCTAGGGTTTCGCTGCTCCAAACAGGTCATCATGGAATTTTCGCTATAACTTTTTTTCTGTGATGTTTCAGAAGTCGCAAAAGAAACCCATTTGAGAAGAAATCGTGCTGAACCTTGGGTCCAAATTTCAGAGCTTTTTGCGTGATATTTTCAGAGATATTATCTGAGGAAGTTGGTCTTTTTGCAGACTCCTGAATTACATTCAAAACAGGTGACCTGGGGAAAATCGTCATAACTTTCTCTCTGGGGATCGGATTGAAATTTCGTAAGGAGGTAAATAAATAGGACAGACTGTAGTTTCTTGTATACATTTTTCAGATCCAAAGGTCGAAACAGTGACTCGTGGCACGTCATACAAGTTCGCTCTACTGAACTAGTCTATAATCAAGTCACTGTGGGAGATTTCGCATAACTCTTCCTTGGAGAATCCAATTTGGGTCCGACTTGTGGCATTGGAAAGAGGACATAGAGGGCTACTACAGGTAGCAATTTCAAAACTTAAATATCCAAAAGGACAGAGTTATAGTTGTTTAAATATCGAGGTCCTAAAATCAAGAAAAAGCAAGATGAGGAAGTTTGATGGCAAGGATCCAGTAAATTGCATACTTCAGATGGAGCAATATTTTGATCTACATGGTGTACCACTGTTACAAAAGGTATGTATTGCATCTTCATATTTAGAACCAGATCAATTTTTATGGTATAAAGGGCTTTGTTCTCGTAAACAACTTGTGACGTGGTCAATTCTCACGGAGGAAATGATAGCACATTATGAGGATACAAAGAGCAACACCTTCTTTAGAGCAACACCACAACAATTGGAAAGAGTAAAAGGGCTTTGTGACATATTGGAAAGTAAAATTATGGCAACAAGGAAGTCTACCCCTCACAACTATAGAGACGGAAGTGTTGTTTCTCCTAGCCTTCCACAACCTACAAGGGTTACACCACAACAATTGGAAGAAAAAAGAGAAAAAGGGCTTTGTTACAATTGTGATAGAAAATGCACTAAAGGTCATAAGTGTGCTGAGAAGAAATTATTTTACATAGAGCATGAAGAGGAGGAAGAAAAGGATCAAGAAACATCAAAAGAAGAGGATATATGCCAGGACCCCACCCCAGAGAAAGAAGAAATGAATCTGACCATATCTTGTAAAGCATTGGCAAGAATTACCACTCCTCAAACTCTCAAGCTAGAAGAACATATCAAGAAGAAAAAGGTGCAAGAAGTGAAAGATCACATCGATAAAGAAGAAATGAATCCAACCATATCTTGTAATTCATTGGTTGAAATTACCACTCCTCAAACTATCAAGATAGAAGGACATATAAAGAAGAAAAAGGTTCAAGCGGTGAAAGATCACATCGAGCATCAACAACAAGTTCTCCAACTTTTAAAGGATAACGCCACTTTGGTGCAAAATCAAACGAAACAACAGGTAGATTAACATTGTAGTGAAAAATGTTTTGATGTAGGTGATTGGGTATTTTTACTGCTACATCTCAAGCAAGCTATTTATGAGAAGGAAATGTTGGCAATACTACATGCACTTAAAAAATGGCGACCTTACCGAATGGGAAGACTCTTCAAGGATGAGGATGTGGAAGCATTGTTTTGTGCTATTTATATTATCCAACCAGATTGGATAAATGAAGCAAGGGATGAATGGAAGAAGGACGAAGAGGTATGGCCACTTATTCAAAAGTTGCAAAAGATCCCAATTCAAACAATATTTCCAAAAATTAAAGAGGAAGGAAAAATCATATTAGAACCTGGAGTAGTCACAGAAACAAGAACCCGACAGCTACGAAATCGATCAATTTCAGAGTATCTCATCAAGTGGAAGAACTTACCCGCTGAATATTCTAGATGGGAGGATAACAATTTTATACAGAAGCATCAAGAACTACTCAAGCATTGAGGACAACGCTTTTTGAAGGAGAGGGGCATGTTAGGCCCCTATACTACTAGTGTAACCCCTTATTGTTATTAGTATAACCCACTTATTATATTGATGTACCCATGTAGTGCCCATATTGTTACTATTATGCCCCATAGAAGCCCACTATTGTTATTATTGTGCCCTTACATTATTATTGTTATGTCGGCTCTGATTATGTTATGACCCCTTAGACTCCTATATATAGAAAGGAGGTCTTTTCATTTGTATCATCCAAGAATTGTTCATTTATGTAATGTAAAGGAGGTTGCCCCCTCGAAGAGGCTGAATTCTAAGGCGTTGATCTATCTTTTCTATCTTTTCTTGAGCTGGTTTCATAACAGTGGTCATGGGAATGAGACTCATCTTCTTCTTTATCTTGTTTAGAACCTGATGAATCTTCATCCTTATGCTTTCTAAAGTCCCTATAAATTTCTTCTACCATAGACTTTATAGCTAGGAAACTTTCTATGAATTGAGGGTCTAGCCCCACAGAACCTTCCTCTGACATTGTCTTCCAAGGATAGACTCTCCCAACTTCAGGATTAGTTTCGACCAACTCTCTTTCTCCTAATTTGAGCTTTGATCTAGTGAACATTCAATAGCTAACCCAACATAATTTTGTCTAACCTTACAACCTAAAGCTCTGATACCACTTGATATGATATTCACCCTATGAGTGACCTCAGTTAAAGATTTTTTAAATGAAGGTATTACAGACTCATATGTTGGTGTGTGTCTATGTTATTTAGGTAATGGATTGATCAGATTGCAAATACACAGACACTTGAAAGAGAAAACAGCAGAGAAATACAGTAAGCAAATACAAGAACACAAGAAATTAATAAGGAGTTCACCCTATCCTCTAGGGCTACATCTCTGGTCCAGCTCTCAGTGGTGACCTTCTTTTATTGTGTCTTGAAGCAGAGAATTACAATGAAGGAGCTCAATATGAGTCTCCTGAAACAAATTGGCTTGGCAGGGTGGTTCTTGGATTCCCCAAGCCACTAGAGTACATAGACTCTTTTCCTTGCCAGCTCTTTGACCTCTCTGGTCTGACAGATCCTCTTAGGGATGGCTTGAATCTCTCAAGCTCTCTGGTGCTTGATGCTACCTTTGGTCAACTCGGCCCTTCTATATTCTTTCTGCTTTTTGCTTCACTGGTTCTTCTCTTCTTTGTCTTCTGTCTTTTGGTGTTCCTCTCCGGGTGTGTTTTCTGTTTTCCATTCATGGCTTTAAATCCATTCAAGCTCATGGCGATTCGATTCCTCTTCCACTCCGTCGGATCACCTGCTACAGCTATGCTTGGAGTTCCCTGTCTTAGCGTCATCATCAGACTCATAGGGAGTGGCCACTTGTCCTCTTGCGAACTGCGCCAGCTCGCCTCTTCGGTTCATTTCTTTAGTTACGTTATGGAATGAGTCATTTTCCACCGTGGCAGTCAATTCAGACTTCAAATTCTTTCATATCGCAGCTTAATCCCCCATCAATTCCATCTTCTCCATCAAGTGCAATCTCAGTCGTTAGATCTGGAGCCCCCAGATCCAACACCATCTGCTCATTTCGCGCGGTTGATTTGCTCGACCATTAGTGTGTGATGAGTAGCGTTTTCTGTCTCCTCCGCCTGCCACGCATTGGGTGCTGAGTGGAATCACTCTGTTTTCACCGAAACTGCTTACTGCCCAGGGATGCCTCCGATCAATACCGCCGGTTTTTGGAGCATGGGTCCCGTCGTTAGCTCTTAGCATTTTATCCCACGGTTTTCCCCGCTCTCATGCAACCAAGTGCTCGAGGCTTCCCCCATTTTGATGGTTTTCGCCTAGTGATGTGCAATTAGCGCTAGGTGCTAATCATGCATCAAAAACTCCCTCTGTTCCTCGATCCGAGCCTTTGAGGCACTAATTTTGCCTCCTACGCAGTCTCCATGGGCCTCGGTCAACGTGCTTTGACTGAGGTCCTCGTCGTTCCATGCTGGCTGCTAACTGCCACTGTTTTAGAGGTGCTTTTTATTGTTGTTCTAAATTCTTTGAAGTCTGTCCCAACCAGGTGCAGCCATGGTTCTTTTGATTAGTCTTTATGGATCCAATTCGGATCAACTCTACTTAAGCAACTAGTTCCAAATTCTCTAAAGAAGATGGGACCTATTCCTCTTCCTAATATAGCGTGGAAGGCTCATAGAGTTTTAGATTCTCTACATTCACCATTGAGTAAATGGGCGTGCATGTGGGTATATTGAGTTTATAGTCATTATCTCCCACCTTCTCCATTATCTCAAAGGGACCATATCGCATAGCTTTGATTTTCTTACCAAGACCATAGCCTCTCCTTTTTCAATTGTAACCATGCTTTGTATCCCACCTTGAATTACTTCTCTATTTTTTGTTGATCATTCCTGGACTTATTTTTCTTGTCACTTATATAGTGTCTCCTATAATTGTATATGGATTTTCCTTATCTTCTTAATAAATAAAAAAATTCCCTTAAGGAATCCTTTATAAGATCCTCCTTGCTGCCCATAAGTAATATCCAAAGGTGAAGGTGGAAAATATCCAAAACAAGTTTCAAATGGGGACTTATGAGTAGAAGTGTGGACTTCTCTATTATAATAATGTTGTATATATACCATATTTTAGTCCCAAGTATTCAAATTCTTCTGATTATAACCCCTCAAAATAGGAACCAAAGTCCTATTGACTACTTTTTTTTCCCATTTGTCTGTGGAAGGAATATTGTAGACATCTTCAACTTTGCGTCCATAGTCTCCTACAATGTAATATAAAATGCACTGAGAAATCTCATGTCCTTGTCTGAAATGATGCTCCTTGTTATCCCAAAGTGTACCCAAACATGTCAAAAGAACAAGTTCGCTACTTCTTTCCCACTTATGGTATTCTTACAAAGCATTAGAACACACATCTTGTTGAACCTATCAAATACCACAAATGTATAGTCATGTTTATTCCTCACTTTTTGTAAACCTCCCACAAATTCCATTGAAATTCTTTCCCAAGGACTTGTGGGTACAAGAAAAGGATGATATTGACCTTGTTTCTTATTACTAAGCTTGTTGGTAAAGAAAAGCATATATCCTCTTATGAACCTAGCTACCTATTCTTGCATCTTGGACAAATACACATACCTTTGCAAGTTGGTCACTATTTTCCCTACACCAAAGTACCCTACAAACTTGTAGGTGTGAGGCTATGTAACTAGCTACAATTTCTCACCTTTAGGAACACATAACTTATATATCCTTAAGTAACCCATTCTAGAGATGGTAGTCCATTGCGTTATCACCGTCGTGCACATGAATGTCTTTACAACTGCTGAAACACCTCTTTGAAGTCCTCATCCTCTAAATCTACCTCTTTCTATGCATCATGGGTGAATTGATCTATGTGCATCATAGTTCCGAAAGTTATGATCTTTAATGAATGTTGGTGTCCTTGAAATCATGTCAACCAACTTTTTTTTTCAACCCTAATTGTACTTGATCACTAAATGAAACAATTGTAGAAACTCCATCCACTTGTAATTCCTAATATGTTATAGATTACCTTGGGCCTGCAAGCACTGTATTGGCTAGTGATACATGTGGATTATTGTCTCTTTTCTAATCATATAGTGTTTCCAATTCTTCATAACTTACACCAAGGCATATAAATCATTATCGTAGATTTGAGAACCACCCCATGCAATACTTCAAAATGGTAGGATATAAGCCTTTCTCCCTACATGATCAAGACTACTCCCATAGAATACCCACTCACACATGTCTCCACTTTGAAGGGTTGTTGCAAGTTTTATAATTCCATAAGCAGTGCTTCATTGATATTTTATTTCAACTCCTCAAAGGCCCTTTTTTGACCCTTTCCCTACTAGAAACTCTTGCCACTTGTTGTAATGTGTAGAGTGGTGTTTCTACTATTGAAATGAGATTATGAATTTCTTCAAGTACTGTGATTCCCAATTTAAACTCTTAACCTCATAAACATTAGTAGGCACCAACCACATCATGATGGTCTCCATCTTGGTAGGATATATCTTCAGCTCTCCCACAACTATCACTTACCCCAGATACACCAAATACTGAGAGTTTGGAGATTTCTGTGGTGAGGATTTTGAGGGTTTTGAGATCTCGGAGTGTCCATAGTATTCATTCTTCTTTTGATGTTAATACCATGACTCGTCATCAGGAAAAAAAATTGTAAAGAAGAGAAGGGAAAGGAGGAGATAAATAAGGGATGGAAAGAAGAAAAGATAAAAGAGAGAGCCGACCAGCAGACCTAACCTAATTGATGAAACAAAGGCTAAGAATAAATTATTAAATTTAGTTTAAATTTTTATTTTTAATTTTATAAATTATTGTATTCAATTTAATTTTAATAATATTAAAATTAATTTTTATATTATAAATTTTGTTAATTTATAAATTTTATTTTAATGATAGAAAACAAAAATTATTATTAAGCGCTTCTTTTATTAAGAATGACTATTATCACATAGGTTAATAATAATAATATTTTATTATTAGTATTAATTAAAATGGTAATAGTAATAATGTTCTTATTACTATTAATATGATAATTAATATTACTAATAATAAAGCAATTATTATTAATTTATGGTCTCATAATAATTATAATTAATAAAATGTTAAGGGAAGTTATAATAAAGTGTTTTAAGGAATGAAAAGGAAGGGAATCAAATGATAATGTAAGGCTAGAAGGAGGGGGGCGATAATATTTAATGAGAAGATATTAATTTAGAAGGGAAAGGGAGGATCGAAAAAGCGTGCAGGAGGGTGGGGAAAGAGCTATTGAGAGGAGAGAAGGGTGGTCAATGGGGAGAGGAAGGTGACGGAGTATGTTTCTAATAGTGTAAGGGAATCCAGTTTCTTCTTACTTCCAAAACCCATCTCCATTGAGATGGTGAGGGTGTTCAATAATTTCAAAGGCTTCACACATTTTTCATTTATACTTATGGTTTACACTGGTGATAACCTTAGTGTCTTCAAGGCAGATATGGTGACAAGTCTTTGCTAAATGCTCTGCCAATGCTAAGGATAGAACTCTGCCATTTTTTCTGTATGCACCATGATCTTTTAGTATAATTTTGAATGACCTTCCCATCTCACCAATATAACAAATTCTACATGAACATTTGACCTTATAGACACCCTTCTATTGGAGGTGATCAGGGTTATCTTTAACTGATCTCATCTTTTATCTAATGGTTAACATGGGTTTGAAAGACGTTTTAATATCCTTATTTCTAAGAACCCTATCCATCTTGTCTGTGACTCCTTGAATGTATGGCAGATACACTCTCCTACTAGTAAATAGGGTGCTTGTTATAGGTTGTTCATCCTTATTTCTAGATCTAGCTCTTCTAATGGTCTTGATGATGTCCAAAATTTTATATCCGATGTTTTCAAAGACTTTATTTAAATATTTGATTTCTTCTTCTGTATGAGAGGTGTCTAATATTCTGAAATCCCTTGTGAAATGAGTCCAAAGTACCCCCATCTTTTGCATTGGGTGATGGTGAAAGTCGACATGTAGATAGTTATCAGTGTGTGCTTTCTTTTTTAACACCTTATGTCCAAGCGATCCATCTTCATTTCTTATGAGAAGAATGTCTAAGAATAGTATCTTCTTGTATCTTGTTGTTTTCTTCAACCTACATTGTGAACTTGATGTCATTAGATATGTTGTTGAGGTGATCTAGAAAGTTAATTAACTCCTTATCCCCATGTGGCCAATTGACACTAGTGACATCGATGAACCTAATCCAGAATTTAGGTTTCAAGGGGAAAGTAGCAAGGGATTTATTTACAAATTTCTCCATAAAGAAGTTAGCTACTATGGGGGATAATAAAGATCCCATAGCTACCCCAGTTGCTTTTTTCAAAAAATTCACCTTGGAAGGTGAAGAAGGTGGAGTGGAGACATATTTTGACAAGTTTTGCAGTTTGGGGATCCATGACCTCTTTTATGACTTGCACAACTTCCTCTAGAAGGATCTTTGTGAATAGTTGGAGAACATCAAAATTTACAATTGTATCACCAGGATCCAACTTTTCTTTTTTTAATGAATTCTAGATAATGATTAGAATATTTTATGAATGAGCTAGTATTTCCAGGAAGAGTGGCCAAGATGGTAGTAACATATTTTTCCAATTCATATGTGGGTGCCCCGATAGTGTTGACAATAGGTTGGAGTGGGGAACCTACTTTATGGCTTTTTGGGGCTCTATAAATTTGTGGGGTGATTTCACTATAAGGAGACAAGCGCTTCTTCAATTTTTCTTCCAAGTTGGAGTCTTTGATGGCTTTCTTAACAATTCTAGTAATTTTGGAAATAGGGTTATCTTTTAGCTTCTTGTAGCTACCACTATTATAAAGGTGGTCTTTCATTTTGGTGGTGTATTCATTTCTATCCATAACCATTGTTGCCCCTCCTTTGTCTGCTCTAAGGATGACAATGTTTTCATTGTTCCTTAAACTTTTTAGGGTCATTACTTGTTCATGGTTTAAATTGCCTTTCGGAGGTCTTTCTTTTCTTAAAATGATGGCACAATCTTGTCTCACCTGCTCTTTATCCTCATCCCTGAGAGCTTGAATTCCATATTCAAGATTGCAAATGATTTCTTCAAGGGGAATACGCTTGGTGGCGATGGCAAAATTTAGCCCTTTATTAAGGACTTCCACCTCTTTTCTTAATTATACATAGAGATATTAATGAATTTTTTTACTACAATGTCTAGGGCATGGGATAATTAAATCAATTAAAATTGGCTCTTCTTTTTTTATCATTGACGCAAAGACAAGAGGAGGGGGTATCAAAATTATTGTTATTCTTGCATATTAAATTCGGGTTTATGTTTATGGAACCAATGTAGGTGAGAAATTCGTTATTAATGCGTTGGATTGTTGAAGGATGAGGTTCGATGGTGCTTTTGTCGACATTGTTGTTGCAATGTATTCCCTTTGTTGCATTTTCTGAAGATTCCACCATTATAATGCTAACAATGGTTTCTACGTTGGAGCCATTTTCTGTAGAGTCCACCGTCCTAATGTCATCAGCAACATTTTCTGTGTTGGCATTTTCTGGAGAGCGCACCCTTTTGATGGCGATTTCTCCTCTCATACCCTCTTTCCCTACCCTCCTGCACTCCTTTTCGATCCTCCCTCTCCCTTCTAATTTAATCTCTTATCATTAAATATTATCGCCCCCCTCCTTGTACCCTTACATTACCATTTGATTCCATTCCTTTTCATTCCTTAAAGCCCTTTATTATAACTTCAATTAACATTTTATTAATTATAATTATTATGAGACCATAAATTAATAATAATTTCTTTATTATTAGTAATATTAATTATCCTATTAATAGTAATAAGAACATTATTACTATTAACATTATATATAATACTAATATTAAAATATTATTATTATTAACTTATGTTGATAATTGTTACTCTTAATAAAATAAGCCCTTAATAATAAATTTGGTTTTCTAACATTAAAATAAAATTTATAAATTAACAAAATTTATAATTTAAAAAATAATTTGAATATTATTAACATTAAATTGAATATAATAAATTATAAAAATAAAAATAAAAAATTAAACTAAAATTAATAATTTATTCTCTGCCTTTGTTTCATCAATTTAGGTTAGGTTTGCTGGTCGGCTTTCTCTTTTATATTTTCTTCTTTCCATCCCCTATTTATCTCCTCCTTTCCCTTCTTTTCTTTGCAAGCTTTTTCCTAATGATGAGTCATGGTATTGACTCAAAACATCAAAACAAAAATGAATAATGTGGATGCTCCGAGATCTCAAAACACACCAAATACTACGGTGCAAACTCACACTTCTTGAAATTTTCCAACAATTGGTGCTTCTTTAATGTCTCTAGAACCTACAATGAATGTGAGATGTCGTCCTCCCAAATAGCATTGTATACTAGTATATCATCTAAAAAGACAAGAAAAAAATAATCTTTAAAAGGGTGCAGTATATCATTCATTAACTGCATAAATGTAGTTGGTGCATTACATAGCCAAACAACATGACTAACCACTCACACAAACCTTTCTTGGTTTTGAAGCAAGTCTTCTAATTATCTTCCTCTCTGACTCAAACCAGATGATATATCCATTGTAAGTCCAACTTGTTTAGTATTTGGCTTGTTGCAACTATTCCAATAGATAATTTATCATGCGTAAAGGGTACTGATTTAAGCATAATTTTGATTCATGCCCTATAATGAATACACATTTTATAAGCATCATTCTTCTTTGCATGATGGGCGACCCACATGGTCAGGTACTTGGTCAAATGACACCATATTCTAGTAGTTTTTGCAATTGTTTCTTCACTTCACTTACTTCTATAACAGACTTCTTGTATAGCCCAATATTCAACAATGAGGAAGTGTAGAAACAATGAAATATTGTGCTCCACTTCCCTCTTAGGTGATAGACCATTAGGATCCTAGAAAAAAAACCTATATGCATGTAACAACTCTTCCAGTTGTTGTTTTTGTTTCTTAGTACACCCTTCTAAACATGAATTTTCTCTCACCAACTCTTATACAAACTAATTTTCTCTCAAAAATAGTAAAACATACTACTTTCTAGATTTGATCAATTTCTTGGCTTGGTTGGGACTTACACACAAAATTTTGGACTTACCCTTATGCACATTGATGGTGAAGGATTTTCCATCCTTGACGAAGTGGTATTATTTGGCTCTATGTGTGAATATTTCATCCCACATGTACATATAGGGACTTCCAAAGCATTCCACATACATCAAGGGGAACTACATCTAGTTCTACTTCATCAATAAAATCAAAACTAATAGAAAATGTGTTTTGCATTGTTTGGTTACCTTTATTTCTACATCCTTATTTACCCATCCCAATGGATATGGGCTTGGATGGTCATGAAATTATAATCCCAATTTGTTGAACACGTTTGTCATAATGAGATTCACCTATTATCATGAGTCAAATAGAGCATCAACCTTTTTCTTCTTGACCTATATCTTTATATGGAAGAGTGTAGTCATTTCATTCTCTTTCGATAGTTGAAGGCTGCTCAAATTCACTTACTTCTATATTGTTACAAAGGTAATCTTATCATCCATGTCCGAGATACTTTCCACCTAATTACTTGAATCATGGCCAAGAGATTCTTCTTCCTGGTACCTTTCCTTTTGCTCTTTAGGTTGAGATCTAGATGCAACTTCCAATACTTCTTCTTTGTATAGCTATCAATGTTATAATGGCTATATTGGTTGTTGGGATCTTTATACTAGTGTGTTGTGGTTGTTGTTGTCTTTTTCTCTTTTGTTCTTTCCACTTCTTCTTCCCCTCTTTAGAAGCTTCCTAGTTCTCTTTATACTTTAACCCAATTGATTTCCTTTTCATTTGGTCTATATTCTTCAAGTGTTATGCCTATACGCAAGCCTCATCCACTGATCTAGGCTTGGACAACATCACTTTTTTTGTAGATTGTTCTATAGAACCCGTTATACTCGAGGAGTACATCTAGGTTCTTTGAGGAGATACCCAAAATTATGGGAACCTTTCTAAATTTTGTTGTAATCTTATAAGCTCTACCCCTATCTCTTCCTAAAGTAATGCCACCAAAACCACTAGTCCTCTACATACCTGATAGGGTAAAATTGTGATTTTATGAGGGTTTTTAAATCCTCCCACTTAGTCACTAGAGGATATACATCCAACCTCAAGGTCTCCATGTGGATTTCCCACCAGGATAGGGCATGTTCCTCTAATTTCAACTCAGAAAATAAAATCTTATGTTCTTCCTCTATATGTGATGAACACTAAAATGAAATCCTAATAGTTACAACAAATGTTTTAACTTCAGAGAATCAATCTCACCTTGATGTGGCTTGATGTTCAACTTTTCTTCCATATTGAATAATAACTATGAATGGTTCATGGCACTCAAACTAGGTTGATTATATCATGTTATTTCGTATATTTCCTCTTTGGTCCTTCCAAATATGTTGTTTTTCCCTCCAATTTGACCTTCGTGTTATAAAATCCAACTTCCCTTAATAGTCCAAGCTTATTTTTCAGGGATGCCATGAGGACGCTCACATTACATTTTATGTCTCCGACCTGTGCTTCCTTTCACACAAACCATTCCTTTGTGGGATCTCGAGGGATATTGATAAATTCATTGGCCATTGTTGGGGCTTTATAACTTTTGGCTTGGCATATCTAGATCCTTTACAAACTCAAAAATATACCCAAATAAACATTCTTTGATATCAATATGATTCGTAAATTTCTATGGATATTCCACTGGATAGTTCATCACAACATATCTGATAAAATTATACTTAAAATCTAAAATCTACATTATGAGGGTTAATTTATACTTAGATTTTTTTATTCATTAATTATTATGTTACACTTATGCATGCAATAGATAAAATATGAAAAAAGTAGAGAACCATGAAATAAAACTCACAAACCATGAATTAACACAAAATATACCCTAGGAAACCCTTACGAGAGAAAACCTAGCCAGAAGGTGAGATTGCCCTACTCTCTTTCTCTGAATGGAAATGGATGCAAGTACAAATAAGTGAGACACCTGACCATGGGCTACTATGATGCACAAACCCTTGTTTTTTCTCTCTCCTTATCCACTGTCAACTACTTTTCATATCTATGAAACAAAATGCACTTGAATGGAATGGAATCCATTTTCCTCCTAATGGCTCGGTAATAACATGTTGACAGTGCTGGAAATCTGTCAACCAAGGGGGTCTCCCTGATATGAAGTCCTAATTAGACCTCACACCTTTTGGGATAGGAGCCCCATTCGGAATATCGGTCAAGTTTCCATGTATTCTAATAGATTTTCCTTGGCTTTAGCTATTGGCTAGAGAGAGAGGTGTGTATGTGCCTTTGCAAAAAGCAAGTAAGTGTGTATGGTGAATGTTAGGTTGCACTTGTATCAAGGTTCTTCTACTCTGAAGGGAGTAAAAGTGAGCCTCTAAGATAAAGGTAGTGTTACCACCCTAATAGAGGTGCACACAAGTGAAAAGATAACTGCCTAACATCAAGAAGAATATTCCACGTAGATGCCGCGATTGTTACATCCATTACAACACATTTTCAATTAGATAAGCACTTAAATAACCGAAATAATTCACATAACAGGCTTACAGATATTCACATTCCATGCATGAAAACATGTCATCCATTAGGCTTCAATTATTAGGTAAGATTCCCAAGATACATGAATACAATGAGCATCACTAGCTCTAATAATGGAGCATTGGAGCCACGACTTGTTCCCCAAAAGTACTAAATCTTTCTCTAGGATGCCTTATGGGAGAATCCAAGGTGAAAAGTCATTTTCATGAACAATGAGGGTGTATATATAATAAATGGGGTGATCCTTCGCCTCCCTTAAGACTCTTGGACTACCCTCATGATTGTTTGACTTCTCATGACTTAAGCAAAGTCTTTTGGTAGAAATCACATAAGAGAAATTTTTGGCCAATGCATTTTAAACCAATAAGTGTGGACTCTTCACATTACATAGATGACTCTTGGACTTCCACTTCACATTACATTTTCCAATATATAATTACATAGTCCATAAATTATGTGGCACATGATGGTTCATGACACGACATAACATGACACTGATGACATGGCAATGTGAAGTCCCTTTTTGCTGCTACTTTATTTATGTCTTCTTGAAAATATGGTTCATTTTATTCTCCTTACTCCTCCTTACGACTTGAAGATAAGGATTCTTGAATGTGGTCTTGATCTTCCATCTTCTGTTATAGTCCATTGTTCCTTCATCCTCTTTCCTGATGATCATCTTATCTCCTCATCTCCTTAGATGTCTTCTAGCATGTCCTCCTTCTCCATCTCCTTCTTCATCATCTTTCCATAGTATGATAAAGTACATACATCTACAATCCACTCATGACAAGACGACATGAATCTGATAAGCCCCTAGTCTAAGTTGTTGCATGCTGACCCATTGACTGAGACGGAACCAGGTGGCAAGCTGAGGGAGAGGCTTAGTGGATGCATAATTAGGCATATCATGCAGTCAAGGGTTAGGCTTGAGCATTGATACTACACAATGCACAATTTAGGATGGATTGGGCAAGAAAATTGCTTAGTTTTGGGACTTAGTGAGTCCGGTTTAGGGGATTTATATTGATTCATCCAACTGTATAGTTCTGGAAGGCAAAGAAGACCCAGTGATTATGCAATTGAACAATTTAGGAGCTCAATGGTTGGGCTTGATCTCAGATACTATGAATGTATAGTTGTGGCCAAGCTCGGGGGGTGAATTGCATAATTTTGGAGGCCAAGATCTGGTATTGAGCACTAAAATTATGCAGTGCGTAGTTCTGGGAGGTAGGAACTTCACATTATGCAATAGCAAGAGGTAGGGTTGCAGCTTGAGGGATGGGACTGTGTAACACACAGTTCAAGGATGTCGGATGAGGTTAAGTTGTTGGAAATTTTCTTAAATTTGACTAAGTGTGGGATTGGTGAAACTTATGTGAACAATGATAAGACTTGACTGTGATCATACAGTTAGAGTGCTTGATGACACAACATAGATCTTCCAACACACATGAACACATACTTCCCTCAATACGATAACTTACGACAAGTGTGACACTAAATATACACTTTGCAAAGATCGTGACGACACTTGTGTGACAATTCTTAAAACTTTAGAAATGAGTGTGACAGATATTTAAATGGTAATATCAACTCATTTACACAAATATAACCTATTGAAACCACCAAAATAAGTGAACGAAATTTGTGATATGTGAACGACATTGAAAGTAACGCATTCCAGAGTGAAGATAACATAAAAATGACACTAATTAGAGTGAAATCAAGTGAAAGTGATAGCCAAAAAAATGAAAATGACAATTGCGAAAACAAAGGTGCGTGAAAGCAACAGCTTGCAAAACTCTTCGAAATAGAAGTGAAAATGCAAATAGAAGTGAGAAATTGTCGATGTTAGTGCACACTGACTATCAACATTGTTTAGAAATTGCACAGGCATAGTATTGATGGACTATGTTATGCTTGTTAGAGCTTGCATAAAAGAATGTGCTCATGAACTTGTTGTGGACTGAGCATGTGTGAGAAAGTGACTTCAACACTTACAATCCAAAAAGGGAGCTCAAAGAATATTTAGAGCTAGATGTGACTACGGAAAGGTTGATCATAGGATCCACGGTAGGCTCCAAAATTCAAGTATAAGAAAAAATTTGGAGGGTTTTTTTCGCAACGACAACACTTGGTGACACAATAGTAGAACTCCAACTTCTCTGCCTTGGTCAATTATTTCATGCAGGGTCTAATTCTTCAGGGAGTACTAATTCATCATTCAAATTACCATGGATTCCCCACTTACCCCATGTATAAACATAGTCCCCTTCATTCCTTTACTCGATTAAACACAGACATAGGATTAGAGAGCACACAATGTTTTGAATTGAGATAGGGTAATGAAGTTCGCGAGCTTTAGATTTTCAGAGTATAGTTTTTCATATATGGTGTTGCTCCACTACTAGAAAACCTGGACAGTACCCCGGTGGAGTCACTACAAGAATGAAAAAATTTCTCCATTGTCAACGAGCCTAGACTGTACCTCGGCGGAGTTGCTTACTTTACCTCTCTGGGCAGGAATTCTTTCTCTTCTTTATCCTTTATTTATATATTTAAATAGGATTATGCATAGGGCCTTATTCATTTTATGGGAAAAAGAGGGATCCTAACTTATTAAGAGCACAAGAGGTTGTCCCTTTAGATAAGCATATACAACACCTTTGATTTTGGTTTTCTCATTTATATTTTCCCTTTGTCCTTCTCTACTTGATTGGATCAACCTAAAAACACTAAAACATAAAGACCTGAGTGTAGGCATGAGGTTTCTAGAATAGACATGGAGATCATGGTTCGATAGAAGGCTTTGCTAATGCAAGGATCATATTTTCCATCTGAACATCATCGACCAAACAATGTAACCAAGACAAGGAAGAAGGATAGAGTGTTAGCCAAATGTTGCAGTGTCACAAACTTTGTTTCTATTTTGCAACATTTTCTTTCAAGCCCAAATACTATACACTTCATGCAAAGTCTTATCTATAGTACAAAAAGGAAAAAACATGACACAACGAAAAAGCATAAACAAAAGGAGACTAAACTAAACATGATGCAAAACATAAGTAAGAACAGACAAGAAAAACTAAAGAGAATAAGTTCAAAATGAGTGCAAGAGAGGGGAAACTTGAATGCAACTAGTCCTACTCCTAACCTAACAACAAGAAGGTTAGGGTCTCGTATAATGAAATTTCCAATGAATCCACTATAGTTGTTCTGGACCTACAATCACAAGGATATGATCAACTAAAACCGATATAAAGTAATGTACAGGATAAAAGATAAGATCTTGAAGAACTTGCACAACAAAAAGAAGGTCTTGCCTATGGGCAGAAAGATGTGTCACTACCATTACTTCTAACAATTTTTCATTCTTACCCTTTCGACGGAAACCATAGTCAAACAAACCTAAAAAACTTCTTGTGAAAGTATATTCATGTGCATTATACTCCTTCGCAAGCATGATGAAATATCGAAACCTATCATTCATGACGAAACTTTCCAAGTAAGATTACTTCAACCATTCGGCAATTCGATCATGGAACTCAAAACAATCCTCTTAAGAATCCTGAAATCTTTGAAAAGATGAATTTTAAATTAAGAGCACGGGACTAGGATGAGAATCTTGTAAGGGAAAATGAATTTGATAATATTCCGAAGTCATGCCAAGGCATTGAGGACCTAACATAACCATTAGCGAAGGTTGAAGTACCTCAACTTCTCGACAAGTATGTGAATAGTGAGATGTTGAACCATGAAGATCAAAGGATGTAAAACCACTGTTATTGGATACACTAGTGCGAAAAATGGTAAAACAAATGACAGTTAATATCATGATCATATGGACCATTTTTGGCATGAGATCCTCAGTTAGAAAATAACAAAGAAGGACTAGTTTTAACATATTCACAAATTCTCTGAATAATAAAATCATAATCTTCATTTGATGAATGTAACAAACTATTTCTTTGTAGCTAGTAACACATTGCACTAGCATCACAATCATCAAAATAAGTGGGAAGGAATGCCAATACAGTGAACACATGAGACCAGTCAAAATACAGTGGATGAAGAAGAATTTGATTCACACAATAACTCATGCATTCATTGATACTCAAGAGGATTTTGGGTGTGATGAAGAACAAGATTCACGATATGATATTCACAATAAAAATCAGGAGCTTCTCATCATGAAATAAATCTTATAGTTATGATTCCTTCATCCAAAGATGATATTTGAGGTGATCAAATTCACAGTTCCATGACTTCATGAGAGGTTCACATTCCAAACCCAAGTTTAATGCAGAGATTTTCATGAAGGTGAATCAACTGAAGAATATTCTTGAATCTGATCATAAGTAAAATCTTGAAAAATTGAAAAATTACATCTGAAATACCAAACATTTTTCAAAAAGAAATTCACATTGAGTGAAACAATGCAAATAGAAGGATTGTGCGAGACAAACTAGATTTGACTAATTTCAAGGGGCTTACAATAGTCACGAGATCCTAAAATAACCATTAATGGAAGTTAAAGTGCCTCAACTCACTGACAAGTCTCAAAACATTTAAAGATTGAAAAATCCCATTTTGAAAATTGAACAAGATCGTGCATGGTGTGAGGATAGCTGCTACCACTGGTTTTAATAAGACCACAACTCACTGGATGGTATTTATCTTTGTCACCGATTTCACCAGATTTTTCAACTTCAACAACCACATTACTCAAGTTGAAAGATTATTTTGATCGTGTTATGTTTGATAACTTTTAGATAGTTTGGAGTTAATTTGTCAAATTAGCAATGTTGTTAAAATTTCTTAAAAGGAAAATAAATGTACAAAAGGAATATTTGGCTACAGGAAATTAGAAATAAGTTTCAGAACCAAGTCAAAGCATTGGAAACTCAAATAGAGATGATCAAAGTTGAACTCTCAAAAAGAAATCTTGGGCTCATAGCTGAAATAATAAGCACCCCTTAACTATGGTAATTCCTCACTTTTTTGCCTATACTATGCTAATAATAGTTTCATAAATATATATGGTTAAATAAACTATAAGGAGTGATAAGAAGGTATAATAAATCATAAAAAATTGAAAACTCCGAAAATTCAAATTTCGTAGCAACTCCCCATAGTTAAGCTGAAAATTTGCTATGAAATTGTTGTAGCTTATCATTGAGGAAAATGCAAGGAAAATTTTTAGTTAAAGGAGTTCTAATACTATGTATTTAGCTAAAATTCATGAGAGTAGACTTCAAAACTTATAGAAAAATCAGAAAAGTACCAAAGGGATGTTTTTGTAACTTGCTACCGAAATTTGCTATGGAAATTCTGGAAATCATTGTTTTAGTAGTCAACTTCAAGCTCACTTTCTGACCAAATGGAAAGGAATTTTAGAAATATGAAGGAGATTTTTGTTTAGCATGAACTCCTATACAAAGACCTCTCTTAGTTTTTACATAGATATCAGGGTTTAGAAGGTATGCACTTATATTTGAGTCTTATTTTACAAAAATTTTCCTAGCCAGATTTGTTGTAGAAATTTTAAAATTCAACTTGGTGGAGGTCTAGGTCAGCAAAATCTAACAAGTCAGCATCCACGTGGAAAAAGCGCAGCACTCCAACACATCAACACTTCAGCACATCAGCAATTGTTTTCTTTCGATGAGGGTCGCTAACATAATTTTTTGAACTAATAAATGATAGGCGACTCTTATTTGTATTCAAATTCTATTAAAATAGAAATATCCTTATAAAGGCTCCATGTTTTGTAATTCAATTAAAATTAGGTCTCTTAGCTATGCATCGAGTCTAGCCCAGGTGGAAGCTTATTGTAATGGAGACTTCACTCTATATATGTGTAACTTTTTCACTTTGAAGGTGGAGGGATGATGTGAGAGGACCATCTTTGTAAACTTTTTTCTTCAGTTAATATACATTTGCAGCAGACTGTTTTTTTCACCTGAGATTATGTTTTCACTCATATATTTTTCTCTATGTTTTGTATGTTGTTATCAGTTTCATAGTTATTTGATTACTTGGAATTCATGTTACATGCTCCAACTTCCTTCATTTGTTGTGTTTTACTGTAAAAGTTTTATTTCACACCATTTTAAAGCCAAAATTGCCTCAGATTCCATGAAAACAATGTTGTTTGTAATTGATTTTCTTTAATTGAATCCATTCCCAATGGTGGTTGTCATCACACTCTTTCACCTACAAAATCACATGAAAAGTATAGAGTTAGACTTCTAAAATTTTGAGTTTTACACTGAAAATATTATCACTATTTTGAGAGAGACCTCTCAGACTAGAAGGGCTAACTTCCAGTTAAAAGTTGGTTTGAAATAGTTATGCTTGGTTGGGGGTTGTCATAGCTCGGCATGTCATATCAAGTGATAACGTTTTGGTGCGTTGTTGTAGTAGCTACAATCACCCTCCAAAAATTTTCCTTAGCCCGTTTTGGAGCCTCCCTAGAAACCTTACACAGCACTTTGTCTTGCTTCGTCAAGTACACAAGCTTCAGTGTTTTCCATGCACAAAGGCATCCTGTTGAGAACAAATTGATGCATTCTCCTCATAGGCTAACCACCTGGACTTGGTCTAGCTCCAGGATGAGCAGCTTCCCCTAGAAAATTGCACATTTTTGGAGGGTAACCAACCTTCCCTCCAGAAATTATTCAATCTTCTCAGGCAGTCTGCTGGGCTCCAGGATTTTGCAATCCTGCCAATCAACACTCCCAACAGGATTTGTGCAAATTTCCCCAGCAGGGCTGCTCAGCCCAGGATTTGCGTAAATGTGGGTAGCATCAGCTGCTCTGCCTAGAAATTGTGCAATCCTCCTCGGTATTCAACCCATCTCCCAGCCAGGAATGTGCATTTTTCCCAAGAAGTTGAGCAGTTGGATGCATGAGCAGTTTGGTTGACCAATTCCACCTGGGACCGAGGAAACTTGACTTGCATGCATGCATGACTAGTTCTTCCCGGAATAGCAAAAGGAAACATGCAAAAGGCATCCCATGATTTAGGGAGCTATTTTTAGCAGTCGGGGGTTACATGCAAAGTTGTTTTAGAAGTTTCCCTCCAAGTGTCGCTTTTTCCTAGATTTGTGGCATGCACGTCATGAGCCCAAACTTATTTATTTGATGTATCAGAGTTGATTCTTTCACATCGATCTTGGAGCTCTGACATCCCACAGCACATCCAGGACTCTTTGACACATCCAGCTAAGCTATTCATAGGTAAGTGGCCTCAACTTGTCCTTTTCAGCATTTCTGTCAGTTTTTGTGTATTCGCTTGTATGAGTGTTATTTGCTTGATTTCTTTGAATAGTTGTTGTCATTTACATGTATACTAGCTTTTCCTAGCTCTGCTTTAGTTTTTGTTGCTATCTCGCTACTGTCACATGCATGAAACTATTTTGCATTAACGTCCACCCAACCGACGAACTATTTCACCTGCATGAATGTTCATTTGTTTGCTAAATCTTTCATTCATGTTTTGCATGGACTGTCAATCACTTCTGCTATCACTTAGCGTTGCCATGCATTCACCATATTATTTTGTTTTCAGTTGCCCGTCGGCGAGTCGGGCCGACCTTGGCCCGGACTCTGCCTCACTGACACTACTTTATGCAATCTGGGAAGGAAGGCTCTTGCTTCCTCTCCAGAAATGTGTAGTTTTTCCCAAAACTAGCCTCCAGTACTATTTTGCACATTTCTGGAGGACAGTGACTACTAGCCCAAGAAATTGTGCAAATCTATCCCTGGGCCTGCAGTCCTTCCCAGCTGGAATTACGCATTGTGCAATCCCGGTAGCCAACAGCCAGTTTGGATTGCGCATTACGTAGATCCAGCAGCCAATCGTATCTCCTAGACAACACAAACTGCCTTTTGTGCAGTTCTGGTAGCCAGCCACCCAACCTACCAAAAGAAATTATGCAATCTTGCTCATCAGTTTCCCAAGTATGTGTTGTGTCATTCCACAGAATTTGATTTTTTTTCGTAGACAGATTTCTTGTCATGAATGTTGCTTGTCTCCAGATCTTTCAAGTGTTCATCTATCTCAATGGATTCCAAGAGAACAGGATCTCATGACACTGGTGGAAATGCAGTTGGAGCAGTAGCTGAGCAAGTGTCCTCTAGTCTGTCGATCTATGAAGACACAAAGTTGTATCTAGACAAGGACATCAAACTGAAGTCGCAAGAAGTCAATGAAACATTCACAAACACTTTTGGGGACCACCTCGAAGACTTTCAGGTGCACATAAACATTCACAAGTCTATCTTATATCGGATTGCATGCAGGTATCTTGTGTTCCCATGCACGGACACGATACACTGGATCGTCTCTCACACTGATCCCGAGACGATGACCTTGAGTAGTGTCAATGGGATGAATCTTGTGACCTTCTAGGAACAGGATTATGATGAGATGTATCAGATGTCAAAGCCCGTGACTATCATGGAGACTCCATTCAGCTTACCCAACAACAGTGCTAACTCCAGAGACATTCTGAAGGATTGGGTAAAGGAGCCAGCTTGTTTCAGGATGACACCCAACTTGGTCTATAAGACAAGGATATTGAGGATGGTGTATCAATACTTGATCATATTTTCTTGTCGACTATATGGCTAAGCAAGCATGGAAACCTTCCCAAAAAGTTGGGTGGTTACACTGGACCAAGTGGCTAGAGAAGGAAAACCATGTAACTGGTCCGGCATACTAGCTCATTAGCTAAAGGAGCAAGTCACGAAGGCTCTATAGTCACCCAAAGGTATCCATGCAAAGATTTAAATTTCTGCCTACATCCTAGATGTAGTCTATGCTTGACATGAGTTCCCGGGCTTGGATTGGGCATGGTCACCGACGGAGACTACTGTGAACACATATTTCAAGATGTTGTCTGAATGCAGCTTCAAAGGAGTAATCACATGATTGTCCGACCATTTTGTTGTCCCTTTGTACAAGATTATATTCAAACAAGATCCACCTTGCATGTCAAAGAAAGCAATGGAGGCACTAATAGGTATTGAAGATTGGTATGCCTCACCATCCAACACTTTCATTCTTATGTTCAGTGCGGAGAAGCCTCTGCATGTTTTGCCAAAGTTTTCCTTGGATGTACTTCTCATGCAGGAGGTAGCCTATCACAGCTCAACAAGATTGACAACTAAACTGCAACGGAAGAAGCACACACCTTGGCCCACTCTTCCATCGCGGATTGGGTTATATGAGATCTGGAGTATCAAGCAAGTGGATGTTGAAGTATAACTGATGAATAAGTACCTGTTCAACCTCTGAAGCTACAATCCATATGACCCACATTGCATTGAGAAGGATCATCGCACAAGAGTTCAGTTCAACTATATCTACGGGGAATTTCATTGGGCCAAGGAGGACCCATGGAGATATTGCTACAGTTTCTCCATAACCAATGAAATGTTCAGATTCATTGTGCAGTGATTAGCAAAGTAGCGTGAAGCAGCATCACGAAGAGCACCAACAGTAGTAGTAGTGGCAGCAAAGCCAAGCATACCAGTGCGTGACAAATGGAAGAGGAATATTGTCGATTGCATGGAGAAGGAATGACGCTACAAGTTTTGACCATATCCACTTATAGAGAAAGCATCTATGTTTATAGAGGCAAAGGGGCAGCAGTGTGACAAGGGAATCGTGCGAAGCCAGAAGGATAAGAAGAGAATGGAAGAGGCAGAGAAGGAGTTGCATGAGCTAAGAGAGCAACTCCAAAAGGAACTGGAGCTGCACAAATAGGAGAGGGAAGCACAGAAGTAGTAGATATAGCAGGGGGCGCATCATGTCAAAAAGACAAAGCAACACCCGTACAAGAAGTTGATTCATCTGAACAGCTAGCATTAGGTGAACAAGGTGAACCATCGTAGCCTGCAAGGGCAAGACTTTGTTCATGAGATAGAACATGCACTTCAATAGTTGGATGCAGACGTGGAGCAGCAAGAGTTGGAATAAGATACTAACCTCATGCCTCACCACAAAGAGGTTGACTCACCCGCTTCAATGCATCTAGAAGAAGAGAAAGTCTCGGATGACCAAGCAGGCATTGATATCCTTGGTGATCAGCTAGAAGAATAGATGCACAACATCTCATTTGATGAATCCCAACATAGAGTTGTGTAGTCTCGCAGAATGTCAACTCCAGAGGATCAAACATCCCTTGCGCAAGTTGAAGAATGAGTGATCGTTACTGATGTGCGCAAGCATCCAGTTGCTTTGGCCGATGCAACCAGAGTGTATGTCGAAGCCACTAGCTCAAGTGTTCATTTTCTTATAGATGAGAATGAGCAAATGGCAAAGGAACTACAGGTGGCCAAGAAAGGAGGAGACTTGGTAAAAATGTCTACTCGAGCTGAATTGAAGAAGGAAATACTAAGAAGTATTATCCCTTGACATAGATATGTGAGCATTGTACTCCAAGTTTAGTATCGTGTACAAGGCAGTCATCCATCTCAACGGATGGTAGCAGCGATGTGCTAAGAGAGCACGCATCTTGACGAACATACATGTTGTTGTTGATGACATGAAAACATGGACGATGAAGTACAAGGGAGCCCCACTTCACTTGCCAAAGATGATGAGGCCAAAGGCACTCAAGCTGAAAGCATGTATCCGAAGTCAGATCTGGAACTATGAGGACCTCCCGCAACTCATCACTGGCATACAGGATCCCCATGCACGAGTATTCAAGAGCATGGATGTTGTGGTACACACACATGCGATCCCATCACTTGGGACTCTCACCCAGGCGAAGACCAAGAAGCAGGTCTGACTAGAGCTTGACTCGTACTTTGATGAGTTGATGTGCATCACCACCATCCCAGACTTGCCTATCAGTGTAGACATCATGCACAAGTATGTCTCTAGTCTAGCCACATTGAAGACAATGAAGTGCATGCTATCAGATGAGCTGGACAGAGGATCCCAAGCAGTGTAACTAGATTTTATGGAGGAGAAGGTCAGGTTTCAGACAGATGTTACCGCGGAACACACAGCCACTATCAGAGGTTGGAATCAATATGTTACTATTGATCAACATGAGGATGTTGAGGAGGTGGACTTCTATAGTTGTCTAAGTCAGAGTGATGTCTAGTTTGGCTTGCTCAAGCCATTGTGTTCACATGGGTACATATGCATTGTAATGTTGAGTCATGTCAAGTGTACGTCAAGTGTCAATAGTGAATGTAACAATCATAGAGTAGGTGAAGAGTCATGAGGGTAGTTAAGCAGTCATAAGGTGGAATGTCAAGGGCCACCCCACCCTTTGCTATAAATAGTCCCTCATAACTCATTGTAGAGGCTTTTGGTCAGCCAAACTTCTATTAAGACTATCTTGAAGAAAGCTTGGACAGTACTATAATGCACCTTGACTTCTCCACTACATGGAGCTAGTTCATCTCTTTGGAGGAGCAGGCAGATGTGGCTGCAATGTTTCACTGTTGGGGCTAGCAGGTTTACATGGATGTATTGTATGATTGGAACTTACACTTCTTTATAAAATAAGAGCCAGCACATTTTCATGCATATGTTATTATTGTAGGTGGACTGCTCTGGTTTCTGTAATGATGTATGTTGTTTAACTTATGTATTTGTGTATGAACTACTTCATAAGAAATTATATGAATCTTGTTGCAGAATTGTTGTTGGTTTAACCATCACTTTGGATTTTCGACTAATCTTCTTTCCAGCTTGGGATGCATCTTCGCTCGTGTGTTCCCTTCTCAACTGAGTACTGATACAGGTTGTCAAGGGGTGCACTCATCCCAACCCACTTGTGTTAGAACCTTTCATTCACCTTCCTTGACTCACTACAGCGGTCACACCTTTGCTACTGACACTGTTATATTTCTTGCCTTTGTGCGACATCGCAGTCAAGGCATTACCTTACAACCCACTGTTGGGACTCCTACTCCAAATGATTTGAGGTCTAATTGGGACTTCTTACCGGGGAGATCCCTTTGACATGTCGGCGGGTCCAGCACCATCAACATTTATAGCACTAGAAAGAGGGCCACATGACAATTTGTGTCCTCTCATCCAGTTTCAAATATTTGCATACCTTTCATGGAGTCTTGCACTCTTCTTCCCCTGCAGTATTTTTCAAATCTTGAAGATGTCTCCATCACAGGGAAGATTTTTGATCTCTTGTCCACTTTCACATATGTTGGTGAAGGCAAAGTGACCTGGTATGACTACTTACATGACTTTATTTCCATGCTTCATGAGGAAGATGAGTTTTCTAACGAACACTCTGGTTTGTTTCTTGCGTAGACACTTCACGAATCTCCATTTCATTGGTTTCTCGGCCTACCGGCTGACAGTGTGTGCTCACTTGAGCACTTCTGTGATCTCATTGAAGACACATTCTATAATTTTGATCCAAACCATCTTGATCGGACACTGTTACAACAACGAAGGGCTTTGCATGAATTAGTTATTGATTTTTGGCAGTGCTTCCGTGACTTGCAGTTTCAAGCTTCGAGGAGCCAGATGAAATTTTCTTATCTATCAGACCGGTTCGAGTATTGCCTTAAGAAATGTTCTCATCCCAAGAGGAAGTTTTAAATCAAGCCTCACTCAACATTATTCATTGATGGAGTTGCGCAATCTCATGTGGATGCAGTTATTGTCTCAACTAACTGTCTGCCTCCCTCTCATTCAACAGCTCCACCACTACCCAGTGATGTTAAAGATCATGCTCACACACCTGTTCATGTTTCACGTTCTCCCAACATCACTTCACTCAATTTTCACACATATTTGGTTGTGATTCCTTTTAGTTCTCATATGCATTCTTTTCTACAACCTCCATCTTTGCACTCGGGTGTTCCTCCGGATGATGTTGTCTTGTGTTCGTACATTCTAGACTCTTCACTTGTTGTGAACGAGGAAGAACCCATTGACGGATTTGGTGTTGCACAACCAACATATGCTGTCATTCATGAAGAGTATGAGTGGGAGCTTGAGCATCAACACTCGGCGAAGGATGACTCCCTTCCATTCGAGCCCCCTCCATTCTTTCCTAACATCTTTGATGAACCTGCCATCCATGATTTCGCGTGTGTGTATTCATCCATGGATGCACCCATTATTAATCACTCGTAGTACTCACTGGATGTTGGTCCATCATTCAACAACGGAGAGGATAAGTTATTCGTTGAAAATCCACTTGATCTTTCATCTGTCTTTTCTGGAAACACAGAGGATGAGTTTGTTCGCTTCTCATCTACCCCTCTGTTCGATTCATCTGATAATGAGGATGCTGATGAAATCATTGATTTTTCTGATCATGGTGGGTGTGATCCATTTGTTTCCATATTTGATCACGATCATGAATCTATCATAGTTGATCTTTCGAAGCCACTGGTTTATGATGATCTACCTGATGATGAAGTTGAAACACCCAATACTGTCGAGGCACTTCAGCCCGAGCTAATGGTTATGTCAGGTCCTTGCTCTCTTGGGGTTAGTCTCACTTCCAATCATGAAACTATTCAATCACCCAAGGTTCCTCATCACTCATCTTTATGCATTGAATATCCATCTCACACACAGATCACATCTCCACTCAAACTGCACTATCCCATCGCTCATGCATTGCAGGAATCTTACATTGCAAGAACACATGTATGATGCACGTTATCTTTGTTTCTTTCATGTGCTTGCATGTCTTAGTTAAGAATGTGTTGGTGCTTCAAAGTTGCACATAGTGTCACACAGCACCATGATAAGTCCACAGACTGCTCGTCATGTACTTTCACTCACTTAGGTCGTGTGGGCACTGTCAGACACGAAGTGTGGTTGTCTTTGTTGTTATTTCTTTCTTGTTTGTTGGTTCGCACAATTGGGTTGCTCGTGGACCAAGCCTTCACCAACATGGGTCTACCAATGCGCCAATGGCTACATTAGAAATATCACTTCACGTGATCAGGCCCATGCACCATTAGTGTAGGAGTAGGAGTAGTGTTTTCTTTCAATCATTTTTCTTGCATTCTTGCTTGCTTATTCGCTTTGTTGCTTGTTTGTATGCTTGCCTGTTTGCTTACTTGCTTCGCATTCACTTTTGCTTATGCTTTTGCTTTGTTTTGATGTTTGTTAGTTCGTTTGTTTCATTCATAGGTTAGTTTTGCATGAAACCATGCATGATTCTTGAAACGAGATGGGTGAAGTACAAGAGGGCTTGTACAACTATCACTACTTGGTTATATGTCATCTTGCCTTTGTATGAAGAGCTTGTTATTTTCAGTCCATGATACGTTGAATGAAAATACGTATTGTTCAAAGTGAACCTTGGTGAAAACACAATGCTTGAGCTCTAACTAGTATTACCTTCTCTAGTCAGTTGTTTTTGGGTTAACCCTTGTCAGCTCAGTCAAGTAGAGTAAGGTGAGGGGGGGAAACCTTAACATGCATGTTAGGGATACAACAAACTACTTTTCTGCTCGAACAACCTCTTCTGCTCTCAATAAGTCAGGATCCCTCTTCTGCCTCTGAAATGAATAAGTGTTATGCATAGTTGAAAAATCAAAAAATGAAAAAATTATTGAATTGAGACTTCTATGATCCATATCAAATTTTTGAAGAATTCTTCGGCGAAAATCACATGGAGAAATTTATGTCGACGCGTTTCGAACCAACCAGTGTGGTTCATCGTTAAGACAAGTTGAATGAGCAGATCTAGCTATGCACTTTAAATAGATTGGGCAGAATATCCAATGACTCAAATTTGTCGATAAGGTAACGGCTAAAAAGACAACAACTCGATTTGACCTGATAACGGCTAGTTTGACCATGATAAGGGATATTATATTAATTTATATTATTTATTTGTTTATTTATTTATTTTATTTATATAAATGAAATTTCAGTTATAATATAGAATAAATTAATATAATATAATAAGTAAATCATAAAATAAATTAATTTCAAATAAATTAATTTTAAATATATTAATAAATCTATATCAATTTAAAATTGTTAGAAATATATACTAGAATAAGTAAAATTAATATATTATAATAAGTAAATCATTAAAAATAATAATAATAAATAAATAAATAAATTCAAATATATTAATTAATAAGAATAAAAATAAAATTAATTTTGAACTGTTAGATAAAAATATTAGTCAGTTATAACGGCTAGTTTGACCATGATAAGGGGCATTATATTAATTTATATTATTTATATATTTATTTATTTATTTATTTATTTTTATTTTTTAAGGAAATTCGGTTATTAATATAGAATAAATTAATATAATATAATAAGTAAATCATAAAATAAATTAATTTCAAATATATTAATATATTAATAAATCTAAATTAATTTAAAATTGTTAGAAATATATAATAGAATAAGTAAAATTAATAAGTAAATCAATCAAATAATAATAATAATAATAATAATAAATAAATAAATAAATAATTTCAAATATATTAATTAATAAGAATAAAATTAATTTTAGATTGTTAGATAAAAATATTAGTTAGTAATATAAATATTCGTCAAAAAATTAGAGAACTCCAGGGTTGGAAATATAAAAATTAATTCAAGGTCTATTTAATGGTAAAGAAAAAAAAAATGTATATTAATTATAAAATAGATTAATTTTAAAATTAACTTTATGTAAATTAAGTTTAAATTGATACCCAAAAAAAAAAAAAAAATAATAATAATAATAATAATTTTACCATATTAAAATTAATTAATAGTTTAAATTAATTAATTAAAATAGATTTAAATTAATATTTGTAGCTAAATTAAGTTTAAATTAATAGTCAAAGAGTTTTCACATATAAATTAAAAATAAAAATAAATAAATATAAATAAATAAAATAAATAAATAAATTACCATATTAAAAATTAATTTATCGATGAAATAAGGGAGGAAAAGAAAGAAAACGACTAGGAGGAGAGGGCTGGGATCCAGCAACTGCTGATCTTCCAGCCATCCTCTCTATTGAGATTGTTCGGTCTTTTTTCAATCTCCAGGGCTTCCCTAAATTTCTAGTGATGGAATTGCGACACTCTAGCAATCACACTAGCCTCCTCGATGCAGACATGATGATTGGTTTTCTCCACATGCTCTGCTAAAGCGGAAGACTTAGTTCTCATATGCTTGAGGTCAGCTGCGTGCTCACTAATCCTTTGATTAATGGAGCGACCAGTCTCACCAATATAGGGGGTCCCACAAGAACAAGGAATAATATAAACCCCTTTCATGTCCTTAGGGTCGATGGGATCCTTTACAGATCTGAGGGATTTACGAATGGTGTTGAGAGGTCTAAAAGTTGCGGGGACATTATGCTTCTTAAGAACCCTCACAATCTTATCTGTGGTCCCCTAAACAAATGGAAGATGGACACTAGGAATCCGCTCTTTTGGCCCTCTTTTGGTTAACAAATTCTTAGCTGCTTTGAGGAAAGCCTTTTGTCCCAAGTGTCTACTATAACCGTTTTCAACAAAGACATTAAGGAGGTGGGATTTCTCCTCCTCGAAGCTCTTATCATCAGAGATCCTTAAGGGACGAGTTGCAAGGGTGTTGAGAACCCCCAACTTCTGGGCCGGGAAATGGTGGGAACTAGCATGAAGATACTGCTCCGTATGAGTTTTCTTGCGAAACACTCGGTGGGAGAGGGAACCATCCTCATTCTTAGAGATAAGAATATCAAGGAATGTGAGGCAACCATTAACCTCTTGTCCCATAGTGAACTTAATAGCCAAGGATTGATTATTGAGATGATCGAAGAAGAGATCTAACTCCTCTTGGCCGTGAGACCAGATGGCATTAGTGTCATCTACATACATTTTCCAAAGTTTGGGTAGGAGACGGGCTGATTTCAGAGCCTTAGATTCAAAATCCTCCATAAACAGATTAGCAACCACAGGGGATAGGGGTGAGCCCATGGCAACCCCAAAAGTTTTCTCAAAGAACTCTCCTTCAAAACTGAAAAAGGTTGAGGTGAGGTAGATCTCAACTAACCAAGCGGTATCAGGATCAGTTAGACTGTTGATCACATCCATTGCCTCATTTATAGGGATGCAAGTGTAGAGGGAAACAACATCAAAACTGACCAGAATGTCTCTAGGGTCTAGCTTGATGTCCTTGAGCTCCTCAATAAAGGAGGCCGAGTCTTTCACGAAGGATGTTGTACGACCAACTAAGGGTTTAAGCTTCAAGGCAAGAAACTTAGCAAGAAGATAGGTAGGACCTCCAATGGTGTTGACGATAGGCCTAAGGGGAGCTCCTTCCTTATGGATTTTAGGGAGCCCATAGATTCTAGGCGTGATAGGATTGCTCTCAATGAGTTTTTGGTGCAGGGGACTCACTGAGTCACAGGATTTAATGGCAAGGGCCACAATCTTGGAGATATTTATTTATTATTATTATTATTATTATTATTATTATTTGGTTGATTTACTTATTAATTTTACTTATTCTATTATATATTTCTAACAATTTTAAATTAATTTAGATTTATTAATATATTAATATATTTGAAATTAATTTATTTTATGATTTACTTATTATATTATATTAATTTATTCTATATTAATAACCAAATTTCCTTAAAAAATAAAAATAAATAAATAAAAATATAAATAATATAAATTAATATAATGCCCCTTATCATGGTCAAACTAGCCGTTATAACTAACTAATATTTTTATCTAACAGTTCAAAATTAATTTTATTCTTATTCTTATTAATTAATATATTTGAGATTATTTATTTATTTATTATCATTATTTTTAATGATTTACTTATTATAATATATTAATTTTACTTATTCTAGTATATATTTCTAACAATTTAAAATTAATTTAGATTTATTAATATATTTAAAATTAATTTATTTGAAATTAATTTATTTTATGATTTACTTATTATATTATATTAATTTATTCTATATTATAACTGAAATTTCTTTTATATAAATAAAATAAATAAATAATAAATAATATAAATTAATATAATATCCCTTTATCATGGTCAAACAAGCCGTTATCAGGTCAAATCGAGCTGTTGTCTTTTTAGCCGTTACCTTATCGAGAAATTTGAGTCATTGGATATTCTGCCCGATCTATTTAAAGTGCATAACCAGATCTACTCATTCAACTTGTCCTGACGATGAACCACACTGGTTGGTTCGAAAAGCGTCGACATAAATTTCTCCATGTGATTTTCGCCGAAGAATTCTTCAAAAAATGAAAAAATGAAAAGTCAAAAAATTGAAAATGAAAAATGAATAAGGTGAAAGAAGAGAAAGGCTTCCTGCACAGGGAGGTGATGCAAGTAACTTCACCGGGGTACTGACCAGGCTCGCTGGCAGCGAAACCATGCTTGTGTTTCTATGTGACTCCACAGGGGTACTGTCCAAGCCTGCTAGTAGTGGAGAAAAACCAAAGATGAAACTAAGACTCTGACGACTATACTACTTGTGCAACTATATACCCCTCAACCCCAATCGAAACAACTATGTTTCCTTGGCTTGGAATGTGTGTCAATCGACCAAAATCTGGGCAAATGCTACATCTTACAATCAAGCTAGTGCGAAACCAAGATGAGCTGAGAACTGAACAATACTTCCGAAGGTTTTAGACTTTCTTTCACGAACAAGGTCCATTCGGAGAGCTAGAATTCTACCATTGTGTCGCCAAGTGTTGTAGCAGCTACAACCACCCTCCAAAATTTTGTCTTAGCCCATTTTGGATCCTCCCTACCAACCTTACACAACACTTAGTATTTCTTCTTCAAGTACACAACCTTTAGTGTTTTTCATGCACAAAGGTAGCCTGTCGAGCATAGCTTGATGCATTCTCCTCACAGGCTAACCACCCAGACTTGGTCCAACTGCAGGCTGAGCAGCTTCCCCTAGAAAATTGTCATTTCTAGGGGGAAACCAGCATTCTCTCCAGAAATTGCGCAATACTCTCTGGCAACCCATCTCCCAACTAGGAATGCGCATTTTTCCCAAGCAGTTGAGTAGATGCATGCATGAGAAGTCTGGTTGACCAGTTCCATCCAAGACCGAGGAAACTTGACTTGCATGCATGCATGACTGGTTCTTCCCAGAATAGCAAAAGGAAACATGCAAAAGGAATCCCATGATTCATGGAGTTATTTTTAGCAATTGGGGGTTACATGAAAAGTTGTTTTAGAAGTTTCCCTCCAAGTGTTTCCTTTTCCTATATTTGTGGCATGCGTGTCATGAGCCCAAAATTATTTATTCGACACATCAGAACTCATTCTTTCACATCGATCTTGGAGCTCTAACATCCCACAACACATCCAAAACTCTTCAACACATCCGGCTCAGCTATTCATAGGTAAGTGGCCTCAAATTATCTTTTTCAGCATTTCTGTCACTTTTTGTGTATTCGCTTATATGAGTGTTGTTTTCTTGATTTATTTGAATGTTTGTTGTCATTTACATGTATACTAGCTTTTCCTAGCTTTGTTTCAGTTTTCATTGCTATCTCACTGCTGTCACATGCATGAAATTGTTTTGCACGAACGTTTGCCCAACTAGTGAACGTCTTCACCCGCATGCATGTTAATCTATTTGTTGAATATTTCATTCATATTTTTCATGCACTGTTAATAACTTCTACTATCACTTAGCACTACCATCTATTCACTGTCTTATTTTCTTTCAGTTTCCCGTCGATAAGTCAGGCCGACCTTGGCCCGGACTCTTCCTCACTAAGACTGCCTTGCGTAATCTCAAGAAGGAAGGCTCTACCTTCCTCTCTAGAAATGCACATTTTTTCCCAGCACTAGCCTCCAGGACTATTTTATGCATTTCTAGAGGACAGTGACTGCTGGCCTAGGAAATTGCGCAAATTTTTTCCTGGGCCTACAGTCCTTCCCAGTTAGAATTGTGCATTGCACAATCCTAGCAGCCAACAGCCAGTTTATATTGTGCATTGTGTAGATCCAGCAGACTGTCCTGCCTCCCAAACAGCCCAGACTTCCTTTTGCATAGTTCTGGTAGCTAGTAACCCAACCTCCCAAAAGAAATTGTGCAATCTTTCTCATCAGTTTCCCAGGTATGTGTTGTGTCATTCCCCGGAATTTGCTTTGTTTTCACTGATAGATTTCTTGCCATGCATGTTGCTTGTCTTCAGATCTTTCAGGTGTTCATTTGTCTCAATGGCTTCCAAGAGAATAGGATTTCAGGACACTAATGGAAATTCAGTTGGAGCAGCCACTGAGCAAGTGTCCTCTAGTCTGTCGATTTATGAAGACACAAAGTTGTATCTAGATAAGGACATCAAAATGAAGTGGCAAGAAGTCAATGAAACGCAAGAAATTTCAGGGAACACCTCGAAGACCGTCAGGTGTACGTGAACATTCAAAATTCCGCCTTACACCAAATTGCATGAAGATATCCCGTGTTCCCATGTGCGGACATGATACACTAGATCATCTCTCACACTGATCTCGAGACAATGACCTTGAGCAGTGTCAGTGGGACGAAGTTTGTGACCTTCTGGGAATAGGATTATGATGAGATGTATCAGATGTCAAAGCCCGTGACTATCATGGTGATCTAAAATCACTCGTGAATGATCTTAGTTAATTAACGAAGGTATTATAGACTCATGTGCTGGGGTGTGTCTATGTTATTTTAGGCAACGGATTGATAAGATTGTGAAATACACAGACACTTGAAACAGCCAAAGAAACACAGTAAAAAAATATAAAAACACAACAAATTTAATAAGGAGTTCACCCAATCCTCCTAGGCTACGTCTCCTGGTCCAGCCTTAAGTGGTGGCCTTTTCTATTGTGTCCTAAAGTAGATATTTTACAATAAGGATCTCAATTTGAGTCTCACTTAACAGATGATGATCAGTAAGGTGGTACTTAGATCCCCCAAGCCTCTAGCGTATACAAACTCCCCCTTACTAGATCTCGACCTCGACTGGTCTCAGTGGTATGAGTCCAATTTGGTACTCAATACTTGACAGGTCTACACAGAGGAGTTGCTTGAACCTCTCAAGCCTTCTCTGGAGTTTGCAGATTCTCGAACTCTATCTGTTATGTCTGCTCAATGTTGCCTTTGCTCTGCAGGTCATCTCGGCTTCTCTGTTCTATGCAATTCACTTTTTTCTCTCTTCTTCTATGTCTCCCCCTTCTCTTTGTCGACTTGTGGCCTAAAGCCAATCTGCTCCATGACTGTTTGTTTCCTCTTCCCTGCTCTCTATATTGCTTTCCTCTGTCTGCTATAATTCCCTACTCTGCATTATCATCGTTGTGTAACGCTGCACAAAGAGGTGCCCACTTGTCGCCTTGCGAACTGAGTTTCAATTTTCTTCAAACAGTTGTTATTTCTATTACTCTAGGATTTACCTATGAAACTGATTCTCCTGCCAGCTCATCGATCATGCCGAACCTCAAATCTTTATGTGCCTTAGTCTATTTTCCTGTCAAATCTAGTCATCCATCGGGTTAATTCTCTGTCATTTATCTAAAGCCTCCAGATCCTACGGTCTCCATCTATATCGCGCAGGTAAGTTGCTTGACCATTACTCATGTGATGTAAGCGGTTTTCTCTCTCATCTTCTGGACATTTGTCACCCAATGTATGGCATTGCGCTGAACTCGGCCAAACCCACTTACCGCTCGAAGTGCACATGATATCCTGCCAATTTTTGGCGTGGGACCCGCCTTTTGACATTTTTCACACAGTTTCCTGTTTTTCCCTCATGACCGAGCATTCGAGGCTTTCCTTCTCTGAGGTTTTTGTCCTGCGATACGCGATAATCATGTATTAGAAACTACCTCTGTTTCTGGATCTGGGCTTCCGAGTGCCAATTTGTGTCCATGCGCGGTCTCCATGGGCCAACGGTCAACACACTTTGACCGAGGGTCCTTATTGTTCCATGCTGGCCACAATTGCCATTGTCCAAAGGTCATTTTTGATAAGCTTGTTATTCATAAGATTTGATCTAACATAATTTAAAACAATCATGAAATATGTTTAAGGATCCCATTCGGATCATGGCCTTCCCACTGAAAAGGATTTTGGACCACCAAAAGTTGGTTTTCAAGCATTGACTAAGTGAGTATATAACTATCTCACTTGTCCAATCTCTATCCATTTTGCATTGTTTGGCTTTGAACCCTTGAGTCCAATCCTGAGGTACTCAACACCTCCCCTACACACCGTCCTCACCTTCCTATCCAGAACTGTGTCTTCCTGCAATTCATTGAGATATTCAAGTAACAGATCATCAATAGAAGGCAAATCACTTTGCTCTTCGGGATCTTCAATTAATGAAGGTTCAAATATTCTCAAGCTGTCTGCATTAATGACTAAGTAGATGTGCATGTAAGCTGGTAAATCAAGGCAAAAGGCTTTCTCACCAATTTTCTCAAGTATCTTGAAAGGTCCATACCTCATTGGCTTTAGCTTTTTACCTTCACCTTGCATTCTGTCTTTGTTGATATACAGCCAGACTTGATCACCAACTTGGAAACTATGCTCCATCAAATGCTTGTCATGCCTTGCCTTGTATTTGGCTTGGCTCTTTTCCAGTTGTTCCTATACTACCTGGTGAATCTCTTGGATTTGTTCAATGAACTTGGTTGCCTTGTCCACATCATTGTGTCCATCAACTACTATGTCTTTACCAAAGACAAAATCCAAGGGAGACCTTGGTTTAAAACCAAAACAAGTCTCAAAAAGAGATCTTTGTGTAGAAGAATGTTTTGCTCGGTTGTAAGCATGTTGCACATAACACAAATGTTCATCCCAAAGTTTGGGATGCTTGCTGCAATAGCCTCGAAGCAACTGGATCATTGTCATGTTGACAACTTATGTCTGGCCATCTATCTGTGGATGAAAGGTTGTGCTTTTCTTCAGTTTGGTGTCCATCAGTTCCCACAGACTCGACCAAACTTCCCAATAAATCGAGTGTCTCGATCAGATACAATGGAAGTGGGTAATCCAAAACGAACCCATACATGCTGAAAGAACAGCGTTGCAGTTTGTTCAACTGTAATCTATTTATTACAAGGTATCAAAATACACATTTTGTTGAACCTATCCACAACAACATATAAATAGTCATGACCTTTCCTAGATTTAGGTAGTCCTCCAACAAAGTCCATGGAAATACTTTCCCAAGGATCAGGAGGAACTGGCAGTGGAGTGTACAGGCCTAGTTTTCTATTGCTGGGTTTGCTTTTAGCACACATGATACACCCTCTTACATATCTAGAAACTGTCTCATTCATTTTTGGCCAATAACAAAATCTTTGCAGCTATGCAACTGTTTTACTTATACCAAAGTGACCTGATATTAGAGAAGTGTGTGCTTCCCGAATTATCTTTACTCTTTCAGTTTGCGAAATACATAGCTTCCCACAATGATACAAGAGTTGGTCCTTAATGTGATAATCCAATTCTTCTACTCGTTTGCCTTGACTTAAAGTTTCATATACATCTTTGAAATCTATATCTTGAGCATATTGTTCAATGTAGCTCTCATGCAGTACTGAATTATGCTTAAGTATAGTGGATGCATTTATAATAGGTCTAGACAACATATCTGCAACTTTATTGTGTATGCCCTTTTTATATCTGATGACTAAATGAAACTATTGTAGAAAACCCATCCACCTATAGTGTCTTGATCGCTGCAACTTAGTTTGGGAGTGTAGATATTGAAGTGGTTGATGATCAGTATGTATGACTGTCTCTTTTCCCATTAAGTAATGTTTCCACTTTTTCACACTTTGTACTAATGCATACAATTCTTTATCATATGCTGGATAGTTAACTACTGCAGAATTAAATGTCTCAGAATGATAACATATGGGTTTACCGTGTTGTATCAACACTGCTCCCATGGCATAGTCACTAGCATATGTTTGGATCTCAAAAGGTATTTGAAGATCTGGCAGTGCTAGTACTAGTGATGTACTAATATTTTCTTTCAAGGTGTCAAAGGCTTTTTGTTGTTTGCCTCCCCAATGAAACACCTTGTTCAATCCTGGCAAAGCATGTAAGGGAGCTGCAATTAAGGAAAAGTTAGAAATGAAATTTCTCTAATATTGTGCTGCTCCTAAGAAGCTTCTCACTTCTGTAGTAGATTTGGGTTTAGGCCAGTTTATAGTGATTGCAACTTTAGAGGGATCTATCTTCAATTCACCATCCCCTACTATATGACCCAAATAATTCAAAGATGTTTTGCCAAATTCACATTTCAATAGTTTAACATAAAGTTTTTCTCTTTTCAAAACACCTAGTGTCTGCTTAACATGCTTTAAATGTTCTTCCCATGTTTTGCTAAATATAAGAATGTCATCTAGATATACAATAACAAAATCATCAAGAAAAGATCTGTGTACATCATTCATTATTCTCGTGAAAGTAGCAAGAGCATTAGTTAAGCCAAAAGGCATAACCAGCCACTCATACAATCCCTGCTTTGTTTTGAAAGCAGTGTTCCACGCATCTTGTTCTGCAACTCTGACCTGATGATATCCACTATGCAAGTCTAACTTGGAAAAATAAATAGCTTCCTTTAACTTATCTACTAGGTCATCTATGCGAGGAAGGGGATAACAATTTTTTATCGTTTTCTTATTCAATGCTCGGTAATCAATGCACATTCTCGACAAGCCATCTTTCTTTCTCACCAAAACTATTGGTGACCCACATGGTGATGTGGTAGGTCTAATGGACCCCTTCTCAAGCAACTCCTACACCTGCTTCTTGATTTCTGCATTCTCTAAAGCAGACAACCTGTACATCCCAATGTTAGGCAATGGAGCATATCACTGCAAATTAATAGCATGCACTATTTCCTTTTTGGGTGGCAAACCTTTAGGTTCTTGAAACAAGATATCATATTCTGAAACAACTTTTTCTAAATTAGCCTGTTGTTTAGCATCATAGCCCTCAAATACATTGGTTTTATCAGGTTTCTTTTCCTTTACAACCATTAGTAAAAATTGTTTGCATGAATTTACAATTTGTTTCATCTGCCCTGAGTTTATGAGAGTATAATTATTCTTGAGCTTATGAGCTCTTACAATGTATTCAATTCCAATGTTTAAGGAGCAGATACTTGTTCTCAGCTCTATAGAAAATATCTTTTCTATCATACAAGTAAGGACTTCCTAAAACAATTCCACATATATCCAGAGGAACTATATCTAACTCAACCTCATCTGCAAATGCTGACCCAAAAGAAAACTTAAGTTTACATTGTCTAGTCACTTGTAGTTGTGCTTTATCACTTAACCAACCTAAGGGGCATGGTTTCTTGTGAGGTGTAGTCAGTAATCCCAACTTCTTTACAATTTCTTTAGAAATTATATTTACTTGTGAGCCACTATCAAATAAAGTGTCAATCTTTTGATGTTTGGAAACAACTCGAATATGGAAAAGCTCATGTCTTTTTCTCTCATTTTCTTCATCATTAATAGATTGTGCGGAATTACTAGTAGATGCTTCAGAATTTTTACATTTTATACCTATGGCTGAAATGGTTGTTTCATCTCTTGATTCTGACCCCAAATCTTTCTAAATAGCTGCAGTAGTCTTCTTCTTCTTGCCTTCGAACTTCTTAGGTCTTAGCTCCAAATCAGAATCTAATAGTGCTCATCATCATGCCCATCCTTTTTACAGTGAGTGCATGAAGACTTTGTCTTTTGTGCAGTATTGGCCTTCCTTTCTTTCCATTTATGTTTTATTTTCTCCTTATTCTTGCTTGCAATGGGCTTGGATGATCCTCCAATTTTTGGGTTCCCATTCTTTCCTCTAGCTTCTAGATGTGTAGCTTGAACAAATACCTCATCTATACTAGTGGGATTAAACATGAGGATAGTGTGCCTCATGTAGCTATGTAGACCCCCTATGTACTTCAACAGAGTCTCAGGTGAGTCTAATGAAATTCCTAGAATCAAAGCTCTCTTCCTAAATTCTTGGGTGTAACCCTATACACTTTGCACTTTCAATTGGCGAAGAGTTTTCCATCTCATCATGGCTTGCTACATGTAAGCTAGTGGATAGAACTGTTTTTTTATTACATAAACAAATTCACTCCAGAAAGAAAAAATCTTACCATGTTTATTCATGTCAGCCTGTGTCATGCCTTCCCACCATACCAAGGCAGTGCCTCTGAGGCAGAGGCTGGCCAGCTGAATATCACTCTTGTCTGAGTCTATACTCTGCGCTTTACAATAAACATCAATTTGCCTGATCCAATTATCCAGCTTCTCTGCATTCAACTCTCCATCATATATTGGTAAATCAAATTTAACATATAATTTAATCAAAGATGCCTTCTTTTTATGTTCAGGGCTATTAGGATGTGTGATAAATCTTTCTTCTTTCTGTTTGCCTTTTGAGTGGTCATGGAGGAGAGATTCTTCTTCTCCTTTATCTTGTTTGGAGCCTGATGAATCCTCATCTTTATGTTTCCTAAAGTCCTTATACATTTCCTCTACCATGGACCTCATGGCCAGGAAACTATCTATAAATTGAGGGTCTGTCCCCAAGGGACTTTCTTCTGAGGATGGACTCTTCCAATATCTAGGTTAGTTTTGACCAACTCTCCTTCTCCTAATTTAATCTTTGATCTAGTTAGCATTCAACAACAAAATCCAGGACAAGCTTTTCTAACCTTAAACAACCTAGGAGCTCTAATACCACTTGATCTGAAATCACTCGTGAATGATCTCAGTTAATTAATGAAGGTATTACAGACTCATGTGTTGGGGTGTGTCTATGTTATTTTAGGCAATGGATTGATAAGATTGCGAAATACACAGACACCTGAAACAACAAGAGAAACACATTAAAAAAATATAAAAACACAACAAATTTAATAAGGATTTCACCCAATCCTCCTAGGCTACGTCTCCTGGTCTAGCCTTTAGTGGTGGCCTTTTCTATTGTGTCTTAAAGCAAATATTTTACAATAAGGAGCTCAATTTGAGTCTCTCTTAACAGATGATGATCAGTAGGGTGGTACTTGGATCCCCCAAGCCTCTAGAGTACATAGACTCCCCCTTACTAGATCTCAACCTCGACTGGTCTCAGTGGTATGAGTCCAATTTGGTACTCAATACCTGACAGGTCTACATAGAGGAGTTGCTTGAACCTCTCAAGCCTTATTTGGAGTTCGCAGACTCTCGGACTCTCTCTGTTCTGTTTGCTCGATGTTGCCTTTGCTCTGCAGGTCAGCTCAGCTTCTCTGTTCTCTGCAATTCACTTTTTTCTCTCTTCTTCTGTGTCTCCCCCTGCTCTTTGTCTATTCGTGGCTTAAAGCCAATCTTCTCCCTAACTATTCGTTTCCTCTTCTCGGCTCTATGGATTTCTTGCCTCTATCCACTTCAATTCCCTGCTCTGCATCATCATTGTTGTGTAACTCTACACAGAGAGGTGGCCACTTGTCGCCTTGCGAACTAAGTGTCAGTTTTCTTCAAACAGTTGTTATTTTTGTTACTCCAACATTTTCCCGCAAAACTAATACTCCTGCCAACTCATCGGTCACGCTGAACCTCAAATCTTTATGTGCCTAAGCCTATTTTCCCGTCAAATCTAGTCATCTATCAAGTTAATTCTCCGTCATTAACCTGGAGCCTCCAGATCCTACAGTCTCTGTCTATATCGCGCGGGTAAGTTGCTTGACCATTACTCATGCACTGTAAGTGGTTTTCTCTCTCATCCACTGAACACACGTCGCCTGGTGTATGGCATTGCACTAAACTCGACCAAACTCGCTTACCACTCAAAGTGCATGCGATATCCTGTCGGTTTTGGGCGCAGGACCCGCCTTTTGATGTTTTCTACACGATTTCCTGTTTTCCCTCGTGACCGAGCATTCGGGGTTTTCCTTCTCTAAGGGTTTTGTCCTGCGATACGCGATTAGCGCTTTGCATCGCATATCAAAAACTACCTCTGTCTCTGGATCCGGGCTTCTGGTTGCCAATTTGCGTCCATACGCGGTCTCCATGAGCCAACGGTCAGCGTGCTTTGACTGAGGGTCCTCGTTGTTCTGTGCTGGCCACAATCGCCATTATCTAGAGGTAATTTCCGATAAGCTTGTTATTCATAAGATTTGATCTGACATAATTTGAAACAGTCATGAAATATGTTTAAGGATCCCATTCAGATCACATGGAGACTCCATTCAGCTTACCCAACAGCAGAGCTAACTCCAGAGACATTCTGAAGGATTGGGTAAAGGAGCCAGCTCATTTCAGGATGACACCCAACAAGGTCTATAAGACAAGGATACTAAGGAAGGCGTATCAGTACTTGATCATATTTTCTTGTCAATTGTATGGCTAAGCAAGCACGAAAGCCTTCCCACAGAGTTGGGTGGTTGCACTGGACCAAGTGGCTAGAGAAGGAAAACCATGTAACTGGTCTGGCATACTAGCTCATCAGCTGAAGGAGCAAGTCACGAATGCTCTACAGTCACCCAAATGTATGCATGCAGATATTTACATGTCCACCTACATCCTAGATGCAGTCTGTGCTCGACATGAGTTCCCAAGCTTGAAGTGGGCATGGTCACCGGTGGAGACTACTGTGAACACATATTTCAAGCTGTTGTTCGAATGGAGCTTCAAAGGAGTAATCACACGGTTGTCTGACCATTTTGTTGTTCCTTTGTACAAGATGATATTCAAACAATATCCACCCTGCATGTCAAAGGAAGCAATGGAGGCATTGATAGGTATTGCAGATTGGTATGCCTCTCCGTCCGGCACTTTCATTCAAATGTTCAGTGCGGAGAAGCCTCTACATGTTCTGCCAAATTTTTCCTTGGACGTACTTGTCATGTAGGAGCTAGCCTATCACATCTCGTCCGAATTGATAGCTAGACTGCAGCAGAAGAAGAAGGCAACATGGCCCACTCTTCCAATGTGGATTGGGTTATATGAGATTTAGAGTATCAAGCAAGCGGATGTCGAAGCGGAAATGATGAAGAAGTAGTCGTTCGACCTCTGAAGCTATAATCCGTATGACCCACATTGCATTGTGAATGATCACTACATGAGAGTTCAGTTCAACTAGATCTACGGGGAATTTCATTGGGCCAAGTAGGACCCATGGATATATTGCTATAGTTTCTCTAGACCCAATGAACCGGTCGAATTCATTGTGGAGTGGTTAGCAAAGCAACGTGAAGCAACATCATGGAGAGCTCCAGGAGTAGTAGATGAGCCAAGCATACCAGTGCACAACAAAGGTTAGAGGAATATTGTCGATTGCATGGAGGAACAAAGCTGCAAGTTTCAAGTAGATCCACTTCTAGAGAAAGCAACTATGGTTATAGAGGCAAAGAGGCAGCAGCGCGACAAGAAAATTGTGCAAAGGTAGAAGGATAAGAAGTGAATGGAACAAGAAAAGAAGGAGTTGCATGAGCTAAGAGAGAAACTCCAAAGGGAACAGGAGCTACGCAAACAGGAGAGGGAAGTGCAGCAGCAGTAGATACAGTAGGGGTGCATCATGTGCAAACAGATGAAGCAGTGCCTGTACAAGTAGTTGATTCATCTGAACAGCTGGCAATAGGTGAACAGGGTGAACCATTGCAGGGGAAAGACTTTGCTCATGAGATAGAACATGCACTTCAACAATTGGATGCTGACATGTAGCAACAGGAGTTGGAACAGGATATCGAACTCATGCCTCACCACAAAGAAGTTAACTCACCCGCTTCAATGCATCTAGAAGAAGAGCAAGTCTCGGATGACCAAGCAGGCACTGAGATCCTTGGTTATCAACTGGAAGAAGAGATGCACAACATCTTATTTGATGAATCCCAACATAGAGTTGTGCAATCTTGCATAGTGTCAACTCTAGAGGATCAAACATCCCCTGCGCAAGTTGAAGAATGAGTGATCGTTACTGATGTGCACAAGCATCTAGCTACTTTGGTTGTTGCAACCAGAGTGTATGTCGAAGCCACTAGCTCAAGTGTTCATTTTCTTATAGCTGAGAATCAACGAATGGCGAACGAACTACAAGTGGCCAAGCAAGGAGGAGAATTGGTGACAATGTCCGCCTGAGCTGAATTGAAGAAGGCAATACTAGGAAGTATTGTCCCTTGACATAGTTATGTGAGCATTGTACTCCAAGTTTGGTATCATGCATAAGGCAGTCGTCCATCTCAACGGATGACAGCAGTGATGTGCTAGGAGAGCACACATCTTGACAAACATACATGTTGTTGTTAATGACATGAAAACATGGACGATGAAGTACAAGGGAGCCCCACTTCACTTAACAAATATGATGAGGCCAAATGTGATCAAGCTGAAAGCATGTATCCGGAGTCAGATTTGGAACTATGAGGACCTCCTGCAACTCATCACTAGCATACAGGCTTCCCATGCACTAGTATTCAAGAGCATGGATGTTGTGGTATGCACACATGCGATCCCATCACTTGGGACTCTCACCCAGGTGAATACCAAGAAGCAAGTCCGATTAGAGCTTGACTCATACTTTGACAAGTTGATGTGCATCGCCACCATCCCAAACTTGCCTTTTAGTGTAGACATCATGCACAAGTATGTTGTTGGTCCAGCCACATTGAAGACAATGATGTGCATGCTATCAGACGAGTTGGACAGAGGAGCCTAAGCAGTGTACCTAGATGCTATGGAGGCGAAGGTCAGGTTTTAGATGGATGTCACCGCAGAACACACAGCCACTATTAGAGACTACAGAGCTTGGAATTAATATGTTACTATTGATCAACATGAGGATGTTGAGGAGTTGGACTTCTATAGTTGTCTAAGTTAGACTAATGTCTATTTTGGCTTGCTCAAGCCATTGTGTTCACATGGGTACATGTGCATTGTAATTTTGAGTCATGTCAACTGTAAGTCAAGTGTCAATAATGAATGTAACAATCATAGAGTAGGTGAAGAGTCATGAGAGTAATTGAACAGTCATAGAGGGGAATTTCAAGGGCCACCCCACCCTTTGTTATAAATAGTCCCTCATAACTCATTGTAGAGGCTTTTGGTCAGCCAAGCTTTTGTTAAAACTATCTTGAAGAAAGATTGGACAGTATTGTAATGCACCTTGGCTTCTCCATTGCACGGAGCTAGTTCATCTCTTTGGAGGAGAAGGCATATGTGGCTGCAATGATTCACTATTGGGGCTAGTAGGTTTACATGGATGTATTGTATGATTGGAACTTACACTTCTTTATATAATAGGAGCCAACAAATTTTCATACATATGTTGTTATTGTAGTTGGACTGCTCTAGTTTCTTTAATGATGTACATTGTTTAGATTACGTATTTGTGTATGAACTGCTTCATATGAAATTATATGAATCTTGTTGTAGAAGTGTTTTTGATTTAACCATCACTTTGGATTGTCAACTGATCTTCTTTCCAGCTTGTGATGCATCTTCACTCATGTGTTCCCTTCCCAGCTGAGTACTGATACAGGTTGTCAAGGGGCGCACTCATCCCAACCCACTTATGTTATAACCTTTCATTCACCTTCCTTGACTCACTACAATGGTCACACCCTTGCTACTGATAGAGTTATATTTCTTGCCTTTGTGTGACATCCTGGTCAAGGCATTACCTTATGGCCCACTGCTGGGACTCCTACACCAAACGCTCTGAGGTCTAATTGGGACTTCTTACTGGGGATATCCCCTTGACATGTCGATGGGTGCAGCACTATTAACTTATATAGCGCTAGAAGGAGGTCCAGATAAAAATTTGTGTCCTCTCATCCAGTTCTGAACCTTTTCATACCTTTCATGGAGTCTTGCACTCTTCTTCCCCCATGATGTTTTTCGAATCTTGAAGATGTCTCCATCACGGGGAAGCTTTTCGATATCTTTTCCACTTTCACGTATGATGGTGAAGGCGAAGCGACCTATTATGAGTACTTACATGACTTTATTTCCATGCTTCATGAGGAAGATGAGTTTTCTAATGAACAGGTTGGTTTGTTGCTTGCGTAGACACTTCACGAATCTCCATTTCGTTGGTTGCACAGCCTACCGGCTAACACCATGCACTCATTTGAGCACTTCTGTGATCTCATTGAAGACATGTTCTATCATTTTGATCTAGACCATCTTGACCAGAAACTGTTATAGCAACGGAGGGCTCCGCATGAATCAGTTATTGATTTTTGGCAGTGCTTTTGTGGCTTGTAGTTTCAAGTTCTTGAGAAGCCAGATGAAATTTGCTTATCTTTGGGACTGGTTCGAGTATTGCCTTAAGAAATGTTCCCATCCCAAGAGGAAGTTTGAAATCAAGCCTCACTCAACATTCTTCATTAATGGAGCTACACAATCTGATGTGGACGTAGTTATTGTCTCGACTGACTATCTGCCTCCCTCTCATTCAATAGCTCCACCATTTCCTAGTGATGTTGAAGATCATGCTCACACACCTGTTCATGTTTCACATTCTCCCAACATCACTTCACTCAATTTTCACATAGATTTGGTTGTGATTCCTTTGAGTTCTCAGATGCATTCTTTTCTACGACCTCCATTTTTGCACTCAGGTGTTCCTCTAGATGATGTTGTCTTGTGTTCGTCCATTCCAGACTCTTCACTTGTTGTGAACGAGGAACAACCCATTGACGGAGTTGGTGTTGCACAACCAACATGTGTTGTCATTCATGAAGAGTATGAGTGGGAGCTTGAGCATCAACACTCGATGAAGGATGAATCCCTTTTGTTCGAGCCCCCTCCATTCTTTCCTAACATCTTTGATGAACTTGACATCCATGATTTCGTGTGTGTGTGTCTTCATCCATGAATGCACCCATCATTAATCACTCGCAAGACTCACGGATGTTGGTCCATCATTCGACAATGGAGAGGATAAGTTATTTGTTGAAAATCCACTTAATCTTTCATCTGTCATTTTCGGAAACACAGAGGATGAGTTTTTTCACTTCTCATCTTCTCCTTTGTTTGATTCATGTGATAATGGGGATGCTGAAGAAATCATTGATTTTTTTTATTGTGGTGGTCGTGATCCATTTGTTTCCATATTTGATCACGATCATGAATCTATCACAGCTGATCTTGCGAAGCCACTGGTTTATGATGATCTACCTAATGATGAAGTTGAAACACCCAAGACTATCGAGGCACTTCAGCTCGAGCTGATGGTTATGTCAGGTCCTTGCTCTCTTGGGGATAGTCTCACTTCTGATCATGAAACTATTAAATTAGCTAAGGCTCCTCATCACTCATCTTTATGCATTGAAGATCCATCTCACACACAGATCACATCTCCTCCACTCGAACTGCACTAGCCCTTTGCTCATGCATTGAAGGAATCTTACATTGAAAGCACACATGTACGATGCACGTTATCTTTGTTTCTTTCGTTTGCTTGCATGTATCAATCAAGAATCTGTTGGTGCTTCAAATTTGCATGCAGTTTCACACAGCACCATGATAAGTCCACGAACTGCTCATCACGCGCTTGCACTCGCTTACTTCCTGTGGGCACTATCAGACACGAAGTGTGGTTGTCTTCATTGTTATATCTTTCTTGTTTGTTGGTTTGCACAACTGGGTTGCTCGTGGACCAAGCCTTCACCAACATCGAAGCAGAAATGATCAAGAAAGTGGATGTCAAAGCAGAACTGATGGAGAAGTACCTATTTGACCTCCGAAGCTACAATCAATTTGACCCACATTGCATTTTGAAGGATCATCACATAAGAGTTCAGTTTAACTAGATCAACAGGGCATTTCATTGGGCCAAGGAGGACCCATGGAGATATTGCTACAGTTTCTCTAGACCTAATGAATCGATCGGATTCGTTGTGGAGTGGTTAGCGAAGTAGCGTGAAGTAGCATCATGAAGAGCACCAGCAATAGAAGCAGTAGTAGCAGTGGCAGCACAGCCAAGCATACCAGCACACGACAAGGGAATAGGAAGATTGTCGATCGCATGGAGGAGGAACAAAGATGCAAGTTTTGAGTAGATCCACTTGTAAAGAAAGAATCTATGGTTACATAGGCACAGAAGCAGCAACATGGAAAGTGAATCGCGTGAAGGAAAAAGGATAAGAGGAGAATGGAAGAAGCAGAGAAGGAGTTGCATGAGCTAAGAGAGAAACTCCGAAAGGAACAGGCGCTGCACAAACAGGAGAGGGAATCGCAGCAGCAGTAGATACAGTAGGGGGCGCATCACGTCAAACAGACGAAGGAGCGCCCGTACAAGTAGTTGATTCATCTGAATAGCTGGCATTAGGTGAACAGGGTGAACCATTGCAGCCTGCAGGGGCAAGACTTTTCTCATGAGATAGAACATGCACTTCAACAGTTGGATGTAGACATGGAGTAGGAGGAGTTGGAATAGGATGCCAACCTCATGCCTCACCACAAGGAGGTCAGCTCACCCACTTCAATGCATCTAGAAGAAGAGCAAGTCTCAGATGACCAAGCAGGCATTGAGATCCTTGGTGATCAGTTGAAAGAAGAGATGCACAACATCTTGTTTGATGAATCCCAACATAGAGTTGTGCATTCTCACAGAGTGTCAACTCTAGAGGATCAAACATCCCTTGCACAAGTTAAAGAATGAGTGATCCTTACTGATGTGCGCAAGCATCCAGCTACTTTGCCCGATGCAACCAGAGTGTATGCCGAAGCCACTAGCTCAAGTGTTCATTTTCTTATAACTGAGAATGAGCGAATGGCAAAGGATCTATAGGTGGCCAAGCAAGGAGGAGACTTGGTTACAATGTCTTCCCGGGCTGAATTGAAGAAGGCAATACTAGATGAAGTATTGTCCCTTGACATAGTTATGCGAGCATTGTACTCCAGGTTTGGTACCATGCACAAAGCGGTCATCCATCTCAACGAATGGCAACATCGATGTGCTAGGAGAGCATTCATCCTGACGAACATACATGCTGTTGTTGATGACATGAAAACATTGACAATGAAGTACAAGGGAGCCCCACTTCACTTGCCAAAGATGATGAGACCAAATGCGGTCGAGATGAAAGCACGTATCTGGAGTCAGATTTGGAACTATGAGGACCTCACGCAACTCATCACTAGCATACAGCTTCTCATGCACGAGTATTTAAGAGCATGGATTTTGTGGTGCACACACATGCGATCCCATCACTTGGGACTCTCACCTAGAAGAAGAACAAGAAACAAGTCTGACTAGAGCTTAACTCGTACTTCAATGAGTTGACGTGCATCACCACCAGCCCAGACTTGCCTATCAGTGCAGACAACATGCACAAGTATGTTGTTGGTCCGGCCACATTGAAGATAATGATGTGCATGCTATCAAATGAGTTGGACAGAGGAGCACGAGCATTGTACCCAGATTCTATGGAGGAGAAGGTCAGGTTTCAGATAGATGTTTGTAGAACACATAGACACTATCAGAGACTACACAGCTTGGCATCAATATGTTACTATTGATCAGCATGAGGATGTTGAGTAGTTGGACTTCTATAGTTTTCTAAGTCAGAGTGATGTCTAGCCTAGCTTGCTCAAGCCATTGTGTTCACATGGGTACATGTGCAATGTAATTTTGAGTCATGTCAAGCGTAAGTCAAGTGCCAATAGTGAATGTAACAGTCATGGAGTAGGTGAAGGGCCATGAGGGTAGTTGAACAATCACAAAGGGGAATGTCAAGGGCCACCTCACCCTTTGCTATAAATAGTCCCTCATAACTCATTGTAGAGGCTTTTAGTCAGCCAAGCTTCTGTTAAGACTATTGAAGAAAGCTTGGACAATATTGTAACGCACCTTGGCTTCTCCACTGCACAGTGCTAGTTCATCTCTTTGAAGGAGTAGGCAAATGTGGTTGTAACATTTCACTGTTGGGGCTAGCAGGTTTAGATGGATGTATTGTATGATTAAAACTTACACTTCTTTATATAATAAGAGCCAACACATTTTCATGCATATGTTGTTATTGTAGTTGGACTTCTCCAATTGCTTTAATGATGTATGTTTTTTAACTTACATATTTTTGTATGAATTGCTTCATATGCAATTATATGAATCTTGTTGCAAATGTGTTGTTGGTTTAACCATCACTTTGGATTGTCGATTGATCTTCTTTCTAGCTTGTGATGCATCTTCGCTCGTGTGTTCCCTTCCCAGCTGAATACTGATACAAGTTGTCAAGTGGCACACACATCCCAACCCACTTGTGTTGGAACCTTTCATTCACCTTTCTTGACTCATTGCAGTGTCACACCCTTGCTACTGACAGAGTTATCTTGCTTGCCTCTGTGCGACATCGTAATCAAGGCATTACCTTATGACCCACTACTGGGAATCCTACACCAAATAGTTTGAGGTATAATTGGGACTTCTTACTGGGGAGATACCCTTGACATGTTGGCGGGTCCAGCACCATCAACATGCATTTGTCAGGAGTTGAAAAGCTCCTTTTCCCAAATATTCTTTGATTATCTGCATTCTAATTCCTGAGGGTAATAGGAAACCAGAGTTTTCTAAAGGTTGTGGTATTACCCTGGCGACTCCAATCTCAAAAGATACAAAAGATCAAAGCTTCATGGTGACTCCATTGCTTGAATATCAGTAGCTTAAAGAAGTTCCAAGATGATTTCTACTGCAAGAAGAAATGTCAGGTATGCTCCTATGGATCCATCTCATATCTATGGTTTTCCAAATCATATGCCTCATGTTGATTGGTTAACCCATCTTCCCATGTTCAAAGATGAAAAGAAAGATGATGTTGTTCTGCATTTGGTTATATTTCATATGCATGTATGTAGAATGAGGGTTGAGTTTCCTAAGGATTGTCTCATGAAGATGTTTATGGCTACCCTATAAGACAAAGCTAGAGTATGGTATGAAGGGTTACAATCAAGAAGCTTGTGTTCTCTTAAATATTTCCATAGAATATTCTTTGGACATTATGGGAAGTCTCATCCTTCCTTACCACTATTTCAAGGCTGTTGTAATTTTTGTAAGGGTTTCATTCAATATCTTGAAAGTATTGATGATGATGTAGAATGTATGGATGATGAGGAGATGTTAGAGGAACTTTATGAATTTTCTTCTCAAGCTAGTTGTCATGATGATCAAGAAGTTTTCCAACAAGCAAATGTATATTCTTTAGTTGAAGTTGAAATGGATCAACAATTTGACAGTCAAGTCATATTACATGAAATTTACAAGAATTTGTAGCCTTATCAATCTATATGCAGTCAAAGGTATGAGCCAAATCATTCAAATTGTTTTCCAGCCCATTCCTTTTCAAAGATTTATGTCAAGAAGAAAATCCTCAAGATCGGGTTGTTGAAAATACATGCATGAATATTTAGAATAGTGAGGTAAAAAGTGATGAAAGTAGTCTACCTAGAAAAGAACTTTTTTCCGTTGAAAATCATAATGATGCTGTCCCGGTTAAAGTGCATGAAAGTTCACTTTTAGGTAAACCTGAGATACATGAAGAGCCGAATATATAGGTTTTACCTATTCTATTTGAGGATCATCAAAATGACATGGATGATATGCATAAATTTGTTTGTATTGGAGTTGTTAGTGTTCAGCATCAAGATGACAGTCCTTGAACAAAATTACCAAATGTCAAATTAGAATTGTTTAATGAGCAAAATATTAGTTTTGATGCACACAATATGGACGTCATGTTTGAAGATGTTGCAAAATGTATGGAAGTTTTTGTTGATTTACATGGAAGGGAAGACAAATCTATTGTTGCCTTTTTATTTGATGATGTTCTTGGAATTGAAGACATAGGACAAAATCATCCATCAATTCTGAATGAATTCAGCCCTCATGGTTTTACTCATCAAGAATAGGTGATTTTATATGGTTATCAAGATTGTTTGGTGAGTCTATTCTAGACATCAGCGAAGGTGGAGTTTCTTTGATTTATAAGTTCAAGTTATGGATTTAGTTTTTATTCAGAGTTGCCAATAGATGGTCCACTTAAGAACAATCAAGGAGCCGAGGTGTTGGATCAGCGCTTTGACTGGTTATTGTAGAGGTTTCATATTGCTTGAATTAAGAAGGTGGATTTTAATATGTTAGAGTAGGGTTATTGGTACATAAATAAGCTTGTTGGGCAAGCATTTCCTTCAGCTTTAGGCTACATTTTGCAGTTGTCAGCTTCAATTTGTAAAGCAGTTTGATATATATTACAGCAGTAGTAATTGGTTTCCAGCTAGTTTGTAGTTTGTTTTTTAGTTTGGTGAGTGGGATTGAATGTATTCTTCAAATTGGGATCAACCCAATGGTCAGGCACTGGAGCTGCTTGTTCTTTGCTACCCCATAGAGAGAACAACATCCCCATTGGAGCCACTATTATTTTTGATAACTTTTAGATAGTTTGGAGTTAATTTGTCAAATTAGTAATTTTGTTAAAATTTATGAAAAGGAAAATAAATGTAAAAAAGGAATAGTTGGCTACAGGCAGAAAGAAATAATTTGCAGAGGTGATTCAAAGCATTGGAAAATCAAACAGAGATTATGAAAGTTGAACTCTCAAAAAGAAATCTTGGGCTCATAGCTAAAATAACAAGCACCCCTTAAGTATGGTAAATTCCTCACATTTTTGCCTATATTATGCTAAACTAATAGTTTTAGAAACAAACATGGTTAAATAAGCTATAAGTAGTGATAAGAAGGCAGAAGAAATCATAAAAAATCAAAAACTCAGAAAATTCAAATTTCATAGCAACTCCCCATAGTTAAGCTGAAAATTTGCTACAAAACTGTTGTAGCTTATCATTGAGGAAAATGCAAGGAAAATTTTTTGTTTAAGGAGATATGATACTATGTATTTAACTAAAATTCATAAGAGTAGACTTCATAACTTACAAAAAAATCAGAAAAGTACCAAAGGGATGTTTTTGTAACTTGCTACCAAAATTTGCTATGGAAATTTTGGAAATGATTGTTTTAGTAGTCAACTTCAAGCTCACTTTCTGACCAAATGGAAAGGAATTTTGGAAATATGAAGGAGGTTTCTTTTATCACGAGCTCATATAAAAAAGCCTCTCTCATTTTTTACATAGATATCAGGTTTTGGAATATATGTACTTATCTCTGAGGCCTAATTTTTCCTAGCCAGATTTGTTGTATAAATTTTGAAATTCAACTTGGTGGAGGTCCAGGTCAGAAAATTCAAATAGGTCAACATCCACATGGAAAAAGCTCAGCACTCCAACACATCAACACTCCATAACATCAGCAATTGTTTGCATTCGATGAGGGTCACTAACAGAATTTTTTGAGCTCATAAATGATAGGAGACTCCTATTTGTATTCAAATTCTGTTAAAACAGAAATATCCCTATAAAGGCTCCATGTTTTGTAATTCAATTAAAATTAGGTCTCTTAGCTATGCATCGAGTCTAACCTAGGTGGCATATTATTGTAATGGATACCTCAGTCTATATTGTGTAACTTTTTCACTTTGAAGGTGGAGGGATGATGTGAGAGGACCATCTTTGTAAACCTTTTTCTTCAGTTAATATACATTTGCAGCAAATTATCTTTTTCACCTCGAGTATTGTTTTGGCTCATATATCTTTCTCCATGTTTTGTATGTTGTTATCAGTTTCATACAATTTGATTACTTTGAATTCATGTTACAGGCTCCAACTTCCTTCATTCGCTATGTTTTACTGTAAAAGTTTTATTTCACAGTATTTTAAAGCCAAAATTGCCTCAACTTCCATGAAAACAGTGTTGTTTGTAACTGATTTTCTTTAATTGACTCCATGCCAAATGGTGGTTGTCATCACACTCTTTCACCTGCAAAATCACAAGAAAAGTATAGAGTTAGCCTTCTGAAATTTAGAGTTTTAGACTGAAAATCTTATAGGTATTTTGAGAGAGCCCTCTCAGACTGGAAGGGCTAACTTACAGTTAAAAGTTGGTTTGAAATAGTTATGCTTGGTTGGAGGTTTTCAAAGCCCAACTTGTCATATCAAGTGATAAAATATCACAAATTTAAAGATGTATGAATGAGAGAAATTTCATGAGTAAGTTGATTTGAAGAGATGTCTTCATGCAAGATAAGAGATGATGAGGGATAGAAAGATACTCAATGACTTGATTATTTTCATTTGCATGATGGATAATCTCACCAACTTGTGTCAATTGAGAGGTTAACTCATCGAATGAAGAACTTGAAGAGAATAGAATATTTCCATCGCAAGTAGACACATCACAAATGGTAGAGCATAAGGGATAGTGAGGTGAAGAGGGAGTTTCAATAGGAACATCTTCTTTGACCGAATCAGATTCTAGATCTAAATTAAAATATTCATGGGAAACCAAAAGATCAATTAATGCACCAGGGTGTTCGTGACCCCATACATGAAAAGAGTCATCATCATCATAATGATTATTTCCCAAGGCTACGGATAGATTGAAAGAAATGATTACATTTGATTCACCACCGATGTTAGTAGATTGAAAATCATCCAAGAATGGAAGCGCATTATCTTGACATGGGGGACTTTGAAAAAGGGAAGAGATATCAAGAGTCTCTTCACTTTCCTCCTCCTATAGTAGTGTAATGTGACTGCCTTGCATCTGATTGCAATTTGAACTAGCAACTCGAAAATCAAGAAAGCATGAAGAGCTAGTTGGTGGAGAAGATTGATCAAGAAGATCATGATACATAGAATCATGATATGTAGATGATAGAGGATGAAAAATATCCCTTGAAAAAGTAACACTTTCAATTGAAACGGATTCAAGATTGATATTAAGAGTGTTAATGTCATCTTGAGGAATGAAATAATTAACCCTCACAAAAGGCTCCATGAGCCATTCCAAGGTTTCTTCCATTAGATATGAATCATGAAAAGTGAAAGGAGGATGAAGAGATGTATTAGGAATTTAATCTGGATATTTCCCAAGTTTTTTATCATCGTGCAAAGGCACCCTCATCGGAACTGGAAAAGGAGGAGAAAAATGAACAAAATGAGTAGTAAATTCCTCCTTTGAAATTAGAGGTGTCTCATGATTCACAAGAGTTGTGAAGTGGAAACATCAGGGGGTTCAAGTTCATCGTGGAAAGAAATGTCAACCAAACACTGAAACTTGGGTTTCAAGAAATCCCAACATGTATCTTCTTCAGGAAATTCACAACAAAGGTGAAGGAATCAAGAAGAAATCCTCAATGGATTCATTAGGCTTCATTCTCAACTGATTAATTCTTTTAAGAACATCCCGGGTGATCATGCCTATCGAAAGCATGATGAAGATCCTAGAGGAAATGATGAAAATAATGGATGGAAGAAGATGGTAAAGTATAACACCATCGGCTAACTCGACCTTCAAGGGTGAGGCAAGAAATCACACAATAAAAATCTTCATCATCCATTTCGTAAGATTCACAAAATTTAAGAAAATAAAAAATATGCTCAGTTATGGATGTTCCATCCTCTCCATCAAACATTAACTGAGTCAAAGTGATAAAGAGGCTCATTGGGAATTTAAAATTCACAAATGGGTAAATTATAGAAACACCCCAAGAGTAAGGTTTGAGGATGAGCCATGGCTCAACAGGCATAGCTTGTGATCTAGCCCTCCTTCTAGTGCCATTTGTTGATAGTGTTGGAAATCAGTCAACCAAGGGGTTTTCCTAGATGTGGATTCCCAAATAGACCTCATACCAGTTGGGATAGGAGCCCCATTCAGAATATCGACCTGGTTGTCATGTATTCTCATAGATTTGCCTTGGATTTAGCTCTTAGCAAGAGAGAGAAATGTGTATGTGCCTTTGCGAAAAGAAAGTAAGTGTGTCTAGTGAATGTTCGATTGCAGGTGTATCAAGGTTCTTCTACTATGAACGGAGGAAAGGTGGGCCTCTAAGAGAAATGTTATAGTACCACCCTAGAAGAGGTGCACACAAGAAAAAAGATAACTACCTAACATCAAGTAGAATAGTACACATATATGCAATGATTGTTACAACCATTATAACACATTTTCAATTAGATAAGCACTAAAATAACCGAAATAGTGCAACTACTTTAGTACAGGTGAAAGAAAACATGAATCATAAATATTCACATAACAACCTTATAAATATTCACAATCCATGAATGAAAATGTGTCAGCCATCAAGCTTCAAGTATCAAGTATAAGTCCTAAGATACATGAATACATCGAGCATCACTAGCTCCAATAGTGGATCATTGGAGCCACAACTTGCTCCCCAAAAGTACTAACTATGTCTCTTTGATGCCTTATGGGAGAGGCCATGGTGAAAAGTCCTTTACATGAATAATTAGGGTGTACATATAAAAAATGGGGTGATCCTTCACCTCCCTTATGACTCTTGGACTACCCTCATGATTGTTTGACTTCTCATGACTTTTTGACTTCCTACATGACTCTTCACATTACATAGATGACTCTTGGACTTCCACTTCACATTACATTTTCCAATATAGAATTACATAATCCATAAATGATGTGGCACATGATGGCTCATGACACAACATGACATGACACTGATGACATGGACTACATGATGACATGGAAATGTCAAGTCACGTTTTGCTGCTTCTTTCTTTGTGTCTTCTTGAAAAGATGGTGCATGTTCTTCTTCTTCCTCCTCCTTATGACTTGAAGATAAGGAGTCTTGAATGTGGTCTTGATCTTCCATCTTTTGTTATAGTATAGTGTTCCTTCATCTTCTTGCCTGATGATCATCTTATCTCCTCATCTCCTTAGATGTCTTCTAGCATGTCCTCCTTCTTCATCTCCTCCTTAATCATCTTTCCATAGCATGATAAATTACCTGCATCAGCAATCCACTCATGACAAGACAACATCAATCTGATGATCCACTAATTGAGCTGAAACCGAGTGGCAGGCTAAGGGAGAGGCTCAACGAATTTGTAGTTGTGTAGCTCAGGTATTCAAGCATTAGGCTTAGCCTTAAGATTGCGCAATATGTAGTTCAGGGTGGACTGGGTAGGAAGATTGCGCAATTTTGGGACTCAGTGAGTTGGGATGAGGGGTTTTTAATTGATTCAGCTAACTACATAGTTATGGAAGGTAGATAAAACTTGGTGATTGCATAATTGTGCATTTCAGGACCTTAAGGGTTGACCTTGAGCTCAGAGACTCTACAATGTGCAGTTGGGGCCAGGCTGGGGGATTGAATTACACAACTTTAGAGGCCAAGGTATGAGCTTGAGCACTGAAAATATGTAGTGTGAAGTCCTAGGAGGCAAGAATGGTGCATTTTGTAGTGTCAAGAGGTAGGTTTATAGGTTGATGGATAGGAAAACGCAATGTGCAGCTCAGGGATGCCAGATGAGGCGAAGTTCCTGGCAATTTTCTAAAATTTGAATAAGTGTTGTATCGGTGAAGTTAATGTGAACAGTGGTAAGACTTTACTGTGAACACATTTAAAGTGTTTGATGACACACCATAGATCATCTGGAACACATGACAACATACTTCCTTCAATGCGACAACCTTTGCAACAACTTACGTGTAATGCAACACTAAAGATACACTTTGTGGCAGTCATGATGACATTTGTGCGACAGTGCTTAAAACTTTGGAAATGAGCATGAAGAATGTTTACATGGTAAGATCAACTCATTTACATAAATATAACCTCTTGAAACTACCAAAACAAGCTTATATACATTATGAAACACTTAAAATGCTAGAAGATAACAATTGCTAAAGTGCGAATGACACTTACAATATGCAAACGACAGTGAAAGCAACACATGCCAGAGTGAAGATAACATGAAAATGACGCTAATTAGAGTGAAAGAAAGGGGAAAAAAAAATGTGAAAATATCATTGAAATGAAAGTACAAATACAACTAGAAGTGAGAAACTGTCGTTGTCAGTGCCCATTGACTATCGACATGGATTGGAAATCGCATATGCTTGTTAAAGATTGCGTAAAAGAATGCACTCATGAGATTTTTGTGGAGTGAGCATGTGTGAGAAACTGACTTCAACACTTACAATCCAATAAGGGATATTAAAGAATAATTAGAGCTAGAAGTGACTACGAAAAGGTTAATTGCAAGGTCCACGGTAGGCTCTAAAATTAAACTATAGGAAACATTTTGGAGAGTGTTTGTCGCAGCAAAAACATAACACAAATCAATAGGATAGTAGTGGTTAAATTTTACTCCTTCATCTCCTCTATGGTATTCATCATCACGATTATGTAGCTAGCCATTTTCCATGAATAATGGTGCTTAATGTGGCATTCTCTCAAATCATGGTGGTCAAAACAAGAAGGCCAACTTCTAGGTTGCATATATTTTACATATGAACTTCAATTGAGGTGATTCTTACAACATTGGAAAGGTATATGTATGTAGAATAGTGCTAGGGTTTTGGTGCTTAAGCAACAAACTTTACCCCCAAAAAACATTGTTTGATTCCTAAAATTATGTATGGAAGGTGTTTGCCCCTAATTCACCAACCTAGTACCCACGAGTAAAAATGGTCATATGAGTTGATTCCTCCACTTTTTCCACTCTAAAATCATAAATATGGATTTCAAATAATATAATGATTGAATCTGAATCATAAAGAGGTCTTCTCCATGTAACTACTTAAATGAGTTGTGAAATGCAGAGTTGATTGCAAGCATAGGAGAGCCTTCAGTCGAATATTTTTTAGCCATTCAAAGGATCCAATTTTCACTTATATATTATAACAAAAATTTAACTTTCATGAAGACTAGACCAAAGAATCTATCCATATGTAAGGCTTCACCCTCCCATTAACAATTAGGGGAAGGAAAAGAAAGTGAAGATGAAAGAAGAAGAAAAAGGAAGAAGGATGGGGTGAAGAACTAGAAGAGGGGGAGAAGAAAAATAAAAGGGGGATGAATAAAGGGAATATAAAGAAGAAAAGTGTTATATTGAAGAATAATAAAGAGGATAAGGAGTAAAAATAAAAGAAGGATAAGATAAAGAGGAAGGGAAAGAAGAAATGGTGTAGGTGTTTTGTGCAATATGCATATAAAAACTCATATTTAACTTGTTATGTGAGTTAATATTAAACATAAATGTAAATATTAGTGGGATTGTTAGTTTCCCTAATTAAGTATTCATTAATAAAATTACACATGAATTTTGAGGTAAGAATAACTTGACATGTAATTTGAGAAAACAACAATGTGTTAAGAGATGAACCAATGGAAAGACCAATAAACTTGATAATCACCTAGCAAGATCATAATTGAAATGTTTTCGCCTTGAATATATTCATGGATATTCCTTTGGTCTCCTTAAGCATACACTCTCTCTATGGCTTGTTTTCATGCAAGAAATCCCTCCACTAGGACCATACACTTGTAATTATGTCAATTAGCAACTAAAATGGAGGAATCAATGAGTAATTTTTTTTATTTCACTTCAATTTGTTGTTAGAGTATAACTATGCATATTTTATAACTTTTTTCCTCAATTGCATGGTCATACTCTATATTTATAACAAGAGAACAACTCATTGTACCCAATCCTCCTTATAACCCCAAATTGAATGTTGAATGCACTATAGGGAATTATGTCTATGGTGATGGGAGGTTTTGCAAGTGAAACCCTATCATCTCATTATTTGACCCTTATTCCTAGGTATTAATGTATCATAAGGATGTATTATTTTTATTTAAAAGGGTCACATAGTTTTTTGGATTTTATCCACACTAGGAGAACAAAGTATTCATGTGATTCTTTGTGCACATGCATATGTAGTTTTATTTTGTACATTTCTATCGAAAGGTTAGTATGATGAGTGAACCGTGTTTGGTAGCTAAAAAATGGTATATAGAGGTTGCAATTAATTATTTTGTATGAATTATACTTGAATTGTGATGATTCTAGTTATGATCACTCAAGTGTCATAGAGGAGCTAAATTAGGTTGATAATAGGAAAAAAGGAGGAGGAAACAAAGTGGAAGAGGAAGAATATTTGGAGAAAAAAGGAAGGGGAAGGAGTATATGGGGGAAAAGGAAGAGGAAGATGTAGAGATGATGAAGGGGAGGAGGGAGAAGGAGGGGAAGAAGAAAAATAACAGGGAGATAAAAACAAGAGGAGGAGGAAAAGGAGTAAAAGGAAGAAGAAGAAACAATGATAAGGAGACAAAGTGGAAGGACGGGGATGATTCAGGGAAAATAGGAAAGGAAGGAGTTGGAAGATGGAGAAAGAGAACATGAGGAGTAAGAGGAAGAAAGAGAAGAAAAAAAGGAGGAAAAAGGAGTGTGAAAACAGTAGAGGAGAAGAGGAAGTGTGAAGAGAAAGAATATTAAGGAGGATAAGAGGGCACAATTTAATAGGAATGAGGATTTGAGGAAAATATGAAGAGGAAGAATGATTTGGTAAAAATGGAAAGGCTTAAGGAAGAGGAAGAAAGAGAAGAACGTGAAAAGGAAGAGATAAACCTAATCCACTAGACCCATACATTGTTTTTTCTAATTTAATTCAACTTTTTATTGGTTAGACACTACCAAGAGCAAATTTACCCCTAAATTCACACACCCTACCCCAAAAATCCATATATCTATAATTATATTCCTAAAATCCAAAACCCCGTGTTTAAATACCATTCCCCCAATGAATCTCAAACACAAAAGATAAAAATAAATCTTGCTAATTGCAATTAACTATATATACTAAAATAAAATATATGGGAAAAGATAAAATGATGGGAGATTCTTACATTTGATCCAATGGGGGGGGACATTTGTCAGAACAATATGCTCTTTGTAATATTTAAGGAGAAATTCTCCACAAAATCCAAACAAGAAAAATCTAAAGCAAAATGAAATAAGTGATTTGAAAGTCACTTTTAAACCAAAATGTACAAACAAATATACACAAAACTTGAATATGCATCATTTTTTTACTTGTACATTTTCCATCTCATTTTGCATTGAAACTTTTGTTTTTTGCATAAAAAAGTTTATGTATAATCCAAAACTAAACACATCTCTGTTTTCGTCAATTTCTACTTACAACAATGCAATATATTTCTTTTGGAGTAGTGTTATAAGAACTTCTTAGAATCCCCTATCTTTTATTTCAGACTCACCTTCACTCATCGCAGCCATGTCCTTGAGATAGGTTTTCAACCAAGACAACACTTATACACTCATTTTGTAATAATAAATTGTCTTGAAGCAAATGAAGAACTAAAAATAATGTACCATGGCATTGTAGTTGGGGAAGACTCTTAAAAAGGTGAATGAAATCGTTGATGGGGAACTAAGACCCTATACTTGTCATCTCTTACATAATCAAATCTTAGTTAGGTATTCTTTCCAAATATATTATATATAAACTTCAATGAAGATGGGAATAATTATAGGGATTTGCTAAAATTCTATTCTTAAGAAAAAATATTTCTAGTTTCATTAGGGGAATTTTGAGGTCTATAATGGGCCTTCTAAGAAAAATGTACAACCAAAATAAACTTTATAAGAACCAATAGGATTCAAGATGAGGATGTCAACCATGGGGGATGATTCACCATTTTTGAAGTAAAAAAGTAAAAAGATTAAAAAATAATAAAATAATAAAACTACTTTTTCCACTCGTATTTTCAACTTATCCCCCTAAGGTTTTACTCAAATTTCAAGTGGGAGTACTCGTTGGAGGCAAAATTTAATTCTTCATCCAATAAGTACCCATGTTGCATACTTTCAATGGAGCCTGCTACATGAAAAATGAGAAATACATGAAAAAATGTGATTGCAATCACATTTTTTCATGTATTTCTCATTTTTCGTATAGCAAGGTCCATCAAAAGTATGGAACATGGGTACTCCTTGGATGAGGAATCAAATTTTGCATCCAATAGTGTTTTCACTCGAAATTTGAGTAAACCCATAGGGGGATAAGTTGAAAAAATATTTTTTTCTTTTTTCCCTCTAAAATTTGATGATGTAATCTAATCTTATTTTATTATTTCCAATATTATTTTATAATTTCCTTAGGAGGCCGAGATCTGAGGTATCTGGTCACTGGGTTGCCAGAATGAGGGTTCTGAACAATGGCAATCATGGCAATCAGATCCAGGCCTGTAACAGCCCACTTTGGTTGCAGGCAGTCTTTTTTCGTCCGCAGCGCTTTAACACCGGCTCAACTTCAGCAAACTAGAGTGCGACGCCCAGACCCCGCTTTCGCTAGCGCAGATCTTGAACAATCTTTGCAAGGACCTAGATTGATCCCTCTCACAACGAAAGGGAACAACCTACATATTAGGATCCAACAAATCTATCACATAACAGTCCGAACAACCTATACCAAAACCAGATCGGGAGGCACATTCACCAACAGCCTCCTTTTGGCCATGGATCATAGAACGCAGCATAGGTTTGGGGGCATGCAACTACCAAGATACCCCTCTGGCCTGAGCTAAAGGTCAAATGGGCCTTGACCAAATGGATTTGATGCTCAACAAACAAATCAGTCCACACCAAACCCAAATCTGGACGCCTGATAACAAAAGGTCTCCTCTCAGCCCTGGATCACAGCCTCAGATCATAGATCGGAGCTGGAAATAGAGAGACATGATGAATGTGCTGGATCAGGAAAACATCCCAACATTGGAGCCTGAAACTTCTGCTTTTGATATGCTCGAAGGAAGAAAAAGTACTCTCTTTATCAGAACCATGGGAGGGAACACAATATGCATCAAGATAGGGAAATGGGAGGTGACAAAAATACTCAAACAAAGGATACAAGAAAGGACTGGAATCCTACCCTGCAAACAACTATTGCTCTACACAAGGAAAGTACTGCAGGAGGAGTGCAAACTAAAAGAATATGATATAGGCAATGACTCAACCATCTATCTTTTTACAAGACTACGTGGAGGCTGTTCCAGCACAAGCTCAAAAGGATCTGCTTCCTTCAAAGATGCAGTAAAAGGGAAGATGGAATCTCAAGCGAAAATAGAACAGCAAGCTACAACCCCTAGGGCCTACATTGTCAAGAAGACAACACAGGACCCTGCATTAACAATCACCATACCTGAGGTAAATGAAATACATGTTGATTATATAACTAAAGCAGTGATATGCAAGCTTAATGGTTTTTGGCCCAAACCGGAAGCCCTTCATCAATGGATTTACTCCATATGGACAGAAAATTGCGATCTCCATCTCTGTTAAAAAGGATTTTTTATTATCAAATTTGACACAGCAAAGGAAAAGGAATATGCATTGAATGAGGGACCATGGTTCTGGGGTAATGTTGGCCTTTTTATGACATCTTGGTTTCCGGATTTTGACCCAAACACCATGGTGGTTTCCAAAATGCCAATGTGGGTAAAATTATATAACTTACCTCTGCACTTTTGGCACTTCAAAGTATTGGAAGGCATCAACAACGCCTTGGAGAAATTCTTAAAAGTGGACAATGAGAACCTATCCAAGGATATCTATAATTTTGCCAGGATCTGTGTGGAGGTTGATCTCAGTCAAGGTTTACTAGATCACATTCTCTTACTCCACAATGAAAAGCAATGGGCACAGACACTTGATTATGAAAACACTACCTTCCGATGCCGCATATGCTGTCAAATTGGTCATCTTCAGAGTGTGTGCCCACAAAACAAAAAACATAGGAAAAGAAGACAACCACCAAATCCGAAAGGATGGCAATATTCAGCCACATGGGCAGATGACATAGAAGCGGAAAAAAACACAGAAACCACCAATATATATCAAGAAGCAAAATATGGAGGAAATAATCCAGAACTCAGCAAAGAAAGCTTTCCACACAATCTAAAAAATGATGAAAATCAGATTGAAAATGCAATAGATCCAAAGACAACCAACCCACAGTAGCAATTTGAGAAACACACCCCAGGGCAAGAAATTGGAGGCAGCAAGCGAGCATACTCTACAACAAGCTCAGATTCTGAAAAAGAAATCTTGGCTCTCACAAACGAAGCACAAATGACTATTGTAACAGCCACTCCCAACAATGAAGGTTGGCGGAAAGTGGAAAAAAAGAAAGGTAGGAAAGCATAGATAGACAGTCAATTATTTTTAGATCCTATTACCAGCGGGTCAAGTTTTGATACAGCATAAGCTATTACAGCATCTACAACATGTAATTTTACTCAATATGAATAAAATTACGATTTTTCCAATGGAAAAAAAAATAAATAAATAAATAAATAAAAAATAAAAAATTCCTTGGGAGACCCATTTTAGACCTCAAAATTCCCCTAATGATTATTATTTTTTAAATGATTCATGTTTGTGGTAGTCATAAGTATAAGTTTGATACAAATTCTATCCTCAAACATATAGTGATGGTCGTTAGTATATCAAGTAACAATTGAGAATCATTTTGATATAAATGGCTCTATTAGGAATCAGAGTCAAAATTTATGGGTAAGCTATTTTTTCAATGTTTAAAAGTTATGGATCTTTGAACCATCAATAAAGGGTCATTCAAGTATATTATCTCTTTGTAAATTCCTTTTCAAAGGAATGTGAATTTCCCTTTTTTAAATGTTTAGTCACATATTTCCTCATTGTTTAAATTTGGATTTATAATAGAGGTTTTTCAATGAGTAGATATTTTAAAAAGTGTTTAAATTCCAATTTCATTCCTATTCAATGGTTTTGAGCATGTAAATATGGATTAAATAATATATATATATAGAGAGAGAGAGAGAGAGAGAGAGAGAGAGCTCAATGTTTAGGAACACATGTTTCCTTTTAAGAGGTGACGGGTTCAAATCTAGAAGGGTAGAGTATGTACATCTCCATAGACATTGGCAGCCAAATTGTTGCATAGATGTGGGTCCCTTGTCCCACAAATAAGAGGGCCTTATACACCAATTTGGTGTTTGGCTTGGTCGTGACCTTAAAATTAGATTATTATTATAAAAAAATGATAATATTTATTATAATGTAGTTGTCATTTAGAAATAATGATAACGATCATTGGTTGTTATTCATGAATGTAAGTTTATTTTCACTCTCATTACATGCTTATGGGTTTTATAAAAAAATGATAATATTTATTATAATGTAGTTGTCAATTAGAAATAATGATAATGATCATTGGTTTTTATTCATGAATGTAAGTTTATTTTCACTCTCATTACATGCTTATGGGTTTTGGGTCATTAATATGTTTCCTTACATTTAGAAAACATAAACTCTCAACCAATGAATGAAAGGTAGTTTTAGGTATTATATTACCAAAATCAACAAAGAATTCCAAATGCTAAACAATATTCACAAAAAACCCAATATCCCATCTAAGTTAATATTAACATATTCAACAATTGAAAACATGTGGTCTAAAACAACAAGATATCAAATTATCTGATGTAAAATAATATAATATCAAATTATTTTAAGAAAAAAAATCAATATTTCTTTTTATAAAATTAGATAATTTAATAAAAAAGTAAGAAATTCCAACCAAATATTTATGTATATAATTTCATTGTTATATAATTATATGGTTGCATTTAAATTTTTTTCCTTGGAAAAAAAACATATTTTTATTTATAGCAAGGAAATGAAAATACAATCTTCATTGGTTCTCAAAAATGTTGAGCCCTTTACATGAACTCATCTATTCACAAATCCATCTCTTTATCCTCATATTTTCTCTCACACTTTGAGATCCCAACCATACACATCATTTAAATTTGATTCAAAATTTAACATAGGATACCACATTTACAAAAATCAAAGGGATCATAGTAGCATAAAACAACACCAAATATTTAAATTACATAATGATAAGACCTTCAACCAATTACAGATCCAAATTTTGAATATTTTGAGATGAATATAGAACCTCGTCCTTAAACTCCTTCTCAGTCACCCAAAAAAGGATCCCTTCAAGCCCTTGCTTCGACAAGGAATCTGCCTCTTTATTATGTTTCATGAAGATATGCATAAATTAAAATTTATTGAAAAATGTGTTTAATATCTTTTAAATGATGACCCAGATGTTGTAGACACACAGTTTGGACTAGAATTTCCCATTTTATCCACATGATTGTCAACTCTTTTTTCCATTGACTTGAAAATTATTAATGCCCTTTTCCAAAGCTGCTTTCGTCAGCAAAATAAGTGTCTTTAACTCATCTAGGGCATAGGAATGAGCTTCCAATAAAGTGATGAGTCTTTGAAATAAATAAGATCTAACCTACTCCATAAAATTTTCCATATTCCAACTTGCACCATCAAAAAATCCCTAGGAAAGGGATTTATGGATTTTAAGTATGTTTAAATGTCTTTCCTTACATATTTTTGGAATTTAATTTAGACTCACAAATAGTGAAATTTCATGCAAAAATACTTGGAAGGTGGATATATATATATATATATATTCAAAAAAAAATCATATCTCACAATCTAGATGCTCTAAATGGCCAAGAAGGGAACTACTCAATATTGTTTGAGCTCCGCCTTGCGAACTAGCCCATCAAGTTTTCCAAAATGGTCACCTTTGTCCATAATCCCAATTCCATGCCAACTTCCAACCATACTTGTGTAGAAGGGAACATGAAAAGATGAGTGAATGTTGATCTCATACTCTCTTTTCAAAGGACACACCACCCTAAGCCATTATGATTTATATTTTGAATCAAGGATAATTTTAGGGGCGAATGTTCGCCCTTTGGCGAAATTAAGGGGTTTTAAATTTTTAGTGGGCGAATATTTTGTATCATAGTACATTTTTACAAATCACCTCAAATAGCCCACCTTATTTTAAGGGAGAGGGTAAAAAGGTAAATTTAGCCCTTGAAATTAGGACTTACAACCTTCCATTCGCCCATTTTCAAGAATAGGTTTTATTTAAGTGAATCCATTCGCCCATTTTCAAGAATAGGTTTTATTTAAGTGAATCCTATGGGCCAAATACCATATTTATAAAAGAGGTATGGTAAATTAATAAAAATATAAATAAATGAGAGGTATGGTAAATAAATATAACATTTTTTATATTTACTCCATAAGTCACCTTATATACATGTAAGGGTGTAAACAAATAAAAATATAAGTAAAGTGGAGGTATGGTAAATAAATAAAACGTCTTTTTATACTTACTCAAAAGGTATGGTAAATAAATAAAAATATAAATAAACTAGACGTATCGTAAATAAATAAAACCTCTTTTTATATTTAGTCCATAACCCTCGTTCTATTTTTGAAGGCTCAAGAAAGAGGTTTTATTTAAATGAATCCTATGGGCCAAATACCATATGTGTAAAAGAGGTATGGTAAATTAATAAAATAATAAATAAACGAGAGGTATGGTAAACAAATAAAACATTTTTTTATATTTACTCCATAAGTCACGTTAATGGGTTATATTTAGGTGAAACCTATGGCCAAAATACTATGGGACAAATACCATGGACTAGATTGTTATTAATACCATGCAAAAAACCATTATTAACCCTAATATTAGAATTAATAAAAATAAAAATGGCACATGGTATTGACCCATGGTATTCACCAAAATGGTACATGGTATTGACCCATGGTATTCACCTGGAATGTAGCCTATTTAAATGGGGGAATTAAACCAACATGTAGCCTATGCTAAGATTCACTAGGACTTTACAAAGTTTTATTATTTAGAGAAAGACTCACCAAGATCTTACAAGATTTTATAATTGAGTAAAATATTCGCCATGCCTGGTGAGAGATTCGCCAAAAAATTATATATACATATTATATTATTGATAAAATCGCCTTCCATTTTTCCTATATACCATGGAGATTCGCCCATTTATTATATTTATAAATTTAGGGGGGGTTCTTAAAATTTTCCCTGTTTTGAATTCTATCCCATGTGAGAAATAAATTATTTATAGTTATCTACATGAGTAGGACTAATTTGGTGGGAGCTTTTACCTTCCAATTTTATCCCACCACTTATACTTGGTTAGCATTGAAATATCTTGTATGGATTCATAACCCAATGTTGTTCTATATTCACCACCATTATAGTTCCAGGCCCATGCTAACTCATCCTTAGCTTTAGTTAGTATGATATGAGTTAACTTTGGTTCATCAATTAAAGCCTTCCGATGTTATGCATGTTGGCCTTCTAAGCCAATGTCTAGATTCAAGAACTAGACCTGGGACCTAATGGATGTCTCTTTCACCTTGGCAATTTTGTTAAGGGTAGACAATTCTCTTCTTTGGTTGTGTGATATTATATCAGGAGATAAAAATATACAAGGGATACTTCTAAATATCACATTATATCCAACTCAAACTTGATTATCCTTTCCCACATCCCATGCTAAGAGATTACCCAAGATTGGAAATGAAATGGTAAGTAACTTCCAATGGTTATATGCCTAATATGTAGACTTTCTTTTTTATCAAACCTAATCAAAGAACCCATTGGGTGCAATATATTTTTGATAAATTATACAACTCCACAAACCACTTTTAGTGAATACCCATCATAATGACATTGCAACAAGAAATTGGCCAAAGAGAAGAAAGTATTTTAGACCCCATCCACCATATCTCTTTTCCATTGCTAACATACCCCAATTAACCAAGTGAGTTCCTTTATAGATTAGGCATTATTTCCATAAGTCTTTAACGCATAGTTTCTTGATTTTTCTGAAGATCCCCTTTTAGATACATGAGAGTGTATTCTAGTAAATGGGTATAGTTTCATAACTGATCTTATCAACATAAGTCTACCACCCATTGACATCCATTTATTGCACCACATGTTGATATGATTCTCTATCCTTGCAACAAGCCACTGCAAATCATCCTTCTTTACCAATTTGGATTAATGTAGTAACCAAGATATTTCATTCCTATATCAATATATTTCAATGGAATACCAAATACTTGTATAATAGTTTCATATAGTGTATCATTAATACCAAAAGTGTACACACGTTACTTTTCCAAGTTGACCATCATCCCTATTGCAGTCATGTAAATAGTAATAGATATTTCATTAACCTAATTTTCCTTTAAGAACCATTCCCAAACATTAAAACATCATCTACAAAAAGTACATGTGATATAGATCATTCTTTAGAAATTTCCCTACATGTAGCTGTATTTGAGTTTTGGCCTAGTGGATTACCCTACTCGGTCCTTTAACAACAAAAAATAATAAGGACATAGAGGAAAATCCTACCTCATGCCTCTATAAGGCTAATAAAAGGATAATTTGAACCATTTATCAAGACAACAAAACAAACTAAAGATACACAACACATGATCCATTTTACAACCTCATAAGATAGACTTCAATGTAGTAAAAGAAGTCTTATAAGTAACTAGGTAACTATATCGTATGAATCCTTTGAAAGGTCAAACTTCATAACAATTGTAGGATGTCTGTAAACATTAATAATGTAGAGATTCTTGTGCATACCTTATGGATTTTTGAATCATTTAGCCTTCCAAAAATCCAAACTACTCTAGTGAGATATATCTAAAAAGAATGACCTTTAATCTCATTATTTAAATATAATTTTGTATGCTCAATTGCACAAAGAATATTCCTATAACCTTCAAAGGTTTTCGAGTAGTCCTACTTCAGTATTAAGGTGATGAATGTTGAATTAAGACTATATCTCCTTGCAGTTATAGATGTTATGAATACTTTATATCCCAAGCTATTTACTTAATATATTTTTTATCTCTTACACTTAATATATTATCTATCTGCTTGTGATGAATATAATAGATAGTGATATGGTTCCTTTATTTTGGTTCAAGTAAGTGATAGTGAAGCTCTGCTAGATTTCGATATGGAAGTTTTGGATCTAGTTGTTCATCTAGATCATAATGAACTAGATCAAAACCTTGATACTATGGCATTTGATCTCTAACCTAAAAGGAGACTTCCCATCCAAGGAGTTATTCTTGAAGGAACTAGAAACACCACACCTAGAACTAGCCTTTTAGAATATTGAATTAGGGAAATTTAACTCAACATATAGCATTCTTCCTTGTTCTATTACTTCCTCAACAATCCACAGTAAGTCCTCATCCACTAACTCAAAGAAATCTAGCTAGAATTTTATTGGCCATTCATCAAGCCCTAATTTTGGTATCTTTTTGGAAGATGTGCAAAGCATTTAAGATTTCATGTTTGCTAACTTCCACAAATAATATCTCATTATCTTCTTCATTAACGATTTAAGGAAAGAGGATATTGCTTTTAATATCTAATGGATATTGGATCGCTTTGGCTCTTTGAAAAATAATGAGAAGTACTAGACTCCCATGTATACTAAAATTTTAAAGCCACTCACGTAACTTCCATATATACCTTGAAGGTCCCATAGTGTTATACCTTCTCATAAATTTTGCAAAGGAATGAAAGTATTTCATGTTTCAATCACTAATAGAGAACCTTGCCATATAGCTCTTAGTTCTCCAATCTCTTTCGCTATTCAAGAGAAATATGTTCCTTTGTCCTTCTAACTCTTTGAATTATTAGTATCGAGCTTCTATGTATAACCTGTCAAGATTCTCATCATATATGTTTCCTAAACCTTCCTAAATAATAACCGAGCTCTTATCCCATGCAGCCAACTTTTCCTTAGCCCAAGGGATCCCATTGGATTTTAGTCCACAAGAGATTTTATCAATTGAACACACATGGAGTCACCCAACTATGCATCATATTTGACCCATGAGCTTGAGACTATATTTTGAAAACCTTTGTCCTCCTCCCAAGCAGGATTGTATTTGAAAGGGGATATTAGCTTCCCCTCACCTTAGCTTGGCTAAAACATGGTTGGGAAATGATATAAACAATGATTTAACTTCACCAAGGATCTATAACAACACAATGATTCTAAAAGTGTGTGGTGTGTCGTAAATTGATCAAGTATTTTTCCAATGTCTTCCGCACTTGATTGATTGTTACACCATGTGGGTTTCACTTCCATTGGTTTTAAATTCACCAACCCTTCTGAATAAAAAATATTTGTAAAAAAATATTCTAACCTATCTAATCTCATAAAGGTGCCCCATTTTTCTCCACGGTTCAAATTTTTAATTAAAATCACCACTAATAATTACATTGTCACCCACAATACACTCGTGAGCCAAAAAAGTAGAACAAAACTATTTCTCTATCTTTGTATGGACCATAAACATTGAGAATTCATTATTGTCGGATATTGTATATTGCGGTGCATAGTCCTGAGAAGACAGCAGAGGAACTGATTAGTGAACATGATGTTTTCCATCTTGTCACCAAACCACTACAAAAACCATTAGTATTTAGAAAATCAAAAAATCAAATTGACAAACAACTTCTTCAAATTATTCACTAAGGGATCCCCCATGCCCATAATTTATTGGACAAGAACGACATTCAAGACAATATTTTTACATAACCTTTTGTGGATAATTCATTTGGCCTGTCCCCCGCAAGCCCTTCACATTAATATAATATATTCATGAGATAACCTTGGATATTACTTTCTCAACTCTAAGAACCCCTAATAATAAGTGTCGTTTCCCTTCTTTAAGTTCCTATGTTGCTCAATATTGAGCATGCCTAAGGGAAAATTTTCATCCTAACTTAGCCCTACCCTATTTTTTAGGGCCATCCACACCCAAGCCTCCTAATAGGAGACCACTTTTAATTTGATAAATAAATTGTGAATTCAACTATGGTTGTAAAAGATAGGGACCCTCTCCTCTCTTTATCATAGAGGAAGTCTCACATCTAGACTTAGCTAAAGGGAATGATAATTTTTCTTAACTGGTGTTGTATCCATGGCCCAAATTAACTACCAAAGGACTTGGTATTGATACATCCTTCTCTTGATCAAAATTAAGATTCAACTAGCTTTTTTTACCTATACCATAGAATTGTTACTTATGGGACCTAGACCAAAATTAGAAATCTCAATAATATCTCATTCCCCTAAAGGCATAGGAACCGAGTTCAAGCGATGGGATTCTCCTTGTCTTAGAGGCTTCACACTTTCTTTCCAATTCTTATCGATTTTTTGAAGCTATGAAGGAGTAATATGTGGGAAACCTTACACCATAGGGGATGAAGTTCCAACGTCATCTACCTATATTGTGAGGTATGTTGGGTGTGTGTTATATTCTTTCCATGACTAGCCCCACGCACGAAGCCGGGGGGTTAGAGGGGTGGTGACCATAATCCCCTTCATTATGCTGATCACAACGAGGGGGGGGGAAGCAGCCCCCCTTGTCAGGGGGTTTGCAAGGGGGTGGTAGCCCCCCTGCACGGGATCTAAGGCAATGCCCCGAGAAAAAAAAAATGGACCTTATATTAGGTGGGTAGACCTACCTATGGCTTTGTGCATGAATTTCGCACATGGTTTTGGGCATGATGGTTTTCTACCCATGGTATTTTGTGGATCTGAACAAGGGAACTACAGTTATGTTCTAATCCAAGGTTAATGGATTGGGGTTTATGGATGCTTCGACATGTATATATATGTATTGTAACATTGAAAGGAATATAATGAAAAACCAATTTGGTAGTCCTAGTTTTGGGATCCAAGGGAAAATATCTGTGTATATATGTTTTATGTTTTATGTTTTATGTTTTATGTTCTCACCATTGTTTATTTTCTGGTTTTTAGAATTCATATGCAGGTAATTTCTGTACAAGGTTAAAACCTACAAGGTCTCCTATTTTACCTCTTCTAACTTTGGAATGTCTACCTTTGAATTTTTAGAGGTTAACCCTTCCTTCCCCTCAAAGACTGCCCTTAAGTGTTGAGCAATTTAATTGCTTAAATTGTGGACATTAAATTATCAACTTAGGAGTTCGTAAACTTATTACATGCAGGCACCATATGTGCAGGATTAGGGAGTATAAATACCTATTTGGAAACTTAATAGAAAACTTCCAAGATTCCAGATTGAGTAATGAAGCCAAGGTCACTTATTACACCCAATGGTTGAAACAATCGTCATACATGTACTAAGAACTAAAGAAACTTACAATCATAAATAAACTTTAGAATGTTTATCTGGTCATAGACTCAAGTGCTAGAGCCTTACAAATTTCTTGGGATTCCCTAGGTTTATGGTATCTAGACTTGTAATATCACATCACACTCACCATGGTAGATTATGAAACATAAACTTTAACAAGGTAATATTAGATTTATCCTTAATAAGGTAAAGCAATCAAGACTAAATATGAAATGCAAGACTAGACTAAGTAATGATATATGCATTCTCAAGCTAGGGGGGCTCCTGCTTGAAAATTCATTATAGGAAAGCTACAACGCTTGCCTTATAATCAAGATACCAATAAGATAGAAATAATATTTGTATTCATGAAAGCTCAACAATAATACAACATTATAGTATTAATGTCCCATCAAATTTTGTCCCATAATTACATAATCTCCATGACACTTGGGACATAACCCCCTATTCTCCTTGACCTTAACTTCCTCTCCCCATCTCTCCCTCCAATATTCTTACGAGTCCTCTTATATGCTTTTCATCCAATATATGGGAGATATTTAGCATAACCACTTGATCCTATTTTTGTAGATTTTTATTTTTTCATGCTTGAAAATATAAAATGATGCATACCTTGATTCCTTGTGAAGAGAATCATTATGGAAGTTGTTTAGGAGACATGTCAGGAATAGCCTTGTAAGATTTTGTTAAGGTACCCTAAATTCTTGTATGCTACCAGTAGTTGATCAATACTTGAATGTGGTCTTGTAATATTGTTGGGAGGTTTTATAGCTGGTTATACAACAAGAAATTATATTGACATTATTCTCGACAACTTCGAGGTGCTAGATTCCATCCTAGAGTGGAGTGGGTACATCAACCATTAAGGTGCTATCAGAATTTGGACTACTATAGGATTTCCAATAGTGCTTATATTTCTAGTCAGAAGTTGTCTTCTATCTCACACAAGTTTATTAGATAAAATGAATTCTATACTAAATATCCATAAAAATTGTTGGGAAAATATATTAAAATGACCAATGGGTTACCTTATAGTATTTTCAAGAATATTATTCACAAAGGGGTAACTATAGTGGTAAAAATATTGATATTAATGTAGTGGACAAGATAAAGAAGAACACTTGGTGATGCAAAATTGTAACAAAAGTTGAGGTCAACATCCCCCCCGATGCTTAAGTATTTGCATGTCCTCATGCAACAGGCTATTGCAATACAAAAAGGGATGTTTGACGAAATTTGACAAAATTATGTATCACCTCCTTCATCACAAATGTTTTGTTGCCTTAATTAAGATGTCAATATTAGAATTAGAGGTTGCACAAGCATGTAGATTATGCTTGTGCTGTAGAATCTTAATATGTAGCATCTTGGTCTACTTCCCAAGCTTATCTTGCTACTAGTACCATTTCTTCACCTTTTTAAACAAAAAATTGTACTTGGAAATTAAATGTTTTATTTTCTTGGTCAACTGAGAGCTTCTTTGCTTTAAGATCTCATTTTCTCTCTTGATATCCCTATCCAAGAGTTCATATTCACTAATATCTTCCTTCAACCTCTCGATCTTATTGTTATTTTTCTTTAATTTACATGAACTAATAGAAAATGTGGGGTGTGAATGAATTAATTCTATATCAACAAATTTTTCTATGTCAAAACATGGATTAGAGACAACATCCTCATATACTTGACAGAAACTTGTTGCATTAGGTTCTTCATATTATGCCTCTCGGTTCTACTTAAGGCTTTCCATCCCCTATTTACTGACCTCTGGAATTAGGTTCCTATCCTCTATTTTCATCAGTGATGCAAGAGTTTCCTTAATGGAGCAGTGATTTCAAGGCTTTCTTATTACACTCTTAACTATTACTACTCCGTCCTTGTCTTCATCCAATTCTTTTTCAGGCTCTTGAGCCATTCTCCTAGCTAGACCCATGGTAATAATAGGTTCTTCCAACTAGTCTTCAAGGGAGTTCTTCCTCTTCTCACTTTATTTTCTAGATGTGGTATTTATTGTTTGTTTCTTATTTTTCTTCCTTTTGAATTGGTGGCTTTAGGTAGAGTGGCTACAACTTCCACATAGGGTTCCCCTTTAACTTTTGTAGTTTCCTCTTTAACATGAATTACCATTTTACCCAAACTTCTCCATTAAAAAAAAAAAGGAGATTGATCCTCTCTCCTTGAAAGTGGAGTAAGAAACACATGTGGTACAAAAACATGATTGCATACCTCCCTTCACATGTAAAAAAAAGGTGTACAATAACTAGTACTTCTTCCCGTTCCTCCTCCACCCATGTACATGGAATGTTTTTACTCCAATAAAGGTTCTTCTTGTTTGGTGGAAAATATGGTTCTAGTCTTGTCCTTTGGCTTGCATGTTATTAAACCATCTTTCTCCTTCTTATGAAAGCCTAGTAGCTACTACTATCGATTCTTCGATCACCGTGAAGACTAAGTTCCCAACTCAAGCCATACTCTCGACAGAATTCTCAATGAATATCTTTGTAACTTCATAGTGATATCCCTATAATATATCAAAGAATATGAACGAACAGTATCTTGAAATAATTCTCTACTCTTAGGTTTTTTTGTGAAATACTACATTCCATTTGGTTCCCTCCTTATAACTACCCCACTTTTCACATTGTTTCGTCGCCTAGGAGGTTCATCTTGCTCAACCCTATTTGTAAATAGGAACACTAGAGGGGATACATAAAAACCTAGATCCATCTTAAATCTGGGTTTATTAAACACATAGAGGGATCAAATCTCTCGAGGTGGAAACATTTCCACATTTTTTTGTAATCGAGAGATTTGCACTCAAAAATAGGTTTGCACCTCTGGGCTCTTAATAAATCCATATTTAAGATGGATCTAGGTTGGTATATCTTAAAAGCTTGTTATTTTTTACTTTGATAAAATTTACCTAGCACACAAACACATTTTAACTAAAATATAATTTTAACTAAAATATCTATTTATGCAATTTATTGAAGTATTATTTTCCATTTAAAACATTATTGTCATTAAACATTTGTTTTTACCTTAGACAAAAATGTTTATAATTTACATAATTTATATGTCTCATAATTTATATATCTCATAATTTATAGCAATTTACGTGATTTATGTTTCAAAAGTATTTATTGTTTTTACTTTAAGAAATTTAACTCACAATAAAACATTTTGAACTATCATATTAATTTGCTTAATTTATATATCTAAAATACTAACTATTTTTTACTTCGATAAAATTTACCTCATGCAAACATATTAAACTATGATGTCAATTTACTTAATTCAGAAATACTTATTGTTTTTTACTTTAAGAAAATTTAACTCACAAGAAAACATTTTTAACTATCATATTAATTTGCTTAATTTATATATCTAAAATATTACCTCATGCAAACATATTAAACTATGATGTCAATTTACTTAATTTTTTTAGACAACATTTTAGTCTGGTAAGTATTCCAATTTCATGCAACATTTCAAACATAATAAGAGTTGATTGCGTTTATGATGTTTCACATTTGAGGAATAAAGTGTCCGTAAGATTTATAGCTAGGTGAATTTGTTTTCCCAATGTGAAACCAACAATTTACAAACAAATAATTATAGTTTAATTTTTTTTTAATAACAAACATATTTTAATTGATTATTTTGATAGTGATCATATTTAAAACATTATACTCTCTCTTTTTTTGTCTATGCTTTATTAGTCTTTGCCATGACAAGACTATAGAAACCAATTTGCATGTTGACCATTATTAGTTTAACATTGACTAATCTTAACTTTGAAAAACAAATATTTATTTTTCAATATTATTGAAAAAAAATTCAAACTTTTGATTGGACCATAATTTTTAAGCTATAGCCTTTGTACCATGTGGATAACTGCCTAGGATTTTTTAGCCATAATTTGAGTATGGTTGAAATATTTATGCCATCATTTTTAAATATTTGTGTAATAAAATGCATAACATCCACTTATGTGGCAGGGACTACGCTGCCCTGCAGCACTTGTTTCCTTTTGTGATCGATAATATTATTGTTTACATGTGTTTTTTTGGATAAAAAGTATAATTGAACCAACATATTCAATATTTTTTATTTTTCATTAATTAGCCAATGTATTTTTTAATATATATTATATACATCTCTCTCATATACTTATTCAATATTAGTTGACATATATTTTTAAAAATTTTAATGTAAAATTATGTGACAACATCTCCCTCATATACTAAATTAACATCTCCTCATATACTAGGTTGTAAAGCGTGAAAAAAAATTGAAAATAAACCTAAATTTTACAGACAGTAAACACATTTGGCAAGGTTTTTAAAAATGGCATTAGGGTTTCCTAACTGAATTGTGTGGCTGATAAAGCGACTGATTTGAATCATCTCATGATACAAATCATACCAACTCGTGTGCACATACCAAAATATGTGCTAATAATCAAGTTAATGGGTGGAAGTGTGTCTTATCGAGAAAATACAATAAAAATAAAAATAGAAATTTATGATGTCATGAATCTAAAGTGATTTTAGGTTTTTTCAGTTCACAACTTTTTTTAATGAAATATTTAGTTAAAATCACCTACCTTAGTGTCACCGTATTTTTTACTTTATCTTTGCATGATGACTCCTTAGACGTGAGATGCTACTAGAAATCATTGGACGATGTGACTGTCTCTTCCTCAAAGGAATTGTTGGTTCCCAAAGGACTCTCAAGCGTTGATATAACAATGGTCCTATGGTCTTTCAAGAACAGTTAGCGGATTTTGAAACCTGCCTCTAAAGCTAATGGTTTCGAGCAATTGTTACCTCTTAATTGGAGACAAACTATATACTTCCGTTATTGTATTGCTATTTGGAATATTGCTTTCTTGTGTTCACTGAGAAATCTCAAAGAAAGATGTGTGACCATATGCTTCGAACTCAAGGCATATGCTTTGGCTAATAAGTTCAATTTAAATAACATGTGAACATGACAATATTAATCCTAACCAGACCCGGTTGCCCAATTTTGTTCACTCAATTTCTCAAGTTGCTATTAGATTTCGAAGAATGACAATTTGCTACCTAATTTTGGTATGCTATTAGATTTTGGTTTACAACTAGATTGTGGTGTACTACCAAATTGTGGTTTGCTATTTGGATTGTGGTATGTGTTGGATTTTGGTTTGCTAATGGATTTCTATAGGTGGCAATTTTTCATCAAAACAGAAATCTTCTTTTCTATTGCTAAAAATGGCTATTTTGGTGATTTCTTGTTGTTGATCTACCTTACATGTGTTAACTCTTTTTAGGTTTCTTTCTAACTTATTCATACATTAATTCTTTTAAGGTTTCTTTCTAGCTAATGCATTCTGTGACAGAAGATATTTAAAGATTAAGAATCTAATGATGCTAAAGTATGAATAGACATCATTCCCAAGATAATTTTTCAATCACAAACAATTAGTCAGATAAAAGAGAACAATAAAAAGATTAGATTCTCACTATTACTAACAAAATATGTATTCAATAATCTATTTGTTGTAATCGAGGGATTTGAGATTAAGTAAATAAAAACAAAAAGTTAATATCTCTTTTACTCTGATTGACATCCTATTCACTGCAACTAAATTTAGTAGCAGAAGGAATTTATAGAATAAAGTATTACAAAATAATAATAGTAATATATTTATTACATATTTGTAAATTAAGAAAATAAAAGACAACATATATTATGAAGAGTAAGACACATTTCGATAAAAATCACATCATCATAGTTTTGTCGACGCATTTCGAACCATCCAGTGTGGTTCATCATCAGGACAAAATATATTTATTAATTAATTAACATTATAATGACACACATTTAAAATAAACTAGCCTAGATCCATCTTAATTTTAGATTTACCAAGTGTCAAGAGGGATCAAATCTCTCAAGGTACAAACTTTTACCCAAGTTTTGCACTCACAAAGAGATTTGTACCTCAAATAACTCCTTTTGATATTTGATAAATTAAAGGTTAAGATGAATTTAGGCTAATCATTATGTCAATGAAAACAACTTACCCCATATTCACATAATATTTAATTACAATGTGAATATACTTATTAGTCAACCTTCCTCAATTCTTATTTTCTTATTTAAAAATCAAATAAAATCAACTTACCCTATTCAACTCTATCTATTTAAAATTTCTTTAAAATTTAATATTTTTGTTACAACTATGACATTTTGACCAATTGTGAGATTGTTATGAAAATTCAAATAATGTGTGACATTAATACATCTATTCTAATTATATGTTCCCCAATACTTATGAATGATCCAATAATAAAAATCAAATAAAATCAACTTACCATATTTAACTTTATCCATTTAAAATTTCTTAAATTTTTTATATTCCTTACGACCATGATATTTTGACCAATTATGAGATGGTTACATTTATTCAAATAATATGTGACATTGTTACATTTATTCAAATTATATGTTCACTGATACTTATGAAGGTCCAGTAATAAAAATCAAATAAAATCAACTTATCCTATTTAACTCTATTCATTTAAAATTTCTTTAAAAAACTATATTTTTCTTACGACCATGATATTTTCACTAATTGTGAGATTGTTACAATTATTCAAATAATATGTGACAATGTTACATTTATTCCAATTATATGTTCACTAATACTTATGAAGGTCTAATAATAAAAATCAAATAAAATCAACTTACCCTATTTAACTCTATTCATTTAAAATTTCTTAAAAAAAATATTTTTTTCTTACAACCATGACATTTGGCTAATTGACAGATTGTTACAATTATTCAAATAATATGTGACAATGTTACATTTATTCCAATTATGTGTTCATTAAAACTTACGAAGGTCCAATAATAAAAGTCAAATAAAATCAACTTACCATATTCAACTTTATCCCTTTAAAATTTCTTAAAAACTTTATATTTTTCTCACGACCATGACATTTTGACTAATTGTGAGATTGTTACAATTATTCAAATAATATGTGAGAACGTTACATTTATTCCAATTATGTGTTCACCAATACTTGCAAAGGTCCAATGATAAAAATCAAATAAAATCAACTTACCATATTCAACTTTATCCCTTTAAAATTTCTTAAATTTACATTTTTTTTACAACCATGATATTTTGATCAACGGTGAGATTGTTACATATATTCAAATAATATGTAACATTGTTACATTTCTAATTATATGTTCACTAATATTTATGAAAATCCAATAATAAAAATCAAATAAAATCAATTTACTCTATTTAACTCTATTTATGTAATAAAAAAATTTATTTTTTTTTTATTTTTTTCTTACGACCATGACATTTTGACTAATTGTAACATTGTTACATTTATTCAAATTATATGTTCACCAACCCTTATAAAATTCCAATAATGTTTACAGTGGGCAAATTGCTCATCCAAGTGCACCCCACCCAATGTATCCGTGTTGACACTCGTTAGGAGTTGGGCATCATTTATTCAAATAGCGTGTTAATTGATACATGTTAACGGGCCATGCATTGTGGAAAATGAATTATAGCCACAAATGGAGCTGCATTTATTCTCTCCAAACATAGTAACCGAAGGCGTACATCAAAATCGTGGATCACTTTTCTTTTAATGTGAAAATCACTTCCAAATTAAGTATCAATGAAGCGTGGTACCTTCTTCCACAAAGGACATATTCCTATGAGCCAATAGAGATGAGTTATGGTCCAACAATATTGGGATTAGTTAATCAACCATGATTCAATTTTTTCATGGCATGAACGTTTTAGGAAATAAAATGTGTAAATTATGTACCTTACTCTAAAGTAATTGTCTTACCGGTCATTAAATAATATAATATTTCTTACCGGTCTTACATGTTTTTTCCACCAGTCACTTCTAATTAATGAATCAACAAACACACAACTAACATTAGGAATACATCACGAAAGGGAAATTGCAAATGGATATGTTAATCGACAAGTAAACCCTAAATTCCCAATAATCTAGTGTTTCCCTTAAATTAATGAGTTGTATAATTCCAACTCATACACCATATACATCACAAATGTCAAATCATGAAAGAGCATTGTAATAGAAAGGCATATTAATATTTTGAAGATTTTGAGAAATGTTTTAAATCTTAAAAGATGAATTACACTCAATCTCCTAAGTTAATGGTTTGGTTTTTCTATTTGGTATTGATTATGTTTCATTGGGTTGATTTTTTTTATTGGAGTTTAATTATAAATATTATTAATTTTTTTTATAAAAAATTATTTTTTTTGTTAATGTGAGTTTTAAGATGATTGAGACATTTAATTTGTAGTTTGAATAGTCATGTTTTAAGAGCATTTAAGTTGTCAAAATTTTCACAAGATCACGTTCAGCTTAGGCCACGCTAACCAATAACTTTTACACCATAGATTGTCTTTATAAAAAAAAGTTATCATCATCTATTCCACACCCAATAAACTATAAAAATTATATTTAAATAATTCTCTTATATTAATTTTAAGATCTCGGTTATATTTTCTACATATATTTAAAAATGGAGATAAAAGCAAACCAATTTTAAAATGACATCTATTAAACAAAGTATCAATTCTTTTATTATAAAGATGTTTAATATAAATTATATTGTCATTTTAGTCTTTTGAGTACTTGTGATTATAATCCTAAAAAAGTTGCAATATGGTTTTACTTATTATATGATTACTTTTGTTTGCCCATACATTTGGAGATGAAAGTGGTAAAACTCTTCAATTTGATATCCATATTTTTTCACATTATGATTTAAAAGGAAGGTAGAAACTAAGTATCGCAATCATAAATGATGTTACTTGGTTTTCCAAATTGTGGCAAAGGTTTTCTTAAAGAGTAAGCTTCTCGTTTCATGTCATTAGAATGCAACATGTTATCAAATCTTGTTTACTATCACAAAGAGGTGGTTGTGTTTACTTTTGGTGGTTTGCAGTTACCAAATTTGAGACACTTTCATATGACTAGGTAGCAGTAATAATTGTACACTTGGATGAAACCATAAATATGTGTTTAATGTGGCAATGAAACTTTGATAATTTTTAAATTGAAACTTTGAAATTTATATATATCCTGGGTATTTGAATATATAATACAAAATAATTATTAGAGAATTATGTTGTATTTTTAATAATAAGTTTTTTTAAAATGTTAATATTTTTAAAATAGTTAATAAGTGAATTTTGTTTTTAACATATATATATATATATTCAATTGGGTTTATTTTGGATGGTTGGGAGAAATGATTAGGATCTTTCCTACCTAGATTTAATTATTGCAAATGATATGATGAGCTTTGATGTAATGGTTTTGAGTCTACGTGTTGAGAATGAATAGTCCCTTCAGAACTGTAACATGTATATTCCTCTCTCTCTCTCTCTCTCTCTCTCTCTCTCTCTCTCTCTATATATATATATATATATATAAACACACATGTGCACACATAAAATGTGGCAAATCCAACCTCTCTTTTGTGAATTTTTATTTTTTATTATTTTTTGAAGTTGATAAATTATTATTTAAGTTTGCATAAATTGAAAAACCAAAATTACCATTTTGAGGAGGAAAAATCCATATGTATCCCACAATTGTTTTATATTTTTTTTACTTAAGAGAAGTTGTAGCCAGTATGACACCGATGTGTAAGTATGTCACGTTCTCAAAAAATAATAAAAATATTTTTTACTAATGTCGGCCAAAACATTAGCTTGAATCTTAAATTATATATAAATTTTTAATCTTATTAATGGACTAAGATTAATTCTTGAAATATAACTATATAATTTGAATGGTTAATAAAAAATTATCCCATACGTTTAATAGTTTCTTTATCATATATGTGAATTTGAATGGATCATAAATTTACCTTTAACAAAAAAAAACCCCACATTAAAATTTAAAATTAGGTAAAATATTAAACATCTTTAATCATATTTACTAAAGTCAAGACCATCTCTTAAACCAAAGGAAAAAGGTTAATTCAACACAAAGAATTTGAAAATCCTACTCCAAAATCTTTTAATATTTCTTTTAATTAAATATTTGTAAAATAAATATTTAAAGAAAAAAACCATATCCTATGGATATATTAAAGTTTTTAAAGACATAAATATTTCCATATCAAAGTTCTAAAATTTGAAAATATTAATTTTTTGTAGTTTTATTATAAATTTTGTCAGCGTTCCTAAAAAACATTATTAAATCTAATATTAATATTATTAAATTTAATAACTTTGGCTTAATACAATATTCAATTTAATATGCTATTCAATGTGTTATATTATAATATATATTAATATAGCATGATATATATCAACTCGAGATATATATATGGAGGGAAGAACACAGACATAAAGTGATAGAGACAGAGAGATACATGGAGTGACAAGAGAGAGATGGAGATAAAATGGAGAGGGGAGAGGAGGAATCAAGAGAGAGAAAGAGATAGAGAAAGGGAGACAAGGGTACGAGAGAGAGAGAGAGAGAGAGAGGAAGAAACAAAGATGGAGGGGGGAGAGAGTGATAAGGTTGGAGAGAGAGAGAGAGAGAGAGTATGTTTTGGGGGTGATATAGAGAGACAAAGGAGAGGCAAAGGAAAATGGAGATATAGATGGGAGGTGAAGAGAGGGAAGAAGAGGGAGACAAAGAGAGGGAGGGAGAGATAGATAGATATGGAGAAAGAGCGTATGTGTGTTTGGGGGGGGGTGATATAGAGAGACAAAGAAGGAGAGATGGAGGGAGATATAGATATAGATGGGGGGGGAGAGGGAAGAATATTTTTTGTACTATATGCATTGATTTTAGTGTAGATGATGTTTTCTAATCATATTTTTTGCTTGCACTATATGCATTGATTATAATGTAGATATTGATTTCTAATTATATTTGCTTGTTTGCACTAGATGTATTGATTTCAGTTTAGATGTTGATTTATAATCCTACTTGATTGCTTGCTCTAGGTGCATTGGTTTCAGCGTAGATGGTGATTTATAATCTTATTTAATTACTTGCACTATATGCAGTGATTTTAATGTAGATGTTGAAATCTAATTATATTTGATTTTTTGCACTAGATGCATCGATTTCAGTGTAGATATTGGTTTCTAATCTTATTTGATTTCTTGCATTATATGCATTGATTTCAGTGTAGATGTTGTTTTGCAATCCTATTTGATTGCTTTCATTAGATGGATTAGATGTTGTTAATTTTGAGACTATAAATTATTAAAAATGTTTTCAAGATTAGATGGATGGGGGAGAGAGGGAAGAATATTTCTTGCACTAGATGCATTGATTTCAGTGTAGACGATGATTTATAGTCCTATTTGATTGCTTGCACTAGATGCATTGATTTCAATGTAGATGTGGATTTCTAACCCTATTTGATTTCTTGCACTAAATGCATGGATTTCGGCGTAGATGTGGATTTATAATTATATTTGATTGCCTACACTAGATGCATGGATTTCGGTGTAGATGTGGATTTCAAATACTATTTGATTACTTGCACTAGATGCATTGTTTTCAGTGTAGATGTTGATTTCTAACCTCATTTGATTGTTTGCATTAGTTGTCAAAAGTTTTGATACCTAAAATTAAATGAAATAGATGTGTAATATCAATCCTCCTGCAAACTATTGACAATATTGTCTCCCTTCTTCATCACCAACTAATTACTAATAAAAGATTACATACACATATAAAAATATAACACAACAACTGTAAAATTCACAAATGTTACCATCCAAATCCAAACACATAAACACACAAACCACTCAAAGCATCCAAACACGGTCATACAAACCATTCAAGGAAAGAAACACATACCAAAATAAAGAAGAGAATGATATGGTCATGCCAAGCAAAGAAAAAATAATGTGAATTTTGAATTTTATCTCAAACATATACATAGTAATGATAATCTAAAAATGTGACATTGTTGCCCTATGAGAGTTGAAGATGAAAAGCACTTTATTTTATATCTTTACTTTTTATCATTTAGCTAATCACATTATATTCAACTTTCAATATATATTACACAATCATTTCTTTTGATATTTTAACTTAATCAAATATGATATTCTTGGAACATTTCTTTTAATATTTTCAAACCATAGAAATAAAAATATAAATAATTTAGAATAATTTCTTATGTTTTCATATTGATAAACTATTTTTGTGTGTGTGGAATGTTTGATTGACTTAAAACTGTTCCAAACCAACTTAGATCCATCTAACATCTGATCTATCATGCACCAAGAGGGATCAAATCCCTTGAGGTGCAAACCTTCTTTTTTGTGTGTAGAACTTGAGGAAAGGTTTGCACCTCAAGGGATTTGATACCTCTTGGCGCATGATAGATTTGGTGTTAGATGGATCTAAGCTGCTATAATTTTTATGCTACTAATTTTTCTCTCTACACCTCATAACTATTAAAAATAAATATAAGTTCAAGAAGAAAGTGTTTTAAATTATAATATGAAATTGAAAATGGGAAAAATGAAATAATAACAGTTCACTAGCATCAATTCCATCACCTATGTTGGAAGACATGAAGATGATTTACCACTTGTGAGTTGCGGAAAATCCTACAAAAAGTGGGTGGGGTTTCTAGTTTTTGAACTTTTAATCAAGTACTATCACTTGATCAAGGTCTTATTAAAATCTCAATCAAGGGTCTATAATAGAATTTTAAAATATCACAATCAAGGGTTTCTAACATAATTTTAAAATATCTCAATCAAGGGGTCATTAAACCCTTGATCAAGGTCTTGATGTGTTAACAAAAGACCCAATTGAGATATTGATCTTAATTGAGCTATAAAACTTCAATTGAGATCTTGTTGCAATAGATAGATAGAAAGAAAAAGAAATATGACATAAAAAATAAAAAATAACAAAAAATAAAAAATAAAAATAAAAATAAAATAAAAAAATAAAAATAAAAATAAAAAAAATAAAAAAATAAAAAGTGAAAAGACTCATACATGATTTCTTTATAATTTGGAAAAGAACAAAACTGTGAAATCAAATATTAGTCAATGATCAAGATAGAGAATATGACAAAGTGCAACAAGAAAAATGATAATCAATGCATTGACAAAGATGATATGTGAAAGAAGGCTAAGGAGACGATGAGGAAAACACTAGGAGAATCAATCGGGAGAAAATGTATGCCAACTTTTTGCCCAACCTTTAATGCATCTAACTAGAGAGTCTTCACAGTATGGAGTGGAGGGAAATATTAGTAAATTTTAACCACATTCACCAAATGCATATTACACTCCTAGTTTTCATTTATTTTTTAGTTTATAATTTACTTATTTTTTCTTTAACACATGTTTTATATGCATCACATGCACAAAATAGATTGGACTATGCAAGGATATAATATGACCAGCTACCATAGGACCCTATCCCCTCTTAGGTTTCAATAACAATTAGAAGTTGTCGCTGTTTTCAAAAGGGTGGAAATTTTTTAGAAAGTTTCGATGGAAATATAAGAGAAAAATTTGGGGTCCTTAGTCCTAATTGAATAATGAGAGAACATGTTAGCAAGATAATTAAGTTCTTGTTTGAGTGCATATCAATTATTACATATGCTAATACCCTACACGGACTTATTAAAGGCACACTCTTAAAGCATGCAACAAATTTTTTGGTTTTTCAAGATGTTAAGCATGCAAAGACACTTGAGAATTGATCAAAATAGGTATTAAATGTTGAGAAATGGCAACAAGAAATTCCATGTTGATTTGTCCTTGAATCAAACTATGAATTAAATTCGAATTCTATTCCCATAGCAGCTTAAAATAGTTAGATTAAATTTATTAAACTTACTTAACCTATGAAATTCAAGTAGGAAGTCATGTATATTTTCTCCCTACTTTGTAGGAGTCAAGCGTGAGTTAATTGTGAGATGTAAAATAGAAGACTCAGTTTCATGAGTCAGTTCAGTTAAATTAGTTCTCAAACTGATTCAGAGAACAAATAGTGAGTTAACAGTCAGCGGTGACACTAATGAACTCCACCAGTGCTACTCTAGTTAACTGAATATTTACTCATCAGAAACTCATGCATGTCGATTCTGAGAAATACCAAGTTGAGACTAGAGTGCAAGGACATTGTACTATTTGTTTTAGATTTTTCTAAGTTGCAATGATAGTGCATGCATTCAAGAATTGATCCTTGAGGGATTGCGTTGTTTTAGAGGTTTTATTTCCCTTCAAATACAAGCTATCCTTCATAGGAATTACACATTGGAATAGAGACTTGGAGAGCTTGTGAAGAGGCTAAGATTTGGCCTTGAGATTGCTTATGAGTTGGAGATTGAACTTGCTGAGTGTTGGGATTATTCTAGAGAGAACAAGGATTTTAATTTCATCTTTATTTTCCAGATTAATACAAAACAGATAGTGAGGTTTTGAGTTGTGGCTTTCCCCAGATATTTATTGTGTTATGTGCCTTTGATTCTCTTCGTCTATTGATTATTGTTTGCTCGATGTTTATGGGCTTCCGCTGTAAAGAGTAGAAGTAGATTCTTGTCTCTTGCTTTAGCAAATTGCATTAGCTTGTGAATCTATAGGATTTTCTACATTAAAAACGTTCTCTTCATTGGAAAATAGAAAAAACTCAATATAAGAGTTGTTTGTAGCATAATTACAATTATTGTTGTCGCACAAGGAAATTCAAGAAGTTGAATGGCAACAATGATGTTAATAATATTGGATGTTTCAAGGAAAAGAATTGTGACAACCTACCAAATTTAGGGTCCATACAGATGTAAAAAAATTAAGTTGCTTATTGGGATTTTATTTACAAATAGCTTTACCAATCTAAACTTCTAAGAAGGTGTTGGAGAAAACATAGTAGACTTTTGTGGAACCCATTCTCATACTATTATGGATTGAAAGCATTTTTTGCAATGGTTCTATCTAGAGCCATGTATCATTGTGAGCACATTATAAAGATGATAAAAGTTGAAGTTTTCAAGAAATTTCAAGAAAGAAAACCTAATGTCAATATTTCCATTAGCATGTTTTTTAAATTGAAACCATGGTATATTAGGCCTAACACAATAAAGAGAAATAATTGTTGTTAGTACCATGTTGAATTCTAGTTCTATTATGATGCATTTGTAGATTTTTGCAAGAGACATTAGCAAGGTGACCCTCCTCCTCCCATGATTCACAATTATATTTCAATAACAAATGTAGAAGGAATATTGAAGATGTATTTTTTAGTAAACTATGTGTAAATGGAAGAAGATGCCATGAATGTGGTAAGTTGACATTGTTCCATGGATTTTTCTTATAGATTTGGCACACTTTGGATTGTCAAATATCACGTTCACATGGAAGAGATATGAGTATTCCTAGGGCATCGCAAGGGTTGATCATTTGCATCATAGGAATCTAAGAGAAGCCATTGAGATTGAGAAACATGCAATCAACCTCAATAGGGATGATGGTTGGAAATTAAGCAGGAGTTGGGTTCTTACCCTCTCTTCTTGATTGCCCCCTCTCTCTTTTTTAATTGATTTGATTTTATAATCAATATACATATATATTCTATAATTAAATATTCATTTTAATTTAATCTAATCTAATCTAATTTAAGAAATAATAATAATAATAATAATAATAATTAATTACTTATTATTTCAATTGTTCTCACATATAATTTCTAACGGCTAACTCCTAACAATTATTTCATAATCGCTAATTTTTCATTTTTAATTAAATATTAATTTTTATTTTCTTTTAATTTAATTCCTAAATAATATTAACTATATTCTTCTACTAACTAATTCTTAACAGCTAATTCCCATTTGGATGCAGATGCATCTCTGTTATTTAAACTTAGGGGTAGATTGATCTTTTCACCATTGTCCTGAGGATGAACCACCTTATATGATTCGAAACATCCACCAAATTTTAATGATGTGATTAATCCGAAAGAAAACTTCATTATAGATATGAGTATGTTACAGTTCATACATCCCCTTCTTTGAGTGTGGCATCTAAAAAGATTGGTTGGTCTTCTTGAGAATGATATCTTTGTTTCAAAATTCATGGGGAAATTTCAAAATTAGATTTAGAAATATATGAAACACTCTCATGAGTGATGGTGGCAAGTTTCTCAATTTAAGGCATTTGAGCTTAAAAAATTCTTATCAAACACAAACTTTGTAGAGAATTACATATTTTCTCCGCAAACAAAGATATAGAGAAAATATTATCATTTTACCCAAAGTATCTTTACTTTTCAAGAATTTTATATGTAGTTTTCACATGTATATTTTTTAATTTTGTATAATATTGTGCACTAAAATTCAAGTTATAGTTTATGACCTTGTTGGATATTGAATGTAACCATTAGAAAATTTAAATGTAAATAAAAGTGAAATGATATCAAATGTAAATTAAATGTGGTAAAATGTGCATTTTTGGTGGAGGGAAAGACAGTTAAAGATATTTTTAATAAAATAATAAAATATTCCTCTCTAGATCATGATTTTAGGGTTAGGGATTATGTATGAGCATACATTGAGGATTAGAGTCTTTGTTCTAGAGTGTTGCATAGGGTTTGAGCAAAGAAGAAAAGATAGGGAGGCCTGCATACTATGTATAATTGGTGTAAGGATTTGGATTCCAATTTTTCTATGTGTTTGCAACAATTTATTGTGTGGTTCGTTGTCCTTCCATTTGCAGTAGTTGTACCAAGAGGCGCATTCTACAGCCCAGTATGATGTGTAAGTGTGTCCGTTTATCATCAAAGTTGAAATTTTGCTCATGTCGGCCAAAAAAAAATTTAAAATTTAAAAATAAAAATAATTAATTTAAATGTTTTATATAGTATATGATAAAATAACTATTAAATGTATATACATTGAATTTGAATGGATCACAATTTTACCTTCAACAAAAAAAATATTACAATATTAAAATTCCAAATTAGGTAAAATTTTAAACATCTTTACTCTTTAATAAAATCAATACCATTTGGTAAAATAAAGTAAAAAGGTTATTTCAACACAAAGAATTGAAAATCTTGCTCCAAAATATTTTAATATTTCTTTTAATTAAATATTTGTAAAATGAATCTTCAAAAGTAAAACCATATCCTATGGATATATTAAAATATCTAAAGACATAAACATTTCCACGTCAAAGTTGTAATATTTGAAAATTTTGTTATCCTACCATGTAAAAAATATCATTAAATCTAATATTAATACTGATATATTATAATATTAATATTATAAATTTAATAACTTAGGATTAATACAATATTAAATTTAATCTAATATTAAATTTGTTATATTATTATATATATTAGTATATCATGATATATATTAACTCTAGATATATATGGGAGGGAAGAACAAAGACAGAGTGATAGAGGTAGAGAGATAGAGGGAGTGAGAGGAAGGGAGAGGGAGGGAGAGAGGAAGCATGAGAATGGACATGAGAGACAGGAGGAGAGGGAGGGATTGAGAAATGGAATTGGAAGGAAAGAGAGGGAGGGAAGAAGAATCACATAGAGAGAGAAAAGTGGAGAGAAAGAGAGGGAGTGATAAGGGAGAGATGGAGAGAGAGTGTATATGTTTGGGGGTGAGATATAGATATAAAGAAGGAGATATAGAGAGAAGAGAGGGCGAAAGGAGAGATAGTGATAGAGTTGGAGGGCAGCGAGGGAGAGAGACAAAGATATATAAATAAGGGGGAGAGACAAAGGGAGGCAGGAGAGAAAGGGAGATAGAGAAAGGAAGAGAGCTTGGATGTGAGAGAGAGAGAAGAAGAGAGGAAGGGAGAGAAAGAGGGAGGTAATAAGAAAGACATAGAGAGATAAAGTTGGAGTGAGAGAGAGGGAGTGATAAGGCATATGGAGAGAGGGAGAGAGGAGAGAAAGAGGGAAGAGAGATAGAAGGGGGGAGAGAGGGAGACAAGGGGAAGAAAGAGAGATAGGGTGAGGAAGAGGAAGGGAGAGGAAGATAAATATGGAGAAAGAGTGTGTATGTTTTTGGGGTGATATAGAAAGACAAAAGAGAGAGAGAGAGAGAGAGAGAGAGAGAGAGATATAGAAGGTGAAGAGAGAGCTAGAGAGATGGAGAGATAGATAGATATGGAGGGAGATATAGAAATAGATGGAGTGGGGAGAGAGGGAAGAAGAATTCTTGCATTAGATGCATTGATTTTAATGTAGATGGTGATTTCTAATCCTATTTGATTTCTTGCATTGAAAGAGATAAAGTGAAGGACGTGAGAGAGGAGGAATGAAGAGAGAGAGAATGATAGGAGGGAGAGAGGGAGAGAAGGGTAAGAGAGAGGGAGGGAGGGAAGAAAAAAGACATAGAGAGAGAAAAGTGGAGAGAGAAAGGGGGAGTGAAAAGGAAGAGATGGAGAGAATGTATGTTTGCGGGGGAGATAGAGAGACAAAGAAGGAGAGATGGATGGAGATATAAGGGAGAAGAGAAGGAAGAATATTTCTTGCACTAAATGCATTGAATTCATGGTAGATGGTGATTTCTAATCCTATTTGATTTATTGCAGTAGATGCATTAATTTCAATGTAGATGTTCATTTCTAATTATATTTGATTCCTTGCACTAACTGCATTGATTTCATTGTAGATGTTGATTTCTAATCCTATTTGATTGCTTGCACTAGATGCATTGATTTCAGTGTAGATGTTTTCTAATTATATTTGATTGCTTGCACTAAATACATTGATTTCAGTGTAGATGTTGATTTCTAATTCTATTTGATTGCTTGCACTATATGCATTGATTTCGGTGTAGATGGTGATTTCTAATTCTATTTGATTTCTTGCACTAGATGCATTGATTTCAGTGTAGATGGTGATTTCTAATCCTATTTGATTGCTTGCACTAGATGCATTGATTTTAGTGTAGATGTTGATTTCTAATCATATTTGATTGCTTGCACTAGATGCATTGATTTCAGTGTAGATGTTGATTTCTAATCCTATTTGATTCCTTGCATTAAATGCTTTGATTTTAGTGTAGATGTTGATTTCTAATCTTATTTGATTGCTTGCATTAGATTCATTGATTTCAGTGTAGATGTTTTCTAATCTTATTTAATTGTGTGCATTAGATGCATTGATTTCAGTGTAGATGATGATTTTTTATTTGATGTAACTCAATGTATGATGGTACATTAACTTAAAGTGATTGGATTAACAATGTGCATTGATTTCAGTGTAAGCACAAAAAAATGATTGACAATTTGCATTGATTTTTGTGTTATAGTAATTCAACCTATTAATATTGGAGAGCAAGAGAGACAAGGTATGATGTTTACTACAATAGTTCGAGTTAAAGAATTGAATGGTTTACAATCTCAACTATCCTTTTCATATAATCGATATGAAAATATGGAAAAACTAACAAATAATTTAAATATTTTGTAAATCTAACCACTCATTAAAAAAAATCAAAATTACATTATTTCTTGACTTTTGCAAAACAAACTATAGATAAAAATAAATAAATCATCAAAATATTTTGAAGGAAATAAATTATTTCAAACATTAGCAATGAAACAAATGATTTCAAGAGTAATATTGATGCAGTAAATTATTAAAACTACTCTTCAAAATATATTTAGTAATACCTGGAGGGACACTATTAAGAATTATTAATTATCAAAAGTTGTGATACCTAAAATTAAATGAAATATATGTGCAATATCAATCCTCTTGCAAACTATTGACAAGATTGTCTCCCTTCTTCATCACCAACTAATTACTAACAGACAATTACATACACATATATAAATATAACACAACAAATGTAACATTCAAAAACATTACCATCAAAATCCAAACATATAAGCACATAAACCACTCAAAGCATCCAACTGCAGACGTATAAACCATTCAAGGCAAGAAAAAAACCAAAATTAAAGAAGAGACTAATATAGTCATGTCAAACAAAGAAAACATAATTTAAATTTCAAAGTATGAAGTTTATCTCAAACATATACATAATAATGATAATCTAAAAATGTGTCATTGTTGCCATCAATTGGAACCATCCTAGATCCATCTAACTTTGGATCTATCATGCACCAAGGGGGATCAAATCCCTCAAGGTGCAAACCTTCTTTTTGGAGTGTGGAATTTGAGGGAAGGTTTGCACCTCCAGGGATTTGATCGCTCTCGTCCCATGACAGATTTGGAGTTAGATTGATCTAGGCTAGTGTATTGGCAACAACAATGTGAAATGTAATGTGATATAATTTATTATTAGTATGTCGTCAATGAATTATGTATGTATTTCTGTAATGGGTGTTTGTCTCTACAATTTAGTTTTTTTTTTAAGTTTTCTTATTGTTGGTCCTGCTAGGTAGAGGGCAGAAATTTTTGCCTAACAAATTGCACCAGTAGAGAAGAGCATGGTTCCATTCTTCAATTGGGTGGTAATAGCAGTGGAGAGAAGCCCTGGTGGACAAACTTGTAGTCTGAGGGAGGCTATGGGTCTATCCAGCATGTAGCTTTGGGAGGAGCACAAAATCTTGTTAATTTTTTGGCGAGAAATATTTTTGGTTCTATTAGTGTGGTGGCTCATCATCGGTTTGGTGGTTGTTTTGTGGTTTCATACACTCTCCCTATCCATGGGGTTCGCAGGTGAAATGGAGTCAAGATCTTTAAGTGGTAAAGATTTCGGTAATTTAGTTCCTGGGTTCATTCTGTTCGAAGTTGAAACCACACAAGTTTAGATAGTGAGTAGTTAAGATCTTATAGGTCCTCTATCCGTAAATCCGAAGGGATCCTGAAGTCGAGATTCCCTACCCAGATGGGATCAATAAGTGAGAGGAGGATCTTGGTTCACTACAAAATACTCAAGAGTACCACTGACACAAAGCATGAGACTACTAAAGAGGTGGTGGAGCAGATGCAGTGAGCAGGAAGAGATGTGTTTCATAGGGAAAATGAGTGATTTCATTTCTGGTGTCTGCTCGAGTACCCTAACAAAGGAAATTGATACCTCATTGTGAGCATTAAGGGTAGCTATTGAAAAGATGGGTGCTAGAGGATGTTGTTGTAGAATACTCTGGTTGGGTGTGTGATGCATTGTGTGACACAAAAATTTGGGGTCATATGATGATACTTGAGCCACTATCAAAATGGTATCCAAAACCTTGGTAGTGCCCTAAGAATGGGTACTTTATAGAGGCACATGATCTAAGATAGGTATATACAAAATCTCTATCGAAAGGAGAAGCGTTATTAAACCCAGCAGCCATGCAGAACAAGGAGGCGAGGAAAAGAAATGATGTATTGGGCCGCACAGTGGGGAGAGGAGTGCGCAATAGCGAGAAGAGATGTGCAGGGTGAAGCGACAAAGTTATGGTTTCGATTTTGATTCCATGTCTTGGTGATAAAAATGAATCGATAAGCATAGCTTAGCAAAAGCTTCTCATGAAATCCATATATTGTTGTTGTGGCACTGTGTACAACAGTTCCTCTGCTCAAGGCAAGCTTTTCAATTATGGTAAACATGTTAGAAAACAAGTTGTGCATTCTTGATGGAAGGCACGCACGAGTAGGGAATTAATTGTCTTCATTTTTTTCAGAGGAAAACAACTAAAGTGATTTTTATTTATAGTTTATGTATATCTGATCATTTTCAATATCCATCTTGCATAGTAATAAATAATTCAACAAGGTCAGAAAGAGCCAGACATATACATATTTTAAAAATGTACTTTGTATCTGCTACCAACTATGAGAAACTAAATTCCATCCATAATGACTAAAATATAGTATGTAGAGAAAAAACACAACAAAAAAACTCATGTAAGATGTGAAAAGAAAACAGTGGATCCTTTTATGGAAGTGCAATTCTACCATCCTCCTATGTGATCCCTTTAAAGGCATGTGTGTAGTACATGTAGCCATCCGCATCCAACAAGCCTTGTTTTGATAGTGAATCAACCACCATATTACATTCACGGTAAATGTGTAGAATATGGAAACTCTGGAAAGTTTTTATGATCCCTTATGTGCGCACCCGCAAATTGCGAAGTTGTGGAAGGTAAAAAATCGTTTTGCCATTAATACCCTCAATAACGGTCTTCGAATCCTCATAAATATGAATATGTTGTATCTTCTTTTGAATGTAAAACCAAAGTAATCCCTAGAGAGCCACCAATTCAGCTCTTGTATTTGTTCCCAGTCCTCCAAACCAGTGCAACATGTTTATTGTATCGCTATTGTTGGTACCAAATTATGACTGTCCATTTTATTAAAAAATCCTCTTTTGATTATCATTTTGACCATCTAGCCTTCATATTCCAGCTATAATCCTTAGAAACTAAATGATATGATGCCATTATCATTATTTTTAGCTTGAAATTAATTTTTGAAATTACTGTGTTAAAAATGACATTTTTCAGAAAATTACAAGAAGTTGTAACTTCCTGTAATTGCTCCATTGTTTGACATATTGCATAGCAGGTGAGCGAATTTGAAGCTTGTGGGCATGAAGCTAAATGTACAAGGATGGTGGATTTCCTATCCACTTTTGAATTTGAAGAAAGCAGGTGTCCGGTCAACGCTAGTCAAACCCAACCACTTCAGCAGAATTTCCAGATTTTTATGAACAAAATAATTTCTATTTTGAGAATTTTTGCATAAAGGAAGGAACTGATCTAATTTTGACCTTCTTGGATGTAATTAATAGAATTTTGTTAGGATAATATGGAGCAGAAATAGCTTCTTTTGTTATGGGATTTGTGATAAATAGCCTAGGAGGAAAAACTATGTTTAGTTGCCAGATTTTGAACATATGAAAGTACAGTTTATGCATTGTTGATTCCAGACTTAATACAGACTTCATTATCAAGCTTATGCCTTCAGATCCAATAGTTACACTCTTCTGAATCGTTTTATAGTGTGCTTGTGAAGTGTTGAAGGGCCCTCATCACTACGCTGGTACACTCTATTTTCAAGTTTCTTTACTAGTTACATATTTGGATTTGAAAGTTATTTTATGTGTTGTAGGAAAGGTTATGTTATTGAAGTTATCAATTGAAAAGAACCTTGTAAAAGGATTCAACCAATTCTGATCTTGAAAATTGATATATATGCTTGCTGTCATACAGTTTCCATATTGCTTATTGGCTTTGACTTTGAAGACAGTTCATGGTTTGATTTGCAAGTGATTCAGATTTGTAATTGTTAAATTCAATTTGCAGTTTGATAAGTGACTCTTGTAAAAGATTCAACTGTTATTGGTTTGCAACATTACTTATCTTATTCATTGTTTGATTTAATTAGTTGTTGAAATTACTTTGGATTGTTATGATTGGGAAGGTTCTATTGAGCAATATTCTTGTAAGAGAATGATAGGATTTTAACCAGTCATTAATACTCTGTTTCATTATCTAGGCAATCAGAACTTCACTAGGTTAGTTTTCATCTAAAATTGAGGCTTAAGTAATTGAAAAAACAAGGACGGACCTCTTGTAAAAAGAGCATTGTTGACTCATTTTACTAAGCTGTCATTAGAACCTTAGATCCTTCTAGATCTATATACTTTAGATGAGCACCTCTAAGTGTACTTTCCTAGGTTGATAAAGGAATTAAGAGTTTAACTTACCTTAGTAAGTAAAGACCAAACATTTTGGCGCCGTTGCCGGGGAGGTGCAACTGGAAAGATTAAAAAAAATCTAAAAAACACTTAAAATCAACAAAACAACAAAAACATAGATTTAAATTTAATTTTTAGTCATGATTATTTATGTCTAGATTTAGGGATGAGAAAGGAAGATTCGCAAAAACCCCCCAACCAACAACTAACCCACCATTAGGAGCAGAACCATTAGAAAAGATTGAGTACATAACACCAACTAGAAAAGTTACTGTGGAAAAACAAAGAACAGGCCAAAGACTTACTCTCATTGAAAGACAAATCCTACTAGCTCATGAGGCCAAGAAGAGAAATATACCCGAGACTTCTACAGTAGGAAGACCAAAAGATAGTAGTACAAGAATTCAACAGCCTATCTTTGAACAAATTTTTCCTCAAGAACTAAAACAAGAGGAAGAGATAGAAACCTTAGACAAATCACAAATCACAATGGCTGAAGATGGAGGATCCAGAGGACCTACTGCAGAACAATTAAGAGAGTATGAAAGACAAATGGAAGAAAGGAGAAGAAAAAGAGAAAATGAAGAAAAACAAGGAAATGATACTTTGTTTGGAGGAGATCAAAATCCAAATCCACCAGAGGCAGAGGAATCCACATTTAAATTTCCAATTCAAGACAGAGGAGAGTATATGGATGAGGAGATTAAAATGAAAAATATACCGCCATCTGTATTACCAAACTTTTATGGTATGGCATAAGAAGACCCTGATTCATTTTTGTTCGAATTTGACATAGTATGCCGAACCTATGGATATACCGATGATGCACATAGACTTAGACTTTTTCCTGCTACATTAAAAGCAGTAGCACTTAGGTGGTTCATGGGATTAGGTGAACATTCAGTCACTGATTGGGATGACATGAGAAAAATCTTTTTGAAGAAGTATCAACCTTACTGTCGATCAAAAGATTCTAAAGATGATATCTTTAGAATGAATCAACAAGAAGATGAGACCTTAGAGGAATACTTGGAAAGATTCTCATATAATCTACAAAAATCAAAACATAGAACCATGTCTGTTGATCTTATTCGAACAATATTTCTTAAAGGCATCCGGGATGAGTATTTAGATGACCTCAATCTCATGGGTAAAGGGGATATTTCCAATTTACCTTTTGAGGAGATTGATGATTTGTGTCAAAAGTACTGTAGAAGTAGGGCAAGAAATGGAAAAAGAGCTATGACATCCAAGATCACAAAATCTGCCACAGGAAATATAACTAGAGCTGAACTAGGCAATTTATTTGAAGATTTCAAAACAGATCTTCTAAGTACTTTGGGGAATCAAATAGACACTTTAAAAGCAAAGAAACGACAAGATGAACAAGAACAAGAGTTATCTATATTCTGTCCCAAATGCAGACAAAAACATGCTTTGAAAGAATGTCCTTTAAATAATGTGCAGATTTGTGGGTTTTGTACAGAAAATCATGACACTAAGGATTGCATAAAGATGAAAATTTTGTAGAATTACAATTTGGAACCCAATGCAAAAATGGAGAACATGTATTTAATGGGAGCTAGAAGGCCATGGCAGCCAAGAACTCCAGGTATGTACCAAAATCCAAATTCAGCAAATTATAACATGCCTGTTCAAAATTCTTGGAATGTTCCTATGCCTTGGCAAAATTGGTTTAATCAACAACAGAAAACTTATCCACAACAAGGATGGAAAGGATATTCTTATCCTCAACAGTTTACTCAACAACAACCTCAGCAATATCAACAACCATTTGCTCAACCATATCCCCAAAACTATCAACCACAATATTCTCAGCCGTATCCACAACAATACCCTCAACAACCAGTTGCTTATCAACATCAGAATCCCCAACAAACTTTACCTGCTCCTCCACAAATAAATTCACCACAGCTGCAACTACCATCCAACCAACCTCCTAGACCCACACAACTACTAGCTCAACCCATAGCTAACCCAAACAACCGAATAGATAGACCAGCTTACAACATGGACGAAGGACAATTGTACACAACTCTGCCATTGTAAAATATTGAATTAAGGTCAGGCTGAACTTTGCAAAAAGAACCTCCACCTATTCCAACACAGTCACAAAACGAGAATCAAATTGATGAACAAGAAAATCCAACACTTAGTAAACAAAATGATCCAACACAACACAATCTAGAACAAGATAAACAAATCAAAACACTACAACCACCTCCATTCCCAGAACGACTACTTCAACCAAAATTACCCACACCATTGCCACAATTTGATGTTCTTGATGAGTTAAGAAATGTGTATGTCAAAATGCCATTACTCTAGGCAATCAAAGATATTCCGATTTATACCAAAGCCATTAAGGAGCTCTGTCTCAAAAATCCTGTAAAGAAAATATTTGATCCACAAACAATACATGTTATAGGCAATTTAGTTGGCTTGATGTCAAATATCATTTCCATGGAAAAATATGTTGACCCAGGCATACCTAGAGTCACAACAATTATCAACAAAATATCAATTCCAAACACTCTGATAGATTTAGGAGCTGCAATAAATGTTATGACATTGGAGACAATGAAAATTTTGCAGCTAACAAATTTATAGACAACCCCAATTGTTTTGGAATTAGCAGATCGCTCTAAAGTCAATCCTGAAGGGATACTGGAAGACATAATTGTTTCACTGGACTCTTGGGAGTATCCAGTTGATTTATTAGTACTCCAGCCAAAATAAAACTTAGGAGGATACCCACTCATACTTGGCAGACCATGGTTAGCAACTGCTTATGCATTCATTGGGTGTAGATCTGGTAACTGTTGAAAATAATACTGAGAGGGGGGTGAATCAGTATTATCTAATTCTTTTAATAAATCTTCCTTATTTGTTCTTTGAATTATTTTTGCATGTCAGTACCATAAAATAATGAGCATGAACAAAGAAAACAGATAGTCACACCAAAGAACACAAGATGTAAGGTGGAAACCCAATGTGGGTGAAAACCACCTGCTGCAATATGTCTCTATCTTCTTTCAAATTAGAAACTCCTTTTACAATGGTTTTGTATTGGTGCAGTCCTTTACCAGTATGCAGGCTGCAACCTGCAGAGAGCTGCAACTCTCTCTCTCGTTTTCCAGTCTCTCCTGGAAGGGAGCTACAACCCCCTACTTCTTTTCTTACAAGGACCACTTTTCATAAATTTTCAAACTGGATCCATAAGCATCAAATGATCATCAAGTATAAGAAAATCACCCAGTCAAGTGTAGTAACCAGATCAACAATAATAGAACCAAACCCAGAACACCTTATCAACAGAAAAATACAACCAAACAAAAGGTCTTAAGACAGATACGCAGTTCTTCTTTCTCTGGTCTGCGTGCGTACGCACTTCACCTTCTGCTCCCCTGCGTATACCCGCAGAGACCCTTCTACCGCACTGCGTGTCCACGCACTGTTTCTTCAACCGCGCTGCTTACTGTTACTGCAGGTACGCACCCAGAGACACTATCGCGCCGCGTACTATTGCTGAAGGTACGCGCCCAGAGATACTATCGCGCCGCGTGCAGTTACTGTGCATACGCACCTGAACCTTCGTCGCTCTGCGCACCCACGCAGTTCTCCTGTTTCTGCTCTGCGTACCCACGCAGATCTCCTGTATCTGCTCTGCGTACCCACGCAGATCTCCTATTTCTGCTCTGCGTACCCACGCAGATCTTCTGTTTCTGCTCTGTGTACCCACGCTGCTCTCCTGTTAAACACCTGCGTACTTCTGATTAGGGCCGAATAGGGAGTCCACCAGAGTGGCACAGATGCTCAGACGCCCAGATCTGATCATGTGCTCGAGAGATCACCCTTCACAGATTCGCTTTCAACTTCATATCGATCAAGCTTTTAAGACCATAACCCAATATTTCAGATCTTAAGATATTCAATTGCAAAAGGTGCTTAGCCAAGTGATCTCCTTTGCTTTATATAGGCAAGCTCCTCCTAAAAACATGGATCAATACCACGAGCCAAAACCATAGTAACACAAATACCGTCGGCTAAGAAACCCCACGTGTGCTTTTCTTTGCCTTGAAATGTGTGCACTGGGGGTACGCACCTCCTGAATGGCTGACCTGTGTATCAGGCCGCGGTCCCTTCACGGTGTACCTGCGGGTACGCACCTTCTGAACTGATCTCCTGCGTACTTCTTAATTTTTCAACATATTGAGAGCCTTGCCACGGGAGTTGCCATCAAGTACAACATCTGTAACATATATCCATACCAGAAACATAATGCCAACAATCTCCCCCTTTGGACTTGATGGCAACCTCACAAACTTCAGCTTCATTCTCCCCCTTTGACATCAATGGCAAAGGGTTATGCTCCCCCTAAGAACATGCTCCCCCTGAATATGAACCAGATCTGCAGCGAAGAACCATAATCCACCATGAAAGAGATAGAGACATATTGTAGCTACTTCCAAGATCTCCTTCTGCACATCCTCCATAATGCCAACAATGCATTATATGCTCCCCCTGAACCTGTACCATCAATTAGAAGAGGTTCAGCAATAAGATGATGCATCAACAACCCCCAGCTTTTTCCTGAGGTATTCAAAAGTGTCCCTGGGCAATGGTTTGGTGAGTATATCAGCAACTTGTTCCTTAGAAGGAACATACTCCAACTTGACTTTCTGTTCAAGCACTTGTTCCCGGAGAAAATGATACTTGATTGGTATGTGCTTGGTTTTTGAATGCATAACAGGATTCTTTGAGATGCTGATTGCACTTTTGTTATCACATAAGATGGGGATAGGTGGTGTACAAGTGATTTTAAAATCCTGCAAAGTCTGCATCATCCAAAGGAGTTGGGTGCAACAAGATGCAGCAGCAACATATTCCGCTTCAGCTGTAGACAGCGCAATCGAACTCTGTTTCTTGCTGAACCAAGATACCAGTCTGGAACCCATAAAGAACGCACCACCATTTGTGCTTTTCCTGTCATCCATGCTTCCGGCCCAATCTGCATCTGTATAAGCATGAAGTGTAAGATCTGTATCTCTAGGATACCATAAGCCATAATTTTGAGTCCCTTGAAGATATTTGAAAATTCTCTTCACTGCCTGAAGATGAGTCTCCTTCGGATTTGCCTGAAATCTTCCAACTATTCCAACTGCATGCATGATGTCCGGTCGGGTACCTGTCAAATAAAGTAAACTTCCAATCATAGATCTGTAGGTTGGTTGATGTACTGCTACAGATTCATCATTTGCACTGAGGCTACATCCTGTGACCATGGGTGTACATACTGGTTTTGCATCTTCCATGCCATATTTCTTCAAAATCTGTTTGAGATACTTCGTTTGAGATAAAAAGATTCCTCCTTCTTTTTGTTGGATTTGCAAACCAAGGAAATATGTCAGTTCTCCTAGCAAGGACATTTCAAATTCTTTCTGCATGACCAAGGCAAAGCTTTGACTCATAGCCTCTTCATTGCTGCCAAAAATAATGTCATCTACATACACAACAAGTATTAGCAATTTGTCATTTTCAACTTTTATATAAAGATTGCTATCTGCTGATCCTTTTGAAAAACCTTGTTGATGAAGATATTTGTCCAAACGGTAGTACCAAGCCCTTGGAGCTTGTTTGAGACCATAGAGATCCTTTTTCAATCTGCATACAAGATTTGGATCATTTCCAAGAATGAACCCATCTGGCTGTTCAATGTATACTTCTTCTTCCAAGTCTCCATTCAGAAAGGCTGATTTCACGTCCATTTGAAATACTTTGAAGTTTTGAAAACTTGAGAGAGCAAGGAACATTCGGATGGCCTCAAGTCTTGCAACAGGAGCAAAGGTTTCTTCAAAGTCTATTCCTTCTTGCTGCGCATACCCTTTACAAACAAGTCTGGCCTTGTTTCTAATTACTTCTCCATTTTCATTCAATTTATTTTTGAAGACCCATTTTGTTCCGATAACATTCTTATCCTTTGGTCTAGGAACCAGCTCCCAAGTGTTGTTCTTTTCGATCTGCTCAAGTTCTTCATCCATTGCTTTCACCCAGCATTCATCTTTGCATGCCTCTTTCACATTTTGTGGTTCAGTAGAGGAGAGTAATGCCAAATAGCTTGAGGCTTCTGCAACTGTTCTTCTTGTTTGTACACCTGCTTCTTTGTGCCCCATAATCTGAGATTCTGGATGATTCTTCTGAACATATCTGGATGGAGTCTTTTCTTCTATTCTTGTCTGCTCCTCTAGTTCTTCTTGAGGTTCTTCCTGAGGTTCTTCATCATTCTGTCATTGAGGGTAGCCTTCATCTTCTTCGATGTCTTCATGATGTACTTGCCTAGGAATGTATCCCTTCTCATCAACCACTACATCAATGCTGTCAACAATTCTGCCAAGTCTTTTATTGTAGCACTTGTATGCTTTGCTATGTGGAGAGTAACCAAGAAGAATACCTTCATCTGCTCTAGGTTCAAGTTTGCCAAGCTGCTCATCAGTATTCTTAATATAGCATTTGCTCCCAAAGATTTTGAAGTGCTTTACCGAAGGAGTCTTACCACTCCAGAGCTCATGAGGAGTTTGAGTGTTGTTCACCCGAACATTTGTCTTGTTGAGAATAACAACCGCAGTATGTGCAGCTTCACCCCAGAAGGTTGCAGGAGTTCCTGACTCATCAAGCATAGCACGAGCCATTTGTTGGACTGTTCTGTTCATTCTTTCCACAACTCCATTTTGCTGAGGAAATCTAGCTGTAGAGAATTCTCTTCTTATCCCATGTTCTTCACAGAAATCGAAAAATTCATTTGAGGTAAACTCCCCACCTCTGTCAGATCTGAGGCACTTAATTTTGTGACCTGATTCATTTTCAACCAAGGCCTTGAAGGATTTGAATTTTTCGAATGCTTCATCTTTGTGCTTCATAAGTCCTAACCAGACAAACCTGGAGAAATCGTCAATGAATAATATCAAGTATTCTTCTCCTCGCGGTGTTCTTTTCCTGAATGGACCGCATGTATCTGTATGTACTAGCTCAAGAGGCATGCTAGCTGATCCTTCCTTCTCTGGAAAGTTAGTTCTGGTTTGTTTTCCAAACTGACATGATTTGCATATAGTGTTGTCAGGAATTTTGATATCTGGAAGATCGCGGACTGCCTGATATTTGCATGCTTTCCTTATTTGTGAAAAGCTTAGATGTCCCAACCTCTGATGCCATAACCAGTGCTCATCATCCTTGCTTAGATAGCATTGTTGTTAACCTTCTTCAAATATGTACAGATTATTTGGAGTTCTTTTTCCTTTGATCATTGTTTTACCTGTATCAAGATCACGAACAAGACATCCATTTGATCTGAATATCACCTCAGTTCTTTGATCACACATCTGGCTAACACTTAGAAGATTATGCTTCAATCCATCAACATACAAAACATTTCCAGCCTTGACCTTTTCTTTTAACTGAGCAATGCCTTTTCCTTTTATAGTTGCAGGAGTATCATTTCCAAAAGAAACTTTCTTTCCCTTTTCTAGAGCAGAATATGACTCAAGTTTTTCTTTATCACCTGTCATATGCTTCGAACATCCACTGTCAATGTACCATAGATTTTCCTGTCCCTCTCCATAAAATGCTATCCCACATCTTTCTGTTTGTGGTTCTTTTATTCTCCATGTTTTGGTGCTTGAGGCTTGTTCCTTTTTCTGCTGAAACCTGCTCCTGCATTCAGAATCTTCATGACCAAAGTTATTGCAAATAGAACATTCAACTTCATTTTCAAGAGCCGAAAAGTTGTTATAGGTCCCTTTTGTAATCCCGGTCATACTTCTTTGTTTTTGAGCTTCTCTAGTCATGATTGTTTTATATGCAACACATTGAGCTACTTTGTGACCAAAGTTATGACAAGAAAAACATTGTCCCTTGAAGAAACTTCTGCGGTGATCAAATCTACCGGCCAAGTGATTGTAATCTCTATTGTCATTTATTCTTGAACCGAATTGAGAAGTTTTTACCTGTGGCTGGTTGTAGCTTTTGTTCATTCTTAAGATGGATTGCCCCTGATAGTCTTTGCTTGCAATTTGTCCCTGCTTTACCTGATAGTCTCCATTGTGCTTTTGCTCATTCCTTTTTGCTGCATCAAGATAACTTTTTGAAGTGGATGCTTGAGAAGTTTCTCCATTATAGCCCAGACCTGTCTTGTTTAGAGGAGAACGTTGTACATTGATAATCTCATCCAGAGTTTCAGATCCTTTGACAAACTTAAGATTAATAGCTTTTGTTTTCTCAATCTCTTTTCTAAGAGCAACAATTTCACCTTCTAATTTTTCAAAATGTTTTTCCTTTTCATCAATTTCAAATTGTAGAGTATCAATGATCATATTCTTTTCTTCTATACATCTCTTGAGTCTAGTAATTTCTTCAAAAAGGTTATCCACATCTATAGCATCCATATAATCATCATCTTCAAATGCCATTAACAGTTTATATTCATTACCTTGTTCATCTTCATCACTGTTTGATAGACCATCACTATCTTCATGAGTGTAGTAGCTTTTCTTATTTGCACTCTGTTTCTTGTTCCATCTAGCAGGTTCCTTTCCTTTATCCTTATAAGGACATTTTGCAGCATAATGACCTACTCTTCCACAAGCAAAGCATTTAAAAGGTAACTTACCTCTGAACCTTCCAGAACCCCTTTGAAGATTTCTGACAAAATTTGATTCTTCTTCCTCTTCTTCTGGGACGTGGCTTGCTTCATAATAATCTCCTTTGCCTGATGCCTTGAAAGCAGCTTCTCTTCTGTCTGAAGGACCTCCCTCTCTCATTTCATAAGCAGTTAGAATTCCATGTAGCTGAGACATAGTAAGAATTCGTAGATTTTCCTTTTCTTCTATTGCAGATACTTTAGATTCAAACTTGGGGGACAATGATCTTAGAACCTTTTCAACCACAATAGCCTCTTTTATTTCTTCACCCAAATTTTTTATACAATTAACAATCTCATCTACCCGAAGAAAATAGTTAGCCACACTTTCATCATTATACATCTTAAGAGTCTCATACTGAATCCTGAGAGTTTGAAGTTTAGCACGCTTTACCTGTTCATCTCCTTCATAGCTCGTGACAATTTTGTCCCATATTTCTTTTGCGGATTTATAGTGCATTACCTTCATGAATTCCGATTGGGATATACATCCTAATAGGGTACTGACTGCTTTCGCATTTGTTTCATACTTCTTTTTCTCGGCTGCATCTGTAGGAGTAGCTGAAGGAAAAGTGTAGCCTGTCTCTACGATGTCCCAAACTTCTGTACCAAGAGATTGAAGATAGGCAGTAACTCTTACCTTCCAATAATTGAAGTTTGTCCCATCAAAAACCGGTGGCCTGATTGATGCTTCTCTCTCGTAGTTTCTCATGATGAACGATCTACCTTCAAGCGATCAAGCTTCTCTGAAGGACCTGCTCTGATACCAATTGTTGAAAATAATACTGAGAGGGGGGGTGAATCAGTATTATCTAATTCTTTTAATAAATCTTCCTTATTTGTTCTTTGAATTATTTTTGCATGTCAGTACCATAAAATAATGAGCATGAACAAAGAAAATAGATAGTCACACCAAAGAACACAAGATGTAAGGTGGAAACCCAATGTGGGTGAAAACCACCTGCTGCAATATGTCTCTATCTTCTTTCAAATTAGAAACTCCTTTTACAATGGTTTTGTACTGGTGCAGTCCTTTACCAGTATGCAAGCTGCAACCTGCAGAGAGCTACAACTCTCTCTCTCGTTTTCCAGTCTCTCCTGGAAGGGAGCTACAACCCCCTACTTCTTTTCTTACAAGGACCACTTTTCATAAATTTTCAAACTGGATCCATAAGCATCAAATGATCATCAAGTATAAGAAAATCACCCAGTCAACTGTAGTAACCAGATCAACAATAATAGAACCAAACCCAGAACACCTTATCAACAGAAAAATACAGCCAAACAAAAGGTCTTAAGACAGATACGTAGTTCTTCTTTCTCTGGTCTACGTGCGTACGCACTTCACCTTCTGCTCCCCTGCGTATACCCGCAGAGACCCTTCTGCCGCACTGCGTGTCCACGCACTGTTTCTTCAACCACGTTGCTTACTGTTACTGCAGGTACGCACCCAGAGACAATATCGCGCCGCGTACTATTGCTGAAGGTACGCGCCCAAAGATACTATCGCGCCACGTGTAGTTACTGTGCGTACGCACCTGAAACTTCGTCGCTCTGCGCACCCACGCAGTTCTCCTATTTCTGCTCTGTGTACCCACGCAGATCTCCTGTATCTGCTCTGCATACCCACGCAGATCTCCTGTTTCTGCTCTGCGTACCCACGCAGATCTTCTATTTCTGCTCTGCGTACCCACGCTGCTCTCCTGTTAAACACCTGCGTACTTCTGATTAGGGCCGAATAGGCAGTCCACCAGAGTGGCACAGATGCTCAGACGCCCAGATCTGATCATGCGCTCGAGAGATCACCCTTCACAGATTCGCTTTCAACTTCATATCGATCAAGCTTTTAAGACTATAACCCAATATTTCAGATCTTAAGATATTCAATTGCAAAAGGTGCTTAGCCAAGTGATCTCCTTTGCTTTATATAGGCAAGCTCCTCCTAAAAACATGGATCAATACCACGAGCCAAAACCATAGTAACACAAATACCGTCGGCTAAGAAACCCCACGTGTGCTTTTCTTTGCCTTGAAATGTGTGCACTGGGGGTACGCACCTCCTGAACGGCTGACCTGCGTATCAGGCCGCGGTCCCTTCACGGTGTACCTGTGGGTACGCACCTTCTGAACTGATCTTCTGCGTACTTCTTAATTTTTCAACATATTGAGAGCCTTGCCACGGGAGTTGCCATCAAGTACAACATCTGTAACATATAGCCATACCAGAAACATAATGACAACAGTAACATGATCATTTCTAGAGGCACAGAAAGAAAACAACTTACCTTGTACCCATCAGCACAAGCACCAATAGTAACACAAAACCTATGGCTTGATGAAAATGTCAATGATAAGGAAGAAATCTACTTTGTCTTAAGCATTAATCAAATGTATGAGTTCGGGGAGAACAATAATGAGGATTTCGTGGAAATTGTGGGCATTAAATTATCAACTTAGGAGTTCATAAACTTATGACATGCAGGCACCATATGTGCAAGATTAGGGAGTATAAATAACTATTTGAAAACTTAATAGAAAACTTCCAGGATTCCAGATTGAGTAATGAAGCCAAGGTCACTTATTACACCCAATGGTTGAAACAATCATCGTACCTCTACTAAGAACTAAAGAAACTTACAATCATAAATAAACTTTAGAATGTTTATTTGGTCATAGATTCAAGTGCTAGAGCCTTACAAATTTCTTGGGATTCCCTAGGTTTATGGTATCTAGACTTGTAATATCACATCACACTCACCATGGTAAATAATGAAATATAAACTTTAACAAGGTAATATTAGATTTATCCTTAATAAGGTAAAGCAATCAAGACTAAATATGAAATCCAAGACTAGACTAAGTAATGATATATGCATTCTCAAGCTAGGGGGGCTCCTGCTTGAAAATTCATTATAGGAAAGCTACAACGCTTGCCTTATAATCAAGATACCAATAAGATAGAAATAATATTTGTATTCATGAGAGCTCAACAATAATACAACAGTATAGTATTAATGTCCTATCAAATTTTTTCCCATAATTACATAATCTCCATGACACTTGTGACATAACCCCCTATTCTCCTTGACCTTAACTTCCTCTCCCCATCTCTCCCTCCAATATTCTTACGAGTCCTCTTATATGCTTTTCACCCAATATATGGGAGATATTTAGCATAACCACTTGATCCTATTTTTGTGGATTTTTATTTTTTCATGGTTGAAAATAGAAAATGATGCATACCTTGATTCCTTGTGAAGAGAATCGTTATGGAGGTTGTTTAGGAGACGTGTCAGGAATAGCCTTGTAAGATTTTATTAAAGTACCCTAAAATCTTATATGCTACCAGTAGTTGATCGATACTTGAATATGGTATTGTAATATTGTTGGGAGGTTCTATAGCTGGTTATACAACAAGAAATTATATTGGCATTATTCTTGACAACTTCGAGGTGCTAGATTCCATCTTAGAGTGGAGTGGGTACATCAACCATTAAGGTGCTATCAGAATTTGGACTACTATAGGATTTCCAATAGTGCTTATATTTCTAGTAAGAAGTTGTCTTCTATCTCACACAAGTTTATTAGATAAAATGAATTCTATACTAAATATCCATAAAAATTGTTGGGAAAATATATTAAAATGACCAATGGGTTACCTTATAGTATTTTCAAGGATATTATTCACAAAGGGGTAATTAGAGTGGTAAAAATATTGATATTAATGTAGTGGACAAGATAAAGAGGAACACTTGGTGATGCAAAATTGTGACAAAATTTGAGGTCAACATCCCCCCACCCCCCCATCCTTAAGTATTTGCATGTCCTCATGCAACAGGCTACTGCAATACAAAAAGGGATGTTTGACAAAATTTGACAAAATTATGTATCACCTCCTTCATCACAAATGTTTTGTTGCCTTAATTAAGATGTCAATATTAGAATTAGAGGTTGCACAAGCATGTTGATTATGTTTTTGTTGTAGAATCTTAATATGTAGCATCTTGGTCTACTTCCCAAGCTTATCTTGCTACTAGTACCATTTCTTCACCTTTTTAAACAAAAAATTGTACTTGGAAATTAAATGTTTTATTTTCTTGGTCAACTAAGAGCTTCTTTCTTTTAAGATCTCATTTTCTCTCTTGATATCCCTATCCAAGAGTTCGTATTCACTAATATCTTCCTTCAACCTCTCGATCTTATTGTTATTTTTCTTTAATTTACATGAACTAATATAAAATGTGGGGTTTGAATGAATTACTTCTATATCAACAAAATTTTCTATGTCAAAACATGGATTAGAGACAACATCCTCATGTACTTGATAGAAACTTGTTGCATTAGGTTCTTCATATTATGCCTCTCAGTTCTACTTAAGGATTTCCATCCCCTATTTATTGACATTTGGAATTAGGTTCCTACCCTCTATTTTCATCAGTGATGAAAGAGTTTCCTTAATGGAGGAGTGATTTCAAGGCTTTCTTATTACACTCTTAACTATTACTACTTCTTCCTTTTATTCATCCAATTCTTGTTCAGGCTCTTAAGCCATTCTTCTAGCTAGACCCATGGTAATAGTAGGTTCTTCCAACTAGTCTTCAGGGAGTGCTTCCTCTTCTTACTTTATTTTCTAGATGTGGTATTTATTGTTTGTTTCTTATTTTTCTTCCTTTGGAATTGGTGGCTTTAGGTAGAGGGGCTACAACTTCCACATAGGGTTCCCCTTTAACTTTTGTAGTTTCCTCTTTAACATGAATTACCATTTTACCCAAACTTCTCCATAAAAAGAAAAGGGAGATTGATCCTCTCTCCTTTAAAGTGGAGTAACAAACACATGTGGTACAAAAACATGATCGCATACCTCCCTTCACATGTAAAAAAAAGGTGTACAATAACTAGTACTTCTTCCCATTCCTCCTCCACCCATGTACATGGAATGCTTTTACTCCAATAAAGGTTCTTCTTGTTTGGTGGAAAATATGGTTCTAGTCTTGTCCTTTTGTTTGCATGTTATTAAACCATCTTTCTCCTTCTTATGAAAGCCTAGTAGCTACTACTATCGATTCTTCGATCACCATGAAGACCAAGTTCCCAACTCAAGCCATACTCTCGGCAAAATTCTCAATGAATATCTTTGTAACTTCATAGTGATATCCCTATAATATATCAAAGAATGTGAACCGACAGTCTCTTGAAATAATTCTCTACTCTTAGGTTTTTTTGTGAAATACTACATTCCATTTGGTTCCCTCCTTATAACTACTCCACTTTTCACATTGTTTTGTCGCTTGGGAGGTTCATCTTTCTCAACCCTATTTGTAAATAGGAACACTAGAGGGGATACATAACAACCTAGATCCATCTTAAATCTGGGTTTATTAAACACATAGAGGGATCAAATCTCTCGAGGTGGAAACATTTCCACATTTTTTGTACTCGAGAGATTTGCACTCAAAAATAGGTTTGCACCTCTGGGCTCTTAATAAAGCCATATTTAAGATGGATCTAGGTTGGTATATCTTAAAAACTTGTTATTTTTTACTTTGATAAAATTTACCTAGCACACAAACACATTTTAACTAAAATATCTATTTATGCAATTTATTGAAGTATTATTTTCCATTTAAAACATTATTGTCATTAAACATTTGTTTTAACCTTAGACAAAAATGTTTATAAGTTACATAATTTATATGTCTCAGATGCCTATTAATTTTTACTTGGATGTATTTTACGTCACACAAAATCATTTTAACTATCATAGAAATTTACGTGATTTATGTTTCAGAAGTATTTATTGTTTTTTACTTTAAGAAAATTTAACTCACAATAAAACATTTTGAACTATGATATTAATTTGCTTAATTTATATATCTAAAATACTAACTATTTTTAACTTCGATAAAAATTACCTCATGCAAACATATTAAACTATGATGTCAATTTACTTAATTCAGAAATACTTATTGTTTTTTACTTTAAGAAAATTTAACTCACAAGAAAACATTTTTAACTATCATATTAACTTTCTTAATTTATATATCTAAAACATTACCACATGCAAACATATTAAACTATGATGTCAATTTACTTAATTTTTTTACACAACATTTTAGTCTGGTAAGTATTCCAATTTCATACAACATTTCCCACATAATAAGAGTTGATTGCGTTTATGACGTTTCACATTTCAGGAATAAAGTGTCTGTAAGATTTATAGCTAGGTGAATTTGTTTTCCCAATGTGAAACCAACAATATACAAACAAATAATTATAGTTTAATTTATTTTTTTAATAACAAACATATTTTAATTGATTATTTTGATAGTGATCATATTTAAAACATTATACTCTCTCTTTTTTTGTCTACGCTTTATTAGTCTTTGCCATGACAAGACTATAGAAACGAATTTGCATGTTGACCATTATTAGTTTAACATTGACCAATCTTAACTTTGAAAAACAAATATTTATTTTTCAATATTATTGAAAAAAAATTCAAACATTTGATTGGACCATAATTTTTAAGCTATAGCCTTTGTACCATGTGGATAACTGCCTAGGATTTTTTAGCCATAATTTGAATATGGTTGAAATATTTATGCCATGATTTTTAAATATTTGTGTATTAAAATGCATAACATCCACTTATGTGGCAGGGACTACGCTGCCCTGCAGCACTTGTTTCCCTTTGTGATCCATAATATTATTGCGTACATGTGTTTTTTTGATAAAAAGTATAATTGAACCAACATATTCAATATTTTTTTATTTTTCATTAATTAGTCGATGTATTTTTTTTTTAATATAATATTACATACATCTCTCTCATATACTTATTCAATATTAGTTGACATATTTAAAATTTTTAATGTAAAATTATGTGACAACATCTCCCTCATATACTAGGTTGTAAAGCATGCAAAAAAATTGAAAATGAACCTAAATTTTACAGACAGTTAAACACATTTGACAAGGTGTTTAAACGTGGCATTAGGGTTTCCTAACGGAATTGTGTGGCTGATAGAGCGATTGATTTGAATGATGACTCCTTAGACCTGAGATGCTACCAGAAATCATTGGACGATGTGACTGTCTCTTCCTCAAAGGAATTGTTGGTTCCCAAAGGACTCTTAAGTGTTGATATAACCATGGTCCTATGGTCTTTCAAGAATTGTTAGCGGATTTTGAAACCTGCCTCTAAAGCTAATGGTTTCGAGCAATTGTTACCTCTTAATTGGAGACAAACTATATATTTCCGCTATTGTATTGCTATTTGGAATATTGCTTTCTTGTGTTCACTAAGAAATCTCAAAGAAAGATGTTGTGACCATATGCTTCGAACTCAAGGCATATGCTTTGGCTAATAAGTTCAATTTAAATAATAGGTGAACATGACAATATTAATCCAAACAAGACCCAGTTGCCCAATTTTGTTTACTCAATTTCTCAATTTGCTATTAGATTTCGAAGAATGACAATTTGCTACCTAATTTTGGTATGCTATTAGATTTTGGTTTACAACTAGATTGTGGTCTACTACCAAATTGTGGTTTTCTATTTGGATTGTGGTATGTGTTGGATTTTGGTTTGTTAATGGATTTCTATAGGTGGCAATTTTTCATCAAAATAGAAATCTTCTTTTCTATTGCTAAAAATGGTTATTTTGGTGATTTCTTGTTGTTGATCTACCTTACACGTGTTAACTCGTTTTAGGTTTCTTTCTAACCTATTCATACATTAATTCTTTTAAGGTTTCTTTCTAGATAATGCATTGTGCGATAGAGGATATTTAAATATTGAGAAGCTAGTGATGCTAAAGTATGAATAGACATCATTCCCAAGATAATTTTTCTATCACGAACAATTAGTCACATAAAAGAGAACAATAAAAAAATTAGATTCTCACTATTAATAACAAAATATGTATTCAAAAATCTATTTGTTATAATTGAGGGATTTGAGATTAAGTAAATAAAAACAAAAAGATTAAGAATCTAATGATGCTAAAGTATGAATAGACATCATTCCCAAGATAATTTTTCTATCATGAACAATTAGTCACATAAAAGAGAACAATAAAAACATTAGATTCTCACTATTACTAACAAAATATGTATTCAAGAATCTATTTGTTGTAATCGAGGGATTTGAGATCAAGTAAATAAAAACAAAAACTTAATATCTCTTTTACTCCGATTGACATCCTATTCGCTGCAACTATATTTAATAGCAGAAGGAATTTATAGAATAAAGTATTACAAAATAATAATAATAATAATATATTTATTACATATTTGTAATTTAAGAAAGTAAAAGACAACATATATTATGAAAAGTAAGACACATTTCGGTAAAAATCACATCATCATAGTTTTGTCGACGCATTTCGAACCATCTAGTGTGGTTCATCATCAGGACAAAATATATTTATTAATTAATTAACATTATAACGACACACATTTAAAATAAACTAGCCTAGATCCATCTTAGTTTTAGATTTACCAAGTGTCAAGAGGGATCAAATCTCTCAGGGTACAAACTTTTACCCAAGTTTTACACTCACAAAGAGATTTGTACCTCAAATAATTCCTTTTGATATTTGATAAATTAAAGGTTAAGATGAATTTAGGCTAATCATTATGTCAATGAAACAACTTACCCCATATTCACATAATGGTTAATTACAATGTGAATATACTTATTAGTCAACCTTCCTCAATTCTTATTTTCTTATTTAAAAATCAAGTAAAATCAACTTACCCTATTCAACTCTATCTATTTAAAATTTATTTAAAATTTAATATTTTTGTTACGACTATGACATTTTGACCAATTGTGAGATTGTTATGAAAATTCAAATAATGTGTGACATTCTTACATTTATTCTAATTATGTGTTCCCCAAATACTTATGAATGGTCCAATAATAAAAATCAAATAAAATCAACTTACCATATTTAACTTTACCCATTTAAAATTTCTTAAATTTTTTATATTTCTTACAACCATGATATATTGACCAATTATGAGATGGTTACATTTATTCAAATAATATGTGACATCGTTACATTTATTCCAATTATATGTTCACTAATACTCATGAAGGTCCAATAATAAAAATCAAATAAAATCAACTTACTCTATTTAACTCTATTCATTTAAAATTTCTTAAAAAAATTATATTTTTCTTACGACCATGATATTTGCACTAATTGTAAGATTGTTACAATTATTCAAATAATATGTGACAATGTTACATTTATTCCAATTATATGTTCACTAATACTTATGAAGGTCCAATAATAAATATCAAATAAAATCAACTTACCCTATTTAACTCTATTCATTTAAAATTTCTTAAAAAAATATTTTATTCTTACGACCATGAAATTTTGACTAATTGTGAGATTGTTACAATTATTCAAATAATATGTGACAATGTTACATTTATTCCAATTCTGTGTTCATCAATACTTACGAAGGTCCAATAATAAAAATCAAATAAAATCAACATACCATATTCAATGTTATCCCTTTAAAATTTCTTTAAAACTTTATATTTTTCATTACGACCATGTCATTTTGACTAATTGTGAGATTGTTACAATTATTCAAATAATATGTGACAATGTTACATTTATTCCAATTATGTGTTCACCAATACTTACGAAGGTCCAATAATAAAAATCAAATAAAATCAACTTACCATATTCAACTTTATCTATTTAAAATTTCTTAATTTTTTTATATTTTTCTTACGACCATGATATTTTGACCAATTATGAGATTGTTACATTTATTCAAATAATATGTGACATTGTTACATTTATTCCAATTATATGTTCACTAATATTTATAAAGGTCCAATAATAAAAATCAAATAAAATCAACTTACTCTATTTAACTCTATTTATATAAAATTTGATAAATTTTTTATATTTTTCTTACCACCATGACATTTTTACTAATTATGACATTATGACATTTATTCAAATTATATATTCACCAACCCTTATAAAAGTCCAATAATGTGTGGAGTGGGCAAATTGCTCATCCAAGTGCACCCCACCCAATGTGCCTGTGTTGACACTCGTTAGGAGTTGGGCATCATTTATTCAAATAGCGTGTTAATTGATACATGTTAAAGGGCCATGCATTGTGGAAAATTAATTATAGCCACACATGGAGCTGCATTTATTCTCTCCAAACATAGTAACCGAAGGCGTACATCAAAATCGTGGATCACTTTCCTTTTAATGTGAAATTCACTTCCAAATTAGGTATCAATAATGTGTGGTCCAAAGGACATAATAGAGATGAGTTATGGTCCAACAAGGTTGGGATTAATTAATTAATTAATTAACCATGAATCAATTTTTTCATGACATGAACATTTTAGGAAATAAACTGTGTAAATTATGTACCTTACTCTAAAGTAATTGTCCATATCATTAAATAATATAATATTTCTTACCGGTCTTACATGTTTTTCCCACCAGTCACTTCTAATTAATGAATCAACAAACACACAACTAACATTAGGAAAACATCACGAAAGGGAAATTGCATATGGATATGTTAATCGACAAGTAAACCATAAATTCCCAATAATCTAATGTTTCCCTTAAGTTAATTAGTTGACATCCTTTGTGTAGTTCCAAGTTTTTATTAAGAGGGAGTTGAGAGGCCATACACCATATACATCACAAGTGTCAAATCATGAAAGAGCATTGTAATAGAACACTCTCATGGCATATTAATATTTTGAAGATTTTGAGAAATGTTTTAAATCTTAAAAATGAATTACACTCAATCTCCTACTTTAATGGTTTGGTTTTATTTGGTATTGATTATGTTTCATTTGGTATTTTTTATTGGAATTTGTAATTATATATATTATTAATTTTTTTTTATAAAAAATTACGTTTTTTTTGTTAATATGAGTTTTAAGATGATTGAGATACTTAATTTGTAGTTTGAGTAGTCATGACTCGGTGCATTTAAGTTGTCAAAATTTTCACAGGATCATTTGGTTTAGGCCTCGCCAACCAATAACCTTTACACCACAACTTGCCTTTATAAAAAAAGTTATCATCATCTATTCCACGCCCAATAAACTATAAAATTTATATTTAAATAATTCTCTTATATTATTTTTAGAATATCTTTTATATTTTCTACATACATATTTAAAAATGGAAATAAAAGATATTCCAAACCAATTTTAAAATGACATCTATTAAACAAAGTATCAATTATTTTATTATAAAAATGTTTAATATAAATTATATTGTCATTCTAGTATTTTAAGTACTTGTGATTATAATCCCAAAAAATTGCACTATGGTTTTACTCAGTATATGATTACTTTTGTTTGCCCATACATTTGGAGATGAAAGTGGTAAAACTCTTCAATTTGATATCCACATTTTTTCACATTATGATTTAAAAGGAAGTTAGAAACTAAGTGTCGCAATCATAAATGATGTTACTTGGTTTTCCAAATTGTGGCAAAGGATTTCTTGTCATTAGAATGCAACATGTTATCAAATCTTGTCTACTATCACAAAGAGGTGGTTGTGTTTACTTTTGGTGGTTTGCAGTTACCAAATTTGAGACACTTTCATATGACTAGGTAGTAGTAATAATGGATTGTACACTTGGATGAATCCATAAATATGTGTTTAATGTGGCAATGAAACTTTGATAATTTTTAAATTAAAACTTTGAAATTTATATATATCCTGGGTATTTGAATATATAATATAAAATAATTATTAGAGAATTATGTTGTATTTTTAATAATAATGTTTTTTTAAATGTTAATATTATTATATATGTCAAATTTGTATTTAATTATATGTTTGTTTTTACAAATTTCTAAAATAGTTAATAAGTGAATTTTGTTTTTAACATATATATAGTCAATTGGGTTTATTTTGGGACGTTGGGAGAAATGATTGGGATCCTCCCCACCTAGATTCAATTATTGCAAATGATATGATGAGCTTTGATGTAATGGTTTTGAGTCTAGGTATTGAGAATGAATAGTCCCTTCAGGACTTTAACATGTATATCCTCTCTCTCCCTCTCTCTCTCTCTCTATATATATATATCTATATATATATATATATATATAAACACACACAAGTGCATACATAAAATGTCGCAAATCCAACCTCTCTTTTGCGAATTTTTATTTTTTATTATTTTTTGAAGTTGATAAATTATTATTTAAGTTTGCATAAATTGAAAAACCAAAATTATCATTTTAAGGAGGAAAAATCCATATGTATCCCACAATTGTTTTATATTTTTTTTACTTAAGAGACGTTGCAACCAGTATGACACCGATGTGTAAGTATGTCACGTCCTCAAAAAATAATAAAAATATTTTTTACTAATGTTGGCCAAAACATTAGCTTGGATCTTAAATTATATATAACTTTTTAATCTTATTAATGGACTAAGATTAATTATTGAAATATAACTATATTATTTGAATGGTTAATAAAAAATTATCCGATGCGTTTAGTAGTTTCTTTATCATATACATGAATTTGAATGGATCATAAATTTACCTTTAACAGAAAAAAAAACCACATTAAAATTTAAAATTAGGTAAAATATTAAACATATTTACTCAAATTTACTAAAGCCAATACCATCTCTTAAATCAAATGGAAAAGGTTAATTCAACACAAAGAATTGAAAATCCTACTCCAAAATCTTTTAATATTTCTTTTAATTAACTATTTGTAAAATAAATCTTTAAAGAAAAAAAAACCCATATCCTATGGATATATTAAAGTTTTTAAAGACATAAATATTTCCATATCAAAGTTCTAATATTTGAAAATATTAATTTGTTGTAGTTTTATTATAAATTTTGTAAGCATTCCTAAAAAACATTATTAAATCTAATATTAATATTATTAAATGTAATAACTTTAGATTAATATAATATTCAATTTAATATGCTATTCAATGTGTTATATTATAATATATATTAATATATCATGATATATATCAATTCTAGATATATATATATGGAGGGAAGAACAAAGACATAAAGTAATAGAGGTAGAGAGATAGAGGGAGTGACAAGGGATAGATGGAGATAAAATGAAGGAGAGGGGGGAGGAGGAATGGAGAGAGAGGGAGGGAAGGGTAAGAGAGAGAGAGAGAGAGAGAGAGGGAGACACAAAGATGCAGGGGAGAGAAGGACAAGGTTGGAGAGGAGAGAGAGTGAGAGAGAGATGGGGAGAGAGAGAGGGAGGGAGGAGAGAAAAAGAGAGAAAGGAAGGAATAGAGAGGACTTGAGAGAGAGGGGGGGGAGAGGTAAGGACGAAGAGGGAGGGAAAAACAGATGGAGTTGGAGGGGAGAAAGGGAGTGAACAAGAAATACATAGAGAGAGAAAAGTGGGTAGAGAGAGGGGGGTGATAAGGGACAGATGAAGAGAGAGTGTGTATGTTTTGGGTGAGATAGAGAGACAAAGAAGGAAAGATGGAAGGAAGGGGGAAGAGAAGGAGAGAGGGATGGAGATAGTGACAGAGTTGGAGGGTGAAGAGAGAGAGAGGGGGGCCGAGAGACAGAGGGGGTGAGAGAGAAAGGGAGAGAGAGGAAGGAAGAAAGGGAGAACGTGAGAGAGAAGGAGAGAGGGAGGGAGAGAGGGATGGAGTTGGAGGGAAAGAGAGAGGGAGGTAAGAATAAATACATAGAAAGAGAAAGGTGGAGAGAGAGAGAAGGAGTGATAAGGGAGATAGAGAGAGGGAGAGAGGAGAGCAGGAGGGAAGAGAGATAGAAGGGAGAGAGAGAGAGAGTGAAGTGGAAGAGAGATGGAGAGGAGGAGGGAGGGAGTGATATATATATATATATATATATATATATATATATATATATATGTGTGTGTGTGTGTGTGTGTATATATATGTATATATATGTATATATATGTATATGTATATATGTATATGTATATATGTATATGTATATATGTATATGTATATATGTATATGTATATATGTATATGTATATATGTATGTATATATGTATATATATATATATATATATATATATATATATATATATATATATATATATATATATATATATATATATATATGGAGAAAGAGTGTGTATGTTTTGGGGGTGATATAGAAAGACAAAGGCGAGGAAAAGGGAGATGGAGATATAGATGGGAGGTGAAGAGAGGGAAGAAGAGAGAGACAAAGGGAGGGAGGGAGAGATAGATAGATATGGAGAAAGAGTGTGTGTGTGTTTGGGGGGGTGATATAGAGAGACAAAGAAGGAGAGATGGAGGGAGATATAGATATAGATGGAGGGGGGAGAGGGAAGAATATTTCTTGTACTATATGCATTGATTTCAGTGTAGATGATGATTTCTAATCATATTTTATTGCTTGCACTAGATGCATTGATTTTAGTGTAGATGTTGATTTCTAATTATATTTGATTGTTTGCACTAGATGCATTGATTTTAGTTTAGATGTTGATTTCTAATCCTATTTGATTGCTTGCTCTAGATGCATTGATTTCAACGTAGATGGTGATTTCTAATCTTATTTGATTTCTTGCACTATATGCATTGATTTTAATGTAGATGTTGAAATCTAATTATATTTGATTGTTTGCACTAGATGCATTGATTTAAGTGTAGATGTTGGTTTCTAGACTTATCTGATTGCTTGCATTACATGCATTGATTTCAATGTAGATGTTGTTTTCTAATCCTATTTGATTGCTTTCATTATATGGATTAGATGTTGTTAATTTTGAGACTGTAAATTATTAAAAATATTTTCAAGATTATGTTAGGTCCCTATAATACTAGTGTAACCCCTTATTGTTATTAGTACAACCCCCTTATTCTATTGTTGTGCCCATGTAGTCTGCATATTGTTATTATTGTGCCCCATAGAAGCCCATGATTGTTATTATTGTGCCCTTACATTATTATTGTTATGTCGGCTCTGATTATATTATGACCCCTTAGACTCCTATATATAGAAAGGAGGTCTTGTCATTTGTATCATATAAGAATTGTTCATTTGTGTAATGTAAAGGAGGTTTCCCCCTCGAAGAGGCTTATTTCTAAGGCGTTGATCTATCTTCTCTATCTTTTTGTGAGCTGGTTTCATAACATTTGGTATCAGAGCTTTGGATTCTAGGGTTTCACTGCTCCAAACAGGTCATCGTGTAATTTTCGCTATAAATTTTCTTTTGCGACGTTTCAAAAGTGAAAAAATAAAACCCATTTGAGACGAAATCGCACTAAATCTCGGGTCTGAATTTCAGATCTTGTCTCGCCATATTTTCGAAGATATGATTTGAGGAATGTAGGGTTTTTGCAAGCTCTGAAATTTCATCTAAAACAGGTCATCATAGAAGTTTCGCTATAACGTTTTCGCTACGAAGTTTTAGAAGCTAAAAATAAAACCCATTTGAGAAGAAATCGGTATGAACCTCGAGTCCAAATTTCAGATCTTGTCTCGCTATATTTTCAGATATATGATCTGAGGAAGTTAGAGTTTTTGAAGATTCCCGAATTACATCCTAAAAAGGTTACCTTGGGAAAATCCTCATAACTTTCTCTCTGAGCATCAAATTGAAATTTCGTAAGCAGTTGCAGAAAGAGGACAGACTTTAGTTTTTTGGGTACCATTTTCAGAACCTAAGGTTGAAACAGTGACCTGATACACATTGTACAAGTTCACTCTACTGAACAAGTCTATACTCAGGTCGTCGTGGAAGAATTGACATAACTCTTCATTGGAGAATCCAATTGCGATCAGACTTGTGGAGTTAGAAACAGGACTCAGAGGGCTATTACAAGTTGAAATTTCATAACTTAAAGATACGAAATTACAGAGTTACAGTCATTTCAAGATCGAGCTCCTAAAATCAAGAAAACGTGAGATGAGGAAGTTTGATGGCAAGGATCTAGTAAATTGGATACTACATATGGAGAAATATTTTGATCTACATGGTGTACGACTGTTACAAAAGGTACGTACTGCATTTAATTATTTAGAACTGAATCAATTTTTATGGTATAAAGGGCTTTGTTCTTGTAAACCACTTGTTACGTGGTCAATTTTCACGAAAGAAATGATAACACATTATGAGGATACAAAGAGAAACACCTTCTTTAGACAATTGATAAATCTCAAACAAAAGTTTTCAATGGCAGAGCACATTGAGGACTTCAAAAAATTGAATATAAGGGAAAATGATATTCCAGAGAAGAAAAGGATTGATGTCTCCATAGGGACTTTAAAGGATAACATTCAACATGAGGTTCGTCTTTGGGAACCTGATTCATTGGAGAAGGCATTCGGGTTGGAAAGAAAAGTGTAAAGCAAAATTATGGCAACAAGGAAGTCTACCCCTCACAACTATAAAGACGGAAGTGTTGTTTCTCCTAGCCTTCCACAACCTACAAGGTTGACACCACAAAAAAGAGAAAAAGGGCTTTGTTACAATTGTGATAACAAATACATTAAAGGTCATAAGTGTGCTGAGAAGAGATTATTTTACAATGATTGTGAAGAGGAGGAAGAAAAGGATCAATAAACGTCAAAAGAAGAGGATATACACCAGGAACCAACCCCAGAGAAAGAAGAAATGAATCTGACCATATCTTGTAAAGAATTGGCAAGAATTACCACTCCTCAAACTTTCAAGATAGAAGGACATATCAAGAAGAAAAATGTTCAAGAAGTGAAAGATCACATCGAGCATCAAGAAATGAATCTGACCATATCTTGTAATGCATTGGAAGAAATTACCATTCCTCAAACTCTCAAGATAGAAGGACATATCAAGAAGAAAAAGGTTCAAGAAGCAAAAGATCACGTCGAGCATCAAGAAATGAATCCAAAAATATCTTGTAATGCATTGGCCGGAATTACCACTCCTCAAACTATCAAGATAGAAGGACATATCAAGAAGAAAAAGGTAATAGTGTTGATTGATTCAGGCAGTACCCATAATTTTGTTCATTGTAAGATAGCCAAGGAATTGAATTGCTTCCTATATCTAGCACCAGAGTGTCAAGTAATGGTTGCAAATGGATGAATCATAAATTGCTCTGGAAAGTGTCATAATATCAAGCTATCCATGGGAGAATATGTATTGAATAGCCCAATGCTTTCCATTCCAATGGGTGGTGTTGATGTTGTACTAGGAGTGCAACGGCCACAATCCTTGGGTACAATAGCTTTTAATTTTCAAGAACGTTTCATGAAATTTTCTTCAGAAGGAAAGGAAGTTGAATTAAGGGGTATCACAGGGAAACAGGGAAAGATAATCAGCTCTAATGGAATGATAAAGCTTCTAAAGAAAGAACAACGAGGCATAATTTCACAATTATGTTCACTAGAGGTTCCCATATCGAAATCATCTATTTCTCCAGATCTCCACAAAGTCTTGGACAATCATTCAAAGGTATTTGAGACTCCCAAAGGCCTCCCACCTATTCGTGATCATGATCATTTGATTCCAGGAAGTGTTCCTCCAAACATGAGGCCTTACAGATATCCATATGTCCAAAGGATTGAAATTGAATGTATGGTTGCAGGAATGCTTGAGATTGGTATAATTATCCAACCAAATTTGATAAACAAAACAAGGCATGAATGGAAGAATGACGAGGCAAGGTGCGAACTCATTCAAAAGTTGGAGAAGACCCCAGTTCAAACAATATTGCCAGAACTTGACAAGGAAGAAAAATCACATTGGAGCCTAGAGAAGTCACAGAAACAAGAACCCGACAGCTACGAAATCAATCAATTTCAGAGTATTTCATCAAGTGGAAGAACTTACCCACTGAAGAATCCACATGGGAGGACAAGAATTTTATACATAAGCATCAAGAACTACTGAAGCGTTGAGGACAACACTTTTTGAAGGAGAGGGGCATGTTAGGTCCCTATAATACTAGTGTAACCCCTTATTGTTATTAGTACAACCCCCTTATTATATTGTTGTGCCCATGTAGTCCCCATATTGTTATTATTGTGCCCCATAGAATCCCACGATTGTTATTATTGTGCCCTTACATTATTATTGTTATGTCGGCTCTGATTATATTATGACCCCTTAGACTCCTATATATAGAAAGGAGGTCTTGTCATTTGTATCATCTAAGAATTGTTCATTTGTGTAATGTAAAGGAGGTTTCCCCCTCGAAGAGGCTTATTACTAAGGCATTGATCTATCTTTTCTATCTGTTTGTGAGCTGGTTTCATAATAGATTAGATGGATGGGTGAGAGAGGGAAGAATATTTCTTGCACTAGATGCATTGATTTCAGTGTAGATGTGAATTTCTAACCCTATTTAATTTCTTGCACTAAATGCATGGATTTTGGCGTAGATATGGATTTCTAATCATATTTGATTGCCTGCACTAGATGCATGGATTTCAGTGTAGATGTGGATTTCTAATCCTATTTGATTGCTTTCACTAGATGCATTGATTTCATTATAGATGTTGATTTCTAATCTCATTTGATTGCTTGCATTAGTTGTCAAAAGTTGTGATACCTAAAATTAAATGAAATAGATGTGTAATATCAATCCTCCTGCAAACTATTGACAATATTGTCTCTCTTCTTCATCACCAACTAATTACTAATAAAAAATTACATACACATATAAAAATATAACACAACAACTGTAACATTCACAAACATTACCATCCAAATCCAAACACATAAACACACAAACCACTCAAAGCATCCAAACACAGACATACAAACCATTCAAGGAAAGCAACACAGACCAAAATAAAGAAGAGAATGATATGGTCATGCCAAGCAAAGAAAACATAATGTGAATTTTGAATTTTATCTCAAACATATACATAATAATGATAATCTAAAAATGTGACATTGTTGCCCTATGAGAGTTGAAGATGAAAAGCACTTTATTTTATATCTTTACTTTTTTATCATTTAGATAATTACATTATATTTAAATTTCAATATATATTACACAATCATTTCTTTTGATATTTTAACTTAATCAAATATGATATTCTTGGAACATTTATTTTAATATTTTCAAACCATAGAAATAAAAATATAAATAATTTAGAATAATTTCTTATGTTTTCATATTGATAAACTATTTTTGTGTGTGTGGAATGTTCGATTGACTTAAAATTGTTCCAAACAAACTTAGATCCATCTAACATCAGATCTATCATGCGTTGAGAGGGATCAAATCCCTCGAGGTGCAAACCTTGTTTTTGGTGTGTAGAACTTGAGGAAAGGTTTTCACCTCAAGGGATTTGATACCTCTCGGCGCATGATAGATCCGGTGTTATATGGATCTAAGCTGGTATAATTTTTATGCTACTAATTTTTCTCTGTGCACCTCATAACTACTAAAAATAAATATAAGTTCAATAAGAAATTGTTTTAAATTATAATATGCAATTGAAAATAGGAAAATTAAATAATAATGATTCACTAGCATCAAGTCCATCACCTATGTTGGAAGACATGAAGAGGATTTACCACTTGTGAGTTGTGGAAAATCCTATAGAAAGTGGTTGGGGTTTCTAGTTTTTGAACTTCTAATCAAGTACTATCACTTGATCAAGGTCTTATTAAAATCTCAATCAAGGGTCTATATTAGAATTTTAAAATATCGCAATCAAGGGTCTATAACATAATTTTAAAAGATCTCAATCAAGGGGTTATTAAACCCTTGATCAAGGCCTTGATGTGTTAACAAAATACCCAATTGAGATATTGATCTTAATTGAGCTATAAAACTTCAACTGAGATCTTGTTGCAACAGATAGATAGAAAGAAAAAGAAATATGACATAAAATAAAAAATAAATAAAAAGGTGAAAAGACTCATACATGATTCCTTTATAATTTGGAAAAGAAAAAAAATGTGAAATCAAATATTAATCAATGATCAAGATAGGGAATATGACAAAGTGCAACAAGAAAAATGATCACCAATGCATTGACAAAGATGACATGTGAAAGAAGGCTATGGAGACGATGAGGAAAACACTAGGAGAATCAATAGGGAGAAAATGTACGTCAACTTTTTGCCCAACCTTTAATGCATCTAACTAGAGAGTCTTCAAAGTATGGAGTGGAGGGAAATATTGGTAAATTTTAATATTATACTCCTAGTTTTAATTTACATTTTAGTTTATAATTTACTTATTTTTTCTTCAACACATGTTTTATATGCATCACATGCAAAAAATAGATTGGACTATGCAAGGATATAATCTGACCAACTACCGTAGGACCTTATCCCCTCTTAGGTTTCAAGAATAATTAGAAGTTGTCGTTGTTTTTAAAAGGTTGGATATTTTCTAGAAAGTTTCGATGGAAATATAAGAGAAAAATTTGGGGTCCTGAGTCCTAATTGAATAGTGAGAGAACATGTTAGCAATATAATTAAGTTCTTGTCTGAGTGCATATCAATGATTACATAGGCTAATACCCTACATGGGTTGATAAAAGTCACCCTTAAAGCATGCAACAAAATTGTTGGGTTTTCAAGATGTTAAACATGCAAAGACACTTGAGAATTGATCAAAATGGGTATTAAAAACATTCTCTTCATTGGAAAATAGAAAAAACTCAATATAAGAGATGTTTGTAGCATAATTACAATTATTGTTATCGCACAAGGAAATTCAAGAAGTTGAATGGCAACAATGATGTCAATAATATTGGATGTTTCAAGGAAAATAATTGTGCAAACCTACAAAATTTAGGGTCCATATAGATGTAAAAAAATGAAGTTGCTTAATTGGATTTTATTTACAAGTAGATTTACCAATTTAAACTTCTAAGAAGGTGTTAGAGAAAATATAGTAGACTTTTGTGGAACCCATTCTCATACTTTTATGGATCAAAAGCATTTTTTGCAATGGTTCTATCTAGAGCCATGTATCATTGTGAGCACATTATAAAGATGATAAAAGTTGAAGTTTTCAATAAATTTGAAGAAAGAAATCCTAATGTCAATATTTCCATTAGCATGTTTTTTAAATTGAAACCATGGTATATTAGGCCTAACACAATAAAGAGCAATAGTTGTAGTTAATACCATGTTGAATTCTAGTTCTATTATGATGCATTTGCATATTTTTGCAAGAGACATTAGTAAGGTGACCCTCCTCCTCCCATGATGCACAATTATATTTCAATAACAAAAAGTAGAAGGAATATTGAAGATGTATTTTTTAGTAAACTATGTGTAAATGGAAGAAGATGCCATGAATGTGATAATTTGACATTGTTCCGTAGAATTTTCTTATAGATTTGGCACACTTTGGATTGTCAAATATCACATTCACATGGAAGAGATATGAGTATTCCTAGGTCATCACAAGGGTTGATCATTTGCATCATAGGAAGCTAAGAGAAGTCATTGAAATTGAGAAACATCCAATCAACCTCAATAGGGATGATGTTTAGAAATTAAGCAGCAGTTGGGTTCTTACCCTCTCTTCTTGATTGCCACCTCCTTTTTTTTAATTATTCTGATTTTATAATCAATATACATATATATTCTATAATTAAATATTCATTTTAATTTAATCTAATCTAATTTAATTTAAGAAATAATAATAATTAATTAATTATTATTTCAATTTTTCTAATATCTAATTTCTAACGGGTAACTCCTAATAGTTATTTCATAATCGCTAATTTTTAATTTTTAATATTAATGTAATTTAATTTAATTCCAAATAATATTAATTATATTCTTCTAATAACTAATTATTAACGGCTAATTCCCATCTAGACCCGGATGCATCTTTGCTATTTAAACTTATGGGTAGATTGTTATTTTCACCTTTGTCCTTAAGATGAACCACTTTAGTCTAGAACTGGATGCATCTCTGTTATTTAAAATTATGGGTAGATTGATATTTTCACCTTTGTCCTGAGGATAAACCACTTTAGATGGTTTAAAACATCCACCAAATTTCAATGATGTGATTAATCTAAAAGACAACTTCATTATAGATATAAACTTATGGGTAGATTGATCTTTTCACCTTTATCCTTAGGATGAACCACTTTAGATGGTTCAAAACGTCCACCAAATTTCAATGATGTGATTAATCTGAAAGACAACTTCATTATAGATATGAGTATGTTACCATGAATACATCCTCTTCTTTGAGTGTAGCATCTAAAAATATTGATTGATTTTCTTGAGAATGATATCTTTGTTTCAAAATTCATGGGGAAATTTCAAAATTAGATTTAGAAATATATGAAACACTATCATTAGTCTTGGTGGCAAGTTTCTCAATTTAAGGCGTTTGAGCTTAAAAAAATCTTATCAAACATAAACTTTATCGAGAATTACATATTTTCTCCACAAACAAAGATACAGAGAAAATATTCTCATTTTACCCAAAGTATCTTTACTTTTCAAGAATTTTATGGGTAGTTTTCACATGTGTATTTTTTAATTTTTTATAATATTGTGCACTAAAATTCAAGTTCTAGTTTATGACATTGTTGGATCTTGAATGTAACCATTAGAAAATTTAAATGTAAATAAAAGCGAAATTTTATCCAATATAAATTAAATGTGGTAAAATGTGCTTAAATGTGGTAAAATGTGCATTTTTGGTGGAGGGAAAGACACTTAAAGATATTTTTAATAAAATGATAAAATATGCCTCTCTAACTCATGATTTTAGGGTTAGGGATTATGTATGAGCATACAGTGAGGATTAGAGTCTTTTGGTCTAGAGTGTTGCACAGGGTTTTAGCAAAGTAGAACAGTTTCTGCATTCATGGTAGGGAGACGTGCATATTATGTACAATTGGTGTAGGGATCTGGATTCCAATTTTTCTATGTGTTTGCAACAATTTATTGCGTGGTTCGTTGTCCTTCCATTTGCAGTAGTTGCGTCAAGAGGCCCATTCTACAGCCCAGTGTGATGTGTAAGTGTGTCTGTTTATCATCAAGATGAAATTTTGCTCATGTCGGCCAAAAAAAAATTAAAATTAAAAAAAAAAAATAATTTAAATTTTTTATATAGTATATGAAAAAATAACTATTAAATGTATATACATTGAATTTGAATGGATCACAAATGTACCTTCAACAAAAAAATTTACAACATTAAAATTCCAAATTAGGTAAAATTTTAAACATCTTTACTCTTTAATAAAGTCAATACCATATGGTAAAATAAAGTAAAAAGGTTATTTCAACACAAAAAAATTGAAAATCTTGCTCCAAAATCTTTTAATATTTCTTTTAATTAAATATTTGTAAAATGAATCTTTAAAAGTAAAACCATATCATATGGATATATTAAAATATCTAAAGACATAAATATTTCCACGTCAAAGTTGTAATATTTGAAAATTTTGTTATCATGCCATGTAAAAAATATCATTAAATCTAATATTAATATTAATATATTATAATATTAATATTATAAATTTAATAACTTAGGATTAATACAATATTAAATTTAATATAATATTAAATTTGTTATATTATAATATATATTAATATATCATGATATATATTAACTCTAGATATATATGGGAGGGAAGAACAAAGACACACTGATAGAGGTAGAGAGATAGAGGGAGTGAGAGGAAGGGAGAGAAAGGGAGAGAGGAAGCATGAGAAAGGAATTGAGAGACATGAGGAGAGAGGGGGGATTGAGAAATGGAATTGGAAGGAAAGAAAGGGAGGGAAGAAGAATCACATAGAGAGAGAAAAGTGGAGAGAAAGAGAGGGAGTGACAAGGGAGAGATGGAGAGAGAGTGTATGTGTTTGGGGGTGAGATAAATATATAAAGGAGAGATAGAGAGAAGAGAGGGAGAGAAGGAGATATCGTGATAGAGTTGGAGGGCGGAAGAGAGAGAAAGATATAGAAACAAGGGGGAGAGACAGAGAGAGGCAGGAGAGAAAGGAAGAGAGGGGAAGTAAGAGAGCTTAGATGTGAGAGAGAGAAGAAGAGAGGAAGGGAGAGAAAGAGGGAGGTAAGAAGAAAGACACAGATAGATAGAGTTGGAGTGAGAGAGAGGGAGTGATAATGGATATGGAGAGAGAGGGAGAGAGAAGAGAAAGAGGGAAGAGAGATAGAAGGGGAGAGAGGGAGAGAAGGGGAAGCAAGAGAGAGAGGGTGAGGAAGAGGGAGGGCGAGGAAGATAAATATGGAGAAAGAGTGTGTATGTTTTGGGGGTGATATATAAAGACAAAAGAGACACAGAGAGATATCGATATATATTTATGGAAGGTGAAGAGAGGGAAGAAGAGAGAGCTAGAGAGATGGAGAGATAGATAGATATGGAGGGAGATATAGACATAGATGGAGTGGGGAGAGAGGGAAGAAGAATTCTTGCACTAAATGCATTGATTTTAATGTAGATGGTGATTTCTAATCCTATTTGATTGCTTGCATTGAAAGAGATAAACTGAAGGACGTGAGAGAGGAGGAATGAAGAGAGAGAGAATGAGAGGAGGGAAAGAGGGAGAGAAGGGTAAAAGAGAGAGAGAGGGAGGGAAGAAAAATGACATATAGAGAGAAAAGTGGAGAGAGGGAGGGGGGAGTGAAAAGGAAGAGATGGAGAGAGAATATGTATGCTTGCAGGGGAGATAGATAGACAAAGAAGGAGAGATGGAGGGAGATATAAGGGGGGAGAGAGGGAAGAATGTTTCTTGCACTAAATTCATTGAATTCATTGGAGATGGCGATTTCTAATCCTATTTGATTGCTTGCACTAGATGCATTAATTTCCATGTAGATGTTGATTTTTAATTATATTTGATTGCTTGCACTAGATGCATTGATTTCAGTGTAGATGTTGATTTTTAGCCCTATTTGATTGCTTGCACTAGATTCATTGATTTCAACGTAGATGTTTTATAATTTTGTTTGATTGCCTACACTAAATACATTGATTTTAGTGTACATGTTGATTTCTAATTCTATTTGATTGCTTGCACTATATGCATCGACTTCGGTGTGGATGGTGATTTCTAATTCTATTTGATTGCTTGCACTAGATGCTTTGATTTCAGTGTAGATGGTGATTTCTAATCCTATTTGATTGCTTGCACTAGATGCATTTATTTTAGTGTGGATGTTGATTTCTAATCATATTTGATTGCTTGCACTAGATGCATTGATTTCAGTGTAGGTGCTGATTTCTAATCCGATTTGATTCTTTGCACTAAATGCTTTGATTTTAGTGAAGATTTTGATTTCTACTCTTATTTGATGCTTGCATTAGATTCATTGATTTCAATGTAGATGTTTTCTAATCTTATTTAATTGTGTGCATTAGATGCATTGATTTCGATGTAGATGATGATTTTTTATTTGATGTAACTCAATGTATGATGGTACATTAACTTAAAGTGATTGGATTAACAATGTGCAATGATTTCAGTATAAGCACAAAAAATGATTGACAATTTGCATTGATTTTTGTGTTATAATAATTCAACCTATTAATATTGGAGAGCAAAAGAGACAAGGTACGATGTTTACTGCAATAGTTCAAGTTAAAGAATTGAATGGTTTACAATCTCAACTATCCTTTTCGTATAATCAAAATGAAAAGATGGAAAAACTAACAAATAATGTAAATATTTTGTAAATCTAACCACTCATTAAAAAAAATCAAAATTACATTATTTCTTGACTTTTGCAAAACAAACTAAAAAAAAAAAAATCATCAAGATATATTTATTTTGAAGGAAATAAATTATTTCAAACATTAGAAATGAAACAAATGATTTCAAGAGTAATATTGGTGCAGTAAATTATTAAAACTACTCTTCAAAATATATTTAGTAATACCTAGAAGGACACTATTAAGAATTATTAATTATCAAAAGTTGTGATACCTAAAATTAAATGAAATATATGTGCAATATCAATCCTCTTGCAAACTATTGACAAGATTGTCTCCCTTCTTCATCACCAACTAATTACTAACAGACAATTACATACACATATATAAATATAACACAACAATTGTAACATTCAAAAACATTACCATCAAAATCCAAACACATAAGCACACAAACCACTCAAAGCATCCAAGCGCGAACGTATAAACCATTCAAGGTAAGAAAAAAAACCAAAATTAAAGAAGAGACTGATATATTCATGTCAAACAAAGAAAACATAATGTAAATTTCAAACTATGAAGTTTATCTCAAACATATACATAATAATGATAATATAAAAATGTGTCATTGTTGCCATCAATTGGAACCAGCCTAGATCCATCTAACTTTGGATCTATCATGCGCCAAGAGGGATCAAACCCCTCAAGGTGCAATCCTTCTTTTTGGAGTGTGGAATTTGACGGAAGGTTTGCACCTCAAGGGATTTGATCCCTCTCAGCCCATGATAGATTTGGAGTTAGATTGATCTAGGTTGGTGTATTTGAAACAATAGTGTGAAATGTAATATGATATAATTTATTGTTAGTCTGTTGTCAATGAATGATGTATGTATTTTTGTAATGGGTGTTTGTTTCTGCAATTTAGTTTTTTTTTAGTTTTATTATAGTTGGTCCTCCCAGGTAGAGGGTAGAAATTTTTGCCTAAAAAATTGCACCAATGGAGAAAAGCATGGTTCCCTTCTTCAATTGGGTGGTAGTAGTGGTGGAGAGGAGCCTAGGTGGACAAACGTGTAGTCTGAGGGAAGCTATGGGCCTAGCGAGCATGTTGCTTCGGGAGGAGCACAAGACCCTTTTAACTTTTTGGCAATAAATATTCTGGGTTCTGTTAGTGTGGGGGCTTGTTGTCAGTTTGGTGGTTGTTGTGTGGTTTCAGATGCTCTCCTTGTCCATGGGGTTCACAGGTGAAATGGAGTCAAGGTCTTTAAGTGGTAAAGATGTCGGTAATTTAGTTCCTAGGTTCATTTTGTTCTAAGTTGAAACCACACAAGTTTAGATAGTGAGCAATTAAGCTCTTATAGGTACTCTAGCCATAAATCCTTTAAGGGATTCCGAAGTTGAGATTCCCTACCCAGATGGATTAGTAAGTGAGAGGAGGAGCTTGGTTCACTGCAAAAGACTCAAGAATACCACCGATACAAAGCATGAGACTACTAAAGAGGGAGTGGAGCATATGTGGTGCGTAGGAAGAGATGTGTTGCATAGGGAAAAGGAGCGATGTCATTTCTGGTGTCTACTCGAGTACCCTAACAAAGGAAATTGATACCTCGTTGCAGACGTTAAGGGCGGTTATTGAAAATATGGGTGCTAGAGGATGTTATTGTACAACACTCTGGTTGGGTGTGTGATGCATTGTGTGACACAAAACTTTGGGGCAGATGAAGATACTTGAGTCACTGTCAAAATGGTATCAAAAACCTTGGCAACACCCTAAGAATGGGTACTTTATAGAAGCACATGATCTAAGATAGGTATAAACAAAATCTCTATCAAATGGAGAAGCGCTACTAAACCCAGCAAGCATGTAGAACAAGGAGGTGAGTAAAAGAAATGTTGTGTTGAGCCGCACAGTGGGGAGAGGAGTGAGAAGTAGCGAGAAGAGATGTGTAGGGTGAAGCGAAAGAGTTATGGGTTCGATTTTGATTCCATGTCTTGGTGATAAAAAGGAATCGATAAGCATATCTTAACAAAAGCTTCTCACGAAATCCATATATTGTTGTTGTGGCACTGTGTACAATAGTTCCTCCGCTTGAGCCGAGATTTTCAATTATGGTAAATATGTTACAAAACAAGTTATGCATTCTTTATGGAACGCGCACACGAGTAGGGAATTAATTGTCTTCATTTTTTTCAGAGGAAAAAAACTAAATTGAACTTTATTTATGTAGAAATTCATTTTACGTATATCTGCTCATTTTCAATATCCATCTTGCATAATAGGAAATAATTCTATAAGGTTAGAAAGAGTCCCACATATACATATTTAAAAAATGTACTTTGTATCTGCTACCAACTATGAGAAAGTAAATTCCATCCATAATGACTAAAATATAGTATGTAGAGAAAAAACATAGCAAAAAAACTCATGTAACATGTGAAAAGAAAACAATGCATCTTTTTACAGAAGTGCAATTCTATCATCCTCCTATGTGATCCCTTGAAAGCCATGTGTGTAATACATGTAGCCATCCACATCCAGCAAACCTTGTTTTAATAGTGAACGAGCCACCATATTACATTCACGGTAAATGTGTAGAATACGGAAACTATGGAAAGTTTTTATGAGCCCTTAAGTGCGCACTCGCCAATTTCGAAGTTGTGGAGGGTAAAAAATTGTTTTACCATTAATACCCTCAATAACGATCTTTAAGTCCCCATAAATATGAATATGTTATATTTGCTTTTGAATGGAAAACCAGAGTAAGCCCTAGAGAGCCGCCAATTCAGCTCTTGTATTTGTTCCTAGTCCTCCAAATGAGTGCAACATGTATATTGTATCCCTGTTAAAGCAAAGAACAACTCCACAATTGTAATAACCCTCTTGTGTCACGTCGTCAAAGTATCCTGCAGGCAGAGTAATCGGCGGTCTCATTTGTTGTACAGACAAATCCTTTTCTTTATGTCGACTCAGGTTCATACATTCAAGCCACCCATGTATCTTATATGTAGTCTAATATATATTATGTATCATTCCTCTAAATATGACATGATTCCTAGTCTTCTAAATCTCCCATAAAAGAAAAATCAAGACAAACACATGTATACCACGACCCTTCAATCCCCACTTAAGACATAATTCAATAGAGGAAAAATCTCTAGCGGGAAGTTTGCAAGAAGTAAAAATCAAAGACCAAACTTGTAAAGAAAAGCTACAGGTGAAGAATAGATGAACTACATATTCAGCATCTGTACCACATAATGGACATTTTCCAGGACCTCGGAAGCCTCTTTTGCATAGGTTATCCCAGGTAAGTATTTTCAAGGGTGTTTTAATACACCAATTAGCAGCAAACCATGACATTGTGGACTCCCCTAATGTTTGGTGTATGATGTATCTATAGTTATCTGCAACGACCACAAAACCCCTTCTAATAATGCCATCCCATGAAATTGTGTCTCCTAGAGGGTTTATGCATAAACCAGCATCTTTGAGTGTGTGGATGTAATTATTCCATTCTACATCCATACGCCCTTGTAAACCAATTTGGGATGCCCCTTTCCAAGATGGTATGTTATCATTCCATCCTCTGATAGCCTGGTCCAAGTAGAAAACTCCCCTATGCTAAAGTGCGACAATAGTGTCCAATGTTAATTGAGAGGATTCAGAGAATCCAAAAATCCTATCGTACCCTATTAGAATTAAATTTCCTCTACCGAAATACCATTTCACCCACTGCAAAAACTAAGGTTTGATCTTTTGGAAGCTCGCCCAGATATACAACCCCTTCTTAATACCAATCTCCTGTAGCTTGATCCAGTTAGATATGGTTTTGTGCTTATGATATTTGGATGTAATGATCTGTCCCCATATGCCACCACCAAAAAATGCCCTCCATAGTGACTTCATTAGTATAGAGCAACCAAAAAATCGGGTATTTAGAATACCCCATCCACCATGGTGTTTCGTTTTTGAAATAGATTCCCAAGCAATGAGATGGTATTTGTGATCAGACCTCGAGCCCGAACACAAGAAATGTGCAAGACGAGATCATATCTGAGAGCATGCGAGATGGAAGAGAAAAAAGATGCATCCAATATGTCACCATTTGCTGTAGTACAAATTGTATCAATGTAAATCTTCTTCCCAGGGATAGGCATTGATATGTCCTCGTAATTTTTTTTCAAATTTTATGAGGAGCCATGCCCAATCCCCAATTTTGTAGCAAGTTGTCTTTATTCTAAAGCCCAAGTATGTAAAACCATCCTGTAGATGACACATTTTCATGCCAAAAATATCCGCAATATACTTTATATCAGAGATAGAGAAATAAAGACATGATTTATGACCACTCAAAATGAGGCCCGAAGCCTCTCTGAACCGCTGAAAAATATAGTGGAGTGTCTCCCATTGATCCCACATAATCACCCCAAAAGTGAGGATATCATAATCGAAAAAAGGTGTGTTATGTTTAGCTGTGGAGCCATTCGTAATCCCTGGAAAGTGTCCAAAACCCATTCAGCAAAAATATTGCTACTAATATCGTCCATGACCAATATAAAGAGTAGAGGATATAATGAGAACCCATGTCGAAGTCCTCTGTAAGCACAAAAAAATTTAGTAGGGAAACCATTTACCAGGTCTGTGAGCCAGATATTGGAGACATGCCATGATCCACTCCACATTTCTATTCTCCAATCCAATCTAGACATGTATGAATTTGAGCAACCTCTAGTCCACACGGTCATATGTTCTCTACAAATCAATCTTCATCACCACTGCCTCCTTTTTCTTGGTCTGTATAGTATGTATACATTCCTGAGCAATGGCAATTGCATCGTGGTTAGATTTTCCATTTAAAAAACCAAATTGTTCGTTGGAAATATGTATAGAGAGGGGACCTTTAATACGCTCAGCAATTACCTTCGAAATAATCTTGTATAGAATGTTACATAATGAGATAGGTCTGAATTCTGAGAAAGAATTAGGAGCACTGACCTTTGGAATTAGAGCGAGGAAAGTAGACTTGATGGAACCCGAAATGTATCTTCTAATATGAGATTCCTCAACCTTGTCACGAAGATCTGCTCCCATAAGATAAAAAAAAAAGTGTATGAAAAGTTCATTTGTCCATCCATCTAGTCCTAGGCATTTTTCCTTTGCAAAAGATTTTAGGACAACAAGAATCTCATCTAGAGAAACAGGTCAATTGAGAGTCTCATTTGCATCTAGGTCAAACATCACCAAAAACTCATTGACTGCCCACAGTTGGTCTTCCATTTGTACTTATGATCTATCTGTGAAGAGTCTGCCAAAGTATTTGAATGCTTCATGTTGGATCTCGACATCAGAGTATTTATAAGTCCCATCTTCACCCCTTATACGCCAAATAGCATTTGTATTACTCCGCTGATTTGAAAATTTATGAAAAAGATTGTATTTCGATCACCTGCATGTATCCATATAGCACAACTCTTCAACCTCCATGTGTTCTCCTGAATCTTTAGAATTTGTTTACGTGACTACTCCAGATATTTTAGTCGGTCAAGGGTATTTTGAGTGGGCAGACCCACCCTAAGGCAATCACTGATATTTTGTATTTCATTATACAGAATTTTCAATTCAACATACAAACGAGCCTTTTTCTCCCACTCCCATGTCTGAACCCGACTCTTGAAGACGGACAATAATCCAGAGATGTAGTCCATGGTCGATTGGTTAGGAAGCCTCCTATAGGAATTCCAAACCTTGGGAACCAATTTATTGAAATCATCATCCTCCAGCTAGGTACAGTTAAATTTGAAGGGGATACCATTCCATGCCCTTTCCATCCCCCAATGTAACAAAATAGGGCAATGATCTAAAACAAAAATATTCACAACCTACGGCCTCATATTTCCCAAAATTTAAACATACTCTGATGTACCATGAAGCGATCAAGTCTCTTACCAATATATTTCTCCCCACATCTTCCATTTCTCCAAGTGGGTTCAAGGGGAGAAGGGCAGACATCAATCAAATGGTTTTCTTCAAAAAGTGTGGTGAGATGTTCAGGTAGTGGATCACTATGTCTTGTTGACCCCCAATATTCATCCCTCGATAAAATTACATTAAAGTCCCTTGCAATTATCAGTGGTCCAATGTTAAGAATGTTCGATGACTTGACACAATTCCAGAAAGTATGTTTGTCTATATATGGGGCATATATGTTCCATATATGGATCTTCTCCTGATACCTCCTGATATGACCAGAGAGCAAAATGCCAGCAAAGAATTTGTAAGCATTAAAATCCACCTAGTATGGGTCCCATAGAGCCACTAAACCCCTCAATAAACCATGGGATTCTACGAAAACAATACACCAGTGTGGAAAAATCAATCTAATGTAAGCCAAAGATTTGGTCGAGTCTACCATGGTTTCCTGTATAAGAAAAACAACAGGTCGAAACGAGAGGAAGAGGTGGCGTAATGAAAGCCTTTTGCAGCGTTCCCCAAGTCGCGCACACTGAGGGATAGGATGGGCATCGAGGCCCATAGGTAGGGGGCATGCATGGTCTAAGGGCCCCAGATAATGAAGTACCAAGAGGTCACCGGAGTCAAAGTGTAAATGTTTTCCTGACACCCGCCTCCTAAAGTGTTGACTACCCTTACCCGCCCGATGTCAGGTGGCAATATTTTTTGCAGAAGTAGGATTGATGACAGGAAAGGGGTCCCCAACATTCCCTTTGTGAATGGTGAGCGTAGCTAGGTCCATTTTCAGATTTAGTTTGAGGAATTTCAGGTCGCTCTCCATGGAATTTTGAGAGGAGGACAAGACCAAGGGCTCAGAAGGGGTGGATAGACCATCCCGAGGGGGAGGAAAAGTTGAAGGCCATAAAGTAGAGGGGCAAGATGTCCCCAAAATATCTAAAGCACAATTAGAAAGTGGATGTAATCGAGGTACAATCAGTGGGTCGAGGTGAGGGTTCAAGCACTTATTCGGGGTAATGGATAGGTCCAAAAGAGTACATATGGGAATATGGTTAAGAAGGGGGTTTAAATTCACATCTCAAGAAGAGCAAGGAGACCGAGAAGAAATAGAAATATAATTTTTAACATGTTGAGAGGGTGCTTTAGATGATGTATAAGTACCTTTTTCTAATCTCGATGCCAGCCGAGAGGCATCCAGGTCATGTTCGTCGATGTGCCCATCCCGTTCAAGATCTCCATCACCATGAAGATGTCGTAGTCATCTAGCCAGGATATGTCCAGTATGGTGACATGGTAAACATTGAAAGGGAACGCCCCAGTAGTCGATGCATTGGACAATATGTAGAGGGCCCCATTCTAAAATTACATCTTCAAACAGTCAGCCATCAATGTCCACCTCTACTAATATACGAGCCATCTACTTGTCTCTTACCCCCAACACCCTAGGATCCATTTACACGAACCTACCCACTAAGTTTCCAATCTCCTCCAGAGCCTTCCTAGTCCAAAATTCAAGCAGAAATCTTGGAAGTTGAACCTAAGTGAACTTATTCAAGGGGGTATTTGTGAGTGGATTAAAACCCACATACCATTTGCACAACTACAAAAAACTCCGCCCATGCACCCATGGAGTCCTCAAAATCCATTCAGTGTATGCCTTATGTAAGAAATTAAATCTAAACCACTGGTCCATAAGATGGTTGACCTTTAGGGTATAGCCGAAGGTGGGTTTCCATTATGCTAATACCCACCTCTCCATGTCCAAATTCTGAGAGCCTGCAAAGTGCCAACGACAGACTAAAGCTCGGTTTTGTAGGATTTGTACCCTGTCCCAAAGGACATCATGTCCAAAACTTAGTAACTTTGGCTCCGCGACACATTTAACATTTTTGTTCCTACGCCTATGCTGAAATTGTTGTCGAGCGGGCATCTATTAGGGTCTATCATCATGTGATAGCACATCCATCCCATGCAAACTCTTCAACAATGGAGGCATATTCAAAGGCAATGTGTCACCATCCCGTAAAGCATCTAAGTCAGTATTTCGTGGCCTAGGATGACAACCCCAGTTACAGTCTACATCCAACGTGGCATGAAGATGACTCTTATGTCGATATGTTTACATCTAATGATCCCAGATAGTCCTCCATCGACTAGATCATTGGTGTGCAAAGTCACCTCAAAACTTCAAATCAAATTTACCCACCACATCCTTGGAATCCTCATAAGAACACACCAAAAGAGGAGCACCTTAAATGTGGCTAAATATGAAATATCCAAATCAGGTAGATCCAAGATAGGAAATATCCTCCCACGTACGAAGAATGTAGTCAACCAAGGATGTCAAGACTAGATATTTACCATGTCAGACATTGGGCAAAGAAGAATGCATATAAAATACCCACAAAGAATGGTGCCCGAGGGTCCCCGTCATCATTCAGATAGGTCAACAACCAAGATATAAATGCAGGAAGCCAAAAAGGGCAGGGTGATGGCCCCAGTCGTCGCAGATTAAATGATATATCTTGAAAACAGGCAAGGCGGATGTCCTGTAACAAGAAAATCAAGTATACACAAAATCCAATATTTTAGATCCACTTCAAACATGTACACATGAAAAAAACCACCACTCATATAGACACCTACCAGGGATAGTAATTTTCTCACCAACCCGCACTATGAAAATTTTAGTGAAGAAAATATGGGAAATCAGAGCCGAAAAAATTCGCCACCCCGACGCCACCATACCAGTGCTCCAGCACCACCAGGGAGAAGGGTATGTCTGCGGACAATGTGTTTATTCACAACAATATCAACACCAACATCCCATTATCCTCCACCACTGATGACAACACCTAAAACTAATGTCCTTAAAAGGAAGAGAAATGTTGAAAGAGTTCTTCCACTTACTCCAGAGATATCGTAATTTAAACTGATCTTGTTGTTCAATATCCATAAAACTATGTTCACAAAAAACACTCCTAAGAGTGCCTCTCCAATCTAGCATTTGATCTCCATTGTGGGGGACAAGAGTATTCAATCCAAATGTGAGACATGATGCATATGGCACACATGAACAACATAATAATGTATATCATCTCCAAAATTTGAGACTAAAACATGCCAAAATATGCACCCTAAATCCAATTGTCTAAAATACCACACCGACAGCATAACTCCAATAGATACCCACCCAGTGACCTCCTATATCAATGCCCCCCCAAATAAACAAACATCAGCTTCTACAAGTGCAAAAAGAACCTCCAAATGAGTAATACAAACCAGGGGGAGCACCAAATAAAGTTCAATATAGGCAGTCCATTTTCTCTAAAAACGCCACCATAAGTCAAAAACCCACCAAACCAAAACACTAAGTAGATAAGAACTACAACTATGAGCCACTTCTTCAAATTTCAGGCGAAAAATCCATGCATGTAACTGTTATGGTGCTCTAAAATCATTTCAAGACAGGAAACATAAACATATATTTCACCACCTTTTACCTCAACATAACTCTCTTCCTATGCATACACATAAATTTCACCACCATCTACCTCCACGCAGCTCGCTTCATGTGCACATACATATATTTCACCACCATTCACCTCCACCCAGTTCGCAGATCATTCCACATAACTCCTAATTGTCTTCATGATGCGACGAATTGTGTCGGGGGAGCCATAATCCATTACATAACGAACCTAGAATTCTAAATTTTGGTTACAAGCACGTTTATTTCATGATATTTTTATTGTTTTTTTAATGAAACACAAAAATAAAATTTGGGACAAAGTATATGGGAGGTATTTATTAAGACCCTCACTAGTGTCGCTAGTTGGTCTTTCACAAACTAGCTGGAACCTTGATTTTTTAGCCATCTCAAGCACAACAGAATATGCAGAGACAGACAATTTTGCAGCCAAACAACTTAACCCAACAGAAGTAGGAAATCCAACAAAAACAGCAAGTGACAGAGGACATAAATATATGAATAGATGTAGTAGACAAAGACAGTGGGAGCAAGGAGAACAACATGAAACTGAATGCAGGTTGCAGTAGCAGAATATTAGGAAGCAAAGTAAAGGAGAAGAGTAGTGAGGTAATTGCAGGATGCAATAGACGAAGTAGAGTAGAGAAGAAGAGAGTGGGGTCTTGCGAATAGGAGGTTAGGATGCCCACAGGAGAAGAAGAGAGACAAGGTCTTGTGAGCAGGAGGTTGGGATGCCCATAGAGAAAGGAAGTGCACAAAGAGGGAGCACAAGGTGGAGTAGAGTATAGTAGCTTCCTATAATTCAAAATTTAAAGGAGGATTGGGCTTGCGCAGTAGCAGCATAAGTGAGCGTGAATGTTTGATTGCACCTAGCTCGGGGCGAGCCAAGATTTTTATTCGAGCACCTATTTGAGCTCAAATGTAACCATTAGAAAATTTAAATGTAAATGAAAGTGAAATGACATCAAATGTAAATTAAATGTTGTAAGATGTGAATTTTTGGTGGAGGGAAAGATAATTGGAGATATTTAGTAAAATAATAAAATATTTCCCTCCAACTTATGATTTTAGGTTTATGGATTATGTATGAGCATACAGTGAGGATCCAAGTTTGTCTTTCGGTCTAGAGTGTTGCGCAAGGTTTGAGCGAAGAAGAAGAGTGTGGAAGGAAACGCAACCTCCCTACCACCATGGTAGGGAGGTATGCATATTATGTACAATTCGTGTTAAAGTAATCAAGGGATCTAGATTCCAATTTTTATGTGTGTTTGTAGTAGTTTATTGTGTGGTTTGTTGTCCTTCCATTTGCAGTAGTGTATTTGCAACAATAGTGTGAAATGTAATGTGATGCAATTTATTATTAGTCTATTGTAATTAAATGATGTATGCATTTCTGCAATGGGTATTTGTTTATGCAATTTACTTTTTATTTTTAGTTTTTTTTCTTGTTGGCCCTCCTAGCTAGAGGGTAGAATTTTTTGCCGAACAAACATCCATATTTAGTGGAAAAAAAATTCAAGACCTTGCAACCCATGTAGATGCCTCATTGTCACATGTATTGAGTACATCATATATAATCACAACCTCTTTAAGTGTTGTCTATATCTCTTCATGGGAAGCCTTTCTATGGTTCCATCACCTCCCTAGAATTCATTTCACAACTTTCAACAGTTGGTAAACTAGTTTTCCTAACACTTTAATGTTTCCCATTAATACGAACTATCAACATACTCCCTTTTCACTAACAAATATGGTGAAAAAAAATTGTAGTTGTATTTTTCTATATATGGTGCAGGTATGCCCACTTTACCCATATTTTCTTCACTTTTGAGTAGTTGTACAACTTTCTCATCAATAACTTATAACCCAACATTTTCCTTGAAGTCCTTCATGATCATCTTATCTCATAGAAATATGTAGTGTCCAAGTTCTTGAGTGTTGAATCTTTCTTAGCAAGTACATGGTATATCCGCACCTCATCCATTTTCTTATAAACCCACCTAATATCGATCCCTATGCATTTTCTCCTTTTGATTCATGTTTCAACAAGAATGAAGTGGATGCAATGTCATCAAACCACACAAAATATGCATAAAAGAAACACCGAAATTAAGATTATATTTATATTTATTCAATAACCTCGAGTTTTGAAAAAAACTTTTGTTTTCTTAGTCATAATCCTTCCATAGCCAAATTGCGAAAGGATTATGGGTATCCCATGAGAAAATTATTTACCTATAAACTTTCTAAGACGCCTAAAAACTATATTGTTGAAAGCCCAAATCTAAAACTTATATCGTTAATGATACCATGCCCAAGCACTCTAACTAAGCCATGAAGAACTTATGTAATTATAGAAACAAAATTCATTAGCCTAAGTCTATGCTTGACCCTTTCACCTCTTTCCTGTCTAAATAATAAGAAGATCAACACAGATAATATGTTAAAAACAAGGCTTCATTCTTGATCACACCTTATCTTTGGGGTCTTCATCTCTGCCCTCTTCTTTAATGTGAGTCGTGTCAATGAATATCATGATGCATTTTAATACAATTCCCTCTATTACTCACACCATTTATATCCCTTATTTTGAAAATGTTGGTGATGCTCCTCGAGGGGGGAACTTATAAGTAAAAACTCATCACCATTTTACTTGGAGGTTCATGCTTTTCTATGGCTCCTTAAATGTCATTTCATTTACAATGTTTTCATGTATTGGCATAGTAGGTGGGTGTTGAAGCTAATATGCTTCTTTAAAATCTATGTAACTTATTTTAGTTGCAATTTCTTTCTTGATTGAAGTGTCATTGCATGGAATAATAGGACTCATCAACTTATACATCACCTTCATGTTCTTGATCTCAATGCTGGAGTCACGATGGGTTACTGGGCTCTGGCATGGCCGTAGGCGGGCAGGTGGCGAGTGCGTCTCCCTGCACCTGCACAAAGACAGATCTGAATTAATTCGCAGTTAATATGGGTTAATGCGATCGCGATCTCCCTATTTTTTCAACCGATCGACATCCGTCCCACCTTTCTCGGTCAACTAACGTCTGTCCTGGCGGTTTCGAAGGCGGTTTAGGTCAATGGAAGCTATGGAGTATGAAGAAGAAGTGATCGATTATTCCTAGGACCCTTATGAAGGACAATCCATTTTCTGCGGCCGCGGTGTTAACCCTAGCACTATCGAATTTGCACCTCCTCGTCCAGCTATCTCACCGGTCGTTGCACTCCCTGGATCCTCTGCTTCGCCATTGCGTATTGGTTCACTCTCCCTGGAGGCCCCGGGATTAGACATTCCTCCTCTATCCCCTAGCACGCTCAATCTTCTCTCAGCTATTACACCACCCTCCCCCAATTTCGATCTGCTCCCCTCTTTCAACCCGGTGCCTCCCCAGAGATCGCCACATCGGGTCTTGGCAAACCCTAACTCCCTCCCTTTGGGATGCTTCCAACTCCCTGGTCATAAACCCTGAATCGATGACTCCCCTGAAGGATTCGGGATCAGATCCATTAACGGAGCACCCATCGGCGCCGAGAACTGGAAAGTGAAAGATTAAGTGCGTGAAGAAGTCCACAAAGGATCTTACCATCACCTTTGGCGAAGATATTCCTATGGGCGAGGTCGTGGATAAGGCCAATAGAGTACTTGTTGTACATGTGCGAGGGAGGGCTTACTCAGCAACCAGGCTCACGAATTGGGTACAAGAGATATGGGGTGGCATTCTCCAGGAGCTGCCAGAGGTTCAGAGCTTGGCGCGGGGTTAGTTTGCTCTGCATTTTTTGAAAGCTTAATACACCGATCTGATCCTGTCCAAATATTGGCACATTGAGATGGCCCATGTCCTCCTCAAACACTAGTCACCATTATTCGACCTGGAGCGGGACCTATATGGGTACGATTACCTGGTCTACCTCTACAATTCTGGTCTGAAGCAGTGTTTATCGGGATTGGTAATGCCCTTGGAACATATTTGGAATATGATAAGACTTATGTACAGTCAAAGAATCGGGCACTAGCAAGAATTCTGGTTCACTTGGACACAAGGGAGGGCTTAGAAGAAAAGATCAACCTGAAGTGGAGGCATTGCACCAGGATCCAAATTTTGGATTATGAGGGGGTACCGTTTCGATGTAGAAGGTGTCATAAGGTAGGGCATGTATTCAAAGAATGACCTTTGCTCTCGAAAACTACGGACTCCCCAGGCCTGCCCTCATCTCTAAAAGGAAATGCTCCAGTGTCGGCATCTCAAGCCCTGGGTTCGGCATCACGAATAAGTACGTCGGCACCCAAGTATCTCAACGTGGGAGGGTCGTCGAAGGAGGAAAAAGAATTAATCAGGATGCCCTCGCCCCCTTTGACCCGAGCTAGGGCCGCAGCAGCTGCAAGGGTAGCGCGGAAATCAGGTACATTTACTTCTTCCCCTTTGATTTCACCTTCATTATCTAATTCCGTTGATGCACCTTCGGAAGCATTTGTTTCTCTGGTTACTTGTACAATCTCTCCCCCTCCACCCATCAATGCACCATCCTCTCCTACGGTCCATTCCTCTTCTCCTCCATCTGAGGTAGTGGCCTCGTCCTGCTAGATTTTTCCACACCCTTACAACCTGCAGTCAAGGCCCTTATATGGCTCCGACTCATAATCTGGGCTGGGGGTGGTCTACCCTGGACCCCCTGCTCTTTCAACCCGGGGTTGCAAATCTAACCTATCCAAAGCTATTCAGAAAGCTGGAGCTGAGGTAGTATCAGGCAAACAATCCACCATGGAAGGGGTCCTTAGAGCACTAAAAGCCCCAGAAGGGGTTCCACCATGAAGTGCCTATCCTTTAATTGCAGAGGTCTGGCTAGTACCTCCAAGAAACTAGCCATGCGGAGGTTGATTGAAAATGAACCAATTGATATCCTTATGCTGCAAGAAACCTTGGGCAATGCTGATGCCATTGAGCACACCCTCGCCGGCCTGCGACCTGGATGGCATCACCATGCGCTGGATGCCATTGGTAGGGCTGGAGGATTAGCCATCGGATACAATCCTCGGACAATAAATGTATCTGCCACTTGGGGGGGAGTGGGATACATAGGCATGGATTTCTTCTCAGCTGAGCTAGGGGAGACCTTGAGGATCATCAATGTATATGGCCCATGCTAGAGGAGAGAGGAATTCTGGCAGAATTTTCTTGGATCAAACTTGACATCTATAGATCAGCTTATCATTGGGGGTGATCTTAACTTCTCTATGGGATTTGGGGAATCCTGGGGATCGCATGCACAGATAGACCCCTTGTCCAATTTCTTTAAAGACATTCTGGAGCATCATCATATGGCTGATATTCCCATGAACAAGTCGATGCCTACTTGGAGGAACCGGAGGATAGGGGAGGCTGCCCTGGCTAGGAGACTTGACAGATTCATGATCAAGATCCCCCTTCTCTAGAGACTGTCCAGATATAGACAATGGGTAGGGGCAGGGGGTAAATCCGACCATTCCCCTATATATTTGGAAATTATGGGACCTGAAGCCAAGCCAAGGGCTCCCTTTAAATTCAATCATGTTTGGCTTCAAGACGATGAATATATTAAGCTGATCAAGGATTACTGGGTGTCCCATCCTATATCGAATCACAAGTCGGCAGCAGAGGGTTTATGTCATAATCTCTCAAAGCTTAAACAAATAACCATGACTTGGGCCAAAGAGAAGAAGGACAAAGATGATCGGAAGATTCTGGACATAGAAGCAGAGCTGGAAACTCTGATGGATGATAGGAATCTTGGTTTTACCTCAGCTGAAGGAAAAAACAAATTGATAGAGCTTGAGCTGCAGAAAGACAATATTCTTAAGGAAAGGGAGGAAGCATGGAGATTGAAGAGCAGGGCCGTATGGTTGAAGGCAGGAGATGACAATACCAGATTTTTCCAGAATTATGCCAAAGGAAGGAAGGTCACTAATACGATCTGGAAGTTGCCCCTTCCTAATGGAGATTCGGCAGACAATTTCCAAAAACTCTCCAGACTGGGCACATCACATTTTCAGAATTTATTCAAAGTTCCCCAAGAAGCCAATCTAGCAGATATTATTCATGTGTCTGGACTCTTCCCCCATTTTGTAGGTGAAGAAGAAGCAAATGAATTAACCTCGCCGGTTACCCTCGAGGAACTAGAGGGCGTTCTGAAGTGGTTCAAGAAGGATAAAAGCCTAGGTCCAGACGGGTGGACTATTGAATTTTATTTGGCTTTTTATGACGTAATGGCCTCGGATCTCCTTCAAGTCGTGGAGGAATGTCATTCATCTGGGAGGATGTTCAATGCTATCAATTCCACCTTCATAGCCCTTATTCCTAAGAATGATTCCCTGGCTCTTTTGATGATTTTCGTCCCATATCCCTCTGCAATTGCCTCTATAAGATCATTTCAAAAATCATTGCCAATCGTATCAGACCTATTCTTTCTCAGCACATACTCCCTGAACAATTTGCTTTTCTTGAAGACCACCAAATTCATGAAGCGATTGGTACTGCACAAGAGGCCATTCATTCTATCCAAGCTCGTCGTCTAAAAGGTATCATCCTCAAAATTGACTTAGCCAAGGCTTTTGATCGGGTGGATTGGACTTACATCAAAATGTTGCTTATCCATCTAGGCTTTCCTTTGCCTTTCACAAACTAGATAATGGCTTGTATATCATCCCCCGCATTCAGTCTGCTCATTAATGGATCTGCCTCCCCTTTTTTCCATGCTGAAAGGGGTCTCAGACATGGATGCCCTCTCTCTCCGCTCCTTTTCCTACTTGTAATGGAAGGGCTGAGCAAACTCATCTATCATGAAAAGCAGAATGGAAGATTATCAAGATTGAAGATTATTGATCAGTGTTTCTTAACACACCTTCTATTTGTAGATGATGTCATCATATTTTTGGATGGGAGTGTTCGGGACACGACTACTTTTGACAAGATTCTTGCCTCTTTCTTCAGGGAAACAGGCATGATGGCCAACCACACAAAATCAACTATTTCCCAGGTTTACACATCAGCTCAAGAATCTGACCTAGCCTTGCAGCATTTCCCGTATAATCCTCACCCATTGGATCAGGGGTTCAAATATTTGGGTTATTGGATCAAGCCGACGGGTCACAAGCTTGCGGATTGAACTTGGCTGATCTCAAAATTAGAGAACCAAATCTCGCACTGGAGCCATCACTTTCTATCAAGAGCAGGGAGGTTAGTTCTCATTAAATCAGTTTTGGAGGCCACACTTGTATTTTGGATGGCTTTAGCCTAGATACCTAGAGGTATTCTTGCTCGCCTGAGCAAACTTGTTGAAGATATCTCTGGAATGGGAGATAGGATAAAAGAGTATTTGCTTGGATCAGTTGGGATAACATCTCTCTGCCAAAAAAGTGGGGAGGCTGGGGCCTTAAGGATCTCACACACTTTGCACACGCTCTGGCTGCAAAATTGGGATGGAATTTGCTTACAAAGAAAAATCTCTGGACATCAATCTCATACCACAAATACATATGGCCATTACATCTCATGGATTGGATCCGATTACCTGGTTGGAACAGAACAGGTATATCAACAGTATGGAAAGCTCTATTGTACTCGCTCCCCCTCATTCGCAGCCATCTAACTTGGAGAATAAATGATGGATCCAGGGCTCGTATCGGAATGGATCCATGGACAGGAGGTGGAGGGAGGTGTTATCTCCCACAAGAGCTTATTCGAATTCTTGATCATTATAATACTAGAGTTATAGCCCACATAGCGGATCAGGAGAACTCTTCCATATTTACACAGGCATGGAAAACAACAGCGCAGTTAAATTTGCCTCTGGAATGGCATCAAAGCTGGGAGGATTACACTAATGCCTTAAGTGAATCTCATATTCGCATAAAAGACAGACCAGACGAGCTCATGTGGGATAAGGTAGAATCTGGATTTTATTCCCCCAAGGAAGGGTACCTGTGTCTAATTAATTACAAAAAGCCGGAAATTGTGCAGAGCTGGTGGAAGATCATCTGGCAATTAAAGACCGCTCCCAGGACAAAACTCTTCTTCTGGTGCTTACTCTGGAATAAGGTCCCCACTGGGGAAGTGCTCATGTGCAGATCTGTGCATGGCACCACCTAGTGCATTCTCTGTAAGCAGCAGTCAGAATCGACCACTCATCTTTTTCTTGCATGTGGAATAACTAAACAGATATGGAAGAAGGTGACTGAGGAGCTCGGTATTATGAGTAATTGGGAGGGTGAAAACATCACAGTAGCATGGGAGGCTTGGTATCATACTCATTCCGGATCAAACAGTGCTTGCCTTCCCCTTATCATTAGCTGGGCAATTTGGTTGGCGCGGAAAAAACTGATTTTCGAAAATGGCTCGATATGCTGGCAATCTGTCACTGCCAAAATCGTAGCAGCATACCATGAATTGCCGAAAATTACCCCTCCTCGCACCCGCAGACCAGCCGCCCTGGATCCCATAGACCAATCTATACCATGGGCCTTTTTCGATGGTGTTGTGCAGCAGCATGGATGTGGCGGGGGGTTCATTCTATATTTATCAGCTAATCATCATTTCAAAGTGAAGATGGGCTTAGGCATGGGAACGAACAATTTCACTGAGCTTATAACCATCAGACACCTTATGCATTTTTCATTAAATCATGATTGCAAAGATGTACAGATTTTTGGGGATTGGAATATTATCATAAACTGGATCAATCTGAAAGCTAGATTTCGTGCACACACACTCTTAAATATTTTGGATGAAGTTATGCACCTCAAAGCACATTTTAACATCATCATTGTTCGTCATATTTACAGGGAGCACAATCACTGTGCTGACGGATAATCCAAGGAAGCCACGCACATTCCAGGAGGACAGTGGATAATCCAAGAACAGAGGGGCAACTCACAGTATCTATACTACCACAGGCCTTACATAGATCAAGTCTACCCTCGGGTGGATGACCATTGATTTTGCCATGTATATAAGCTGATAATAGAAATCTAGTATCTCATGAACAGCATCTTGTGAGATGCAATTATATATTTTGCTTTTTATACAAACATCCTGCGTGGTGTTTATATTTGACAGTTTGATACAACATCATCTTGCGTGATGATTTTTTGATTTTGATATAGACATGTACAGGAAGGATCATAGACTCTTAAGTCATGAAGGAAATCCGCATATGTTGAACATCATTTACTACATGTAATTTTTCACCATATAATGAAAGATTACGATTTTTCCTTTGGAAAAAAATCACCTTCATGTTCTTGCAATTGATGCATTAGATAAACACTTTTATAACTATTTAACATCTTTTTCATTTTTTGTGGTTGATTTTTACTTATGGATGACTTTTATGTGTACATGTTTATATTTGTTCACATCCTGTATAGACATTTACATGTGAACATTGATGGTAGTGATTATTGTGATAGTGATACATTATTCTTTTTAGCATTTTTTTTTGGTTTGGTCTATAAATTGTTTAGAAACAGTGAGATAACATTTATAGAAATTAGATTTGGTTTGATTTATATGTGGGGAAATTCAAATTGGAATGATATTTTTATTGGTAAAGTTGGATTCATAAGGAGACAAGATTTCTACATACTTTAATATTTTTTTAAATGGGGAATGGAAATGATAAACATGATGGCATGAGTGCTTATGTGAAATGAGCAATTAGGAGGTATCATATGGGTCATGGTGTAGCCTTTGACTCAAATCATTTATCACTATTTTTGAATAGCAAAAACATAATCACATGAAGGACATTAATAGGCAAGGCCAGTGCACACGTAAGAGGTACAATGTGGAAATTCAAGCTAAAATTTCACATACTTTGAAACGAAAAAAGGAAAAAGTAAAAAAAATGCATACTTTGAAATAATCATGAAGAATCTAAAAATAAAATTTTACCTTTGTAATGTAAGTTCTTTTGGAACATTGTGCTTGGTAATGTAAATAGATCTATACCAATACATAACATGAGGAAATCTCATTCTATTTGAAGGACATGGGTGTCATTTTTGCCATTGAGACAAAAATACATACATACTTTTGTGGATTTGTGTTGATACAAAGGGATGTGCACTTGCTCAACATGAAAGCAATGGATATGTGAAACCATGGAAATATGTCCCAATTAATCCAAAGGGACCACATCCAATTTTGACATGAAAGAGATGCACACTAAAGATGTTATGGTTTCATTGGATCATGATCAAATTTCAAATGTTGTTAGGAAATGCATGTGATCTAATCCCATTATAGATTAATGGTGCTTTTATTTGGCATCTTTAATTCAATGTTCGAAGTTTCAAACTTGAACATGTGTATATTGATTACTATTTTGAATTGTGCTTGCAATGATGTATTTGATAGTATTGTACCATAGGGAAATGAAGAGAATGTCGCCTACCATTTCATGTGATGCATACAAATAAAAAACATGTTGGTGGGATTGTCTCAATTTGGGATTCTACATACTAGATTAGCGACATGGTTGCCATGGATCACCTTTTTTGAAAATTCAGAAAAACATCATGATTATATTATATATAGAGATTTAGACCTTGCTAATGCAAGGATTTGGTGATAGTAGCTTAGATACGACTCATGGAAATCAAAGTGAATAAAGATGATTCGAGGTGATGGAAGGTGGTGGAAGTTAACAATAAACATATTATGAAGGTTTGTAGTTTTATAACCCATTCTTCAAGTGAGAAAAATATAGGTTACTTTTGAGGTTAGTGGTTGGTGCACTAACTTATTGTGCAGTCAGCTAATGTAATGTTTGTATGCATCACTTTATGTATTAATCATTTATGCATTTGAAATTTATTTCCCTGTTGATTGGATTGCATTTTTAATGTTTCTATCAATTGAAAACATTGAAATCATTTCTTAAATTTATATTAATATAATAAAAGCATGTTGAAGTGCAAAGTGCCTTGCACCTATAATCCACAAGCCCTAGTTTAAGTCTGGACTTTTTGTAATTAACCATAATGAGTGGGGCTATTTTGAAGATCACTCATTCTTGATTTTTCAATCTTATTGCTATAGATTCTTGTTTAGTTTGACCATTTCTAGTTTGAGGCTTGGTTCATTTTACATATTGACATTGGTTTGATCATCTTATATGCCTTTATGTTATCCTTTACTAGGAATTGATCTGGTTAAAGACATTGGGACATTGGAAATGGTCATTATATGTTCAAATAACAAAATAAATTAATAAATTCTTAAATTCATCCTCAATGATGCAAGCTTAATGTAGTTTGTGTGAAATCTAAATAACTAATACAATATATGACCCTCAAACTTGGCATTTAAATCTATTGTGTTTGAATTTTAGAAAATGAATACAACCCTAACTTTAGTATTTAATCAAAATGTATAAGTGTTGCCCTTAAATGAAAACTTTATTATTGAATGCATCCATGATATACTCACTTTTATATTTACAACTTTAATTCATGTGTGTATTTATTTATAAAATTAATATAAAGACATAAACAACAAACCATAAACATGACCACCAAAATTGAACTGAGATCTTTGTATTTTTGAATATGAACCCACCGCCAACGAAGTGCTCACTTCCTTTAACTTTGATACAACTTGCTTTTGAAAAGACTATATTTTATTAAACTTTGGTATAAAATCGCCCTTTTAAATTTTAACTAAAACAAAAAACCATGTTATTGAGTGGATTCTTTTATATAGTCACTTTTGTTTTCATTAATTTAAGTATGTCAACCGCCCTCGCTTTTGTTTAACCTGCCCTTGTTTGATTAACTTAATTCTTTGTGTTTGTTTGATTCTAGAATTCTAGTGTTTGATTATATTAGCATAGCAATGTAAATAAAGTTTTTTTAATCCTTTGTGTTTGTTTGATTCTAGAATTAGTGTTTGATGATACTAGCATAGAAATGTAAATAAAGTTCTTTTAATTTTTTGTATGGAAACATTCAACAAATATTAAGATAATTAATTGTGAAAATATTAGGTTTATATCTGATATTAAAGAATGAGATATAAACACTATTTAAATTAAGATATATAACTAATTTTCTAATTATTTAACAACTCAATGTAATTGGATATAAAATTATAAATACGTGTGTTATTGAAAAGTAAGAAATGAAAAATATTTAATCAATCCCATTTTAGATACGATATATGCAATTGTATATATTTTAATGAATTGCATCTATGAATATTTTAAGCTAAAATCACATTAATTAATTAAAAATATAATATTTAAATATTTTTAAAAGCAAGTGGCTAAATGCAAGCACATGACATCTAAGTTTTCATTATTTTATTGTTCACATGTAACATGGTTCATTTATAGAAATCAATGGGTAGCTCTCATTGCAAAATATTTAAATTAGTTTAAGAATTTCACATGAGTTATTTTCCTAATAAATAATAATTAGCTTTGTTATAAGCTATTTTGTCTCATCTGATCAATTATCTTTTTAATGGGATCATTCACATCTTATTCTCTTTTTACATCATCATTGCACAAATTTCTATGCATGACTCTCTCATTCCCCACAGTTTCTGCCTTAAACTTCATTATCTGACCTAGTTTTAGGACCAACGCACCCTGGCCTCTTGTTGGACAACGTTCACCTACAAGTTGCTCCATGGTGGCCTGTGTTGATCACCTATAGGTTGCTCCACGGTGGTCTATGTTGATCACCTATAGGTTGCTCCCCTATGCACCTGCGCTAGTTCTATAAATTCGGGAAAAAGGGAGAGAATCGTGAAGCCTGCATTTCCAGAAGCTTCCAAGATTTGTTGTAACCATTTACCTCAGCTAAAACTTTCGAATCCTATCCTATCCTACATTGGAGTTTCTATCCCTTATCCTTAGATCTCATCCTCCCATCAAGAGTGGATCTCAATCCTAAGATTTGTAAAAGGATAATAACTCCCAACTTACCTCACTCCTCTATATATTTACAACCTTCCATATGCAAGGGGTTGGCTTTTGAGAGTGATTCTACCCTTATGCTCTTGTTGTGAGAGTTATCCTTTCATGCATTTGGGGTGATTGGAGGTGCACTTTGTGACAAAGGAAGGACAAGTCAATAACTTGGAGGAGCTCTTCTACAATATCGACACCTATTTATGGTTGTAACTCACTCCATTTATATCAATATAAAGAGTTCTTTTGTTTTCCTATATGTGATGTCGTTATTTCATATATTTCAATACCATATTGATATTTTGAATGTAGATAGATGATGCTACATAGATCTCGTAGTTTCTTGGATTGTGTTGTCTGGTTGTGCAAGTTCTAATTTTGGTAGCTAGAGCTAAGATTGGAGCATTCTAGCCAAAGAAGGAGAGAAACATATGACATATTCCAAGTAGGTTTCATCCTCTCATCTACTTAATTTAAGGAAAACATTGGGTCCTTTGTCATTCTGTTGTTCTAGGTTAGCCACTAGACCTAGGGGAGATATTTATGTCCGCAGTCATAAATCCTGCATAATAAATTGGCAGCCATATCGGGGAACGATGTATTCCCTTGGTGGTTTCTTTGTCCATTATGTTTGATTTACCTCTTTCATAGACCTTTGCTTCTTTAACCAGCCAAGAAAAAACCTAGGAAGTGATTGCATTGAGTCATTTTCAAATTTTGTGTTGGAACCCTCTTTCTTAGGACCAACGCATCCTCTGGTATGCTAACAGAGCATTGCACCCCAACTGGGCCCTCTCTGTGCCTGTGTTTCAAAGCACTGGTGCCTCTTCTACACCTGTGTTGATTCCAATTTTTGCACAAAATTTTCCTTGTTTGCTCAGTGTTTCTTTGATCAGCCTACCTCTAGTTGTCCTTCCCTAAGTCTTGAGTGCCTTGTGGTCTCTCTGAAGCCTCCATTTGGTTTGCATTTGTGTTTGATTTCCTTTGGTAAGAATTGGTTTCAATTTTTTTTTGTTCTTATCATTAGGTTGTTGCACACTTGTTTCATTTGATCATTGATCGCTTAGAAGAATTGTTGTTCTAGTCCTCATTCTAAAAAGTGCATTTGAATGAGTGATTAGACTTTACATATTAGTTTCTTCATTTTCGAAAATTAAGTGTGGTGAAAAGAAAAATCTTGCATTGGAATTTAGTGTTTTTTGCATCTACATTAATTTAGGAACAATTACATGAAAAGGGAATTGCATTGAGCATATTATTTGCTGCATTTTATATGTTGCATATTGTTTGTCTCTTCCCTTCCTTAGCTAGATTTTTATTGAAGAGAAAGGTTCCATTTCCTCATGCTAGATTTGCATCTTAGGGAATTCAGGTGAATTCGTGGTGAGCCATAAAATTGAAACTTAATTCAAGATCAACTTAACATTTATTGAATCAACCTAAGGAGCATTCATAACCTTAACGCAAACACATAGAGGTCTATGCTAGAGACGTGTTCTGGTATCATTAAACGTAGGAGTTGTCGTTGTTTGCCAGTATCGCATCCCAGGGGTGAAATCTCATTCCTTGTATGTGAGTGTATAAGATCATGCTCCATGTACCTTTGGTTATATTGGTGGCGCTTCATGCATGTAAAGTATATAGGAACACTCTCATCGAACAAAATCGCATTATACAACACTACTACAAACTACACTCCCACGTACCATTGTGCATATTTTGGGAGTCCTCGATAGGTTGTTATTCATCCATACGTAATTGATTATGTCGCCTTGTATACCAGGATACACCGAACACAACATTCATCGAGATTGGTTGTTGTACGTTAAGTCCTTGGTTCGCCAAGGTGTATATTGTAGTTCACAGTTGCTGGTAATCCTTTATGCCTAGATTACCCTTTTTTTTTTTTCTTTCTTCTAATAAAATTTATTATCCAACGTGGAACAACAAGATCCCCCACTCCGTCATTCGCGTAGAATGCAAAATAAGCCTCCTCTTCCACCAAAGGCTACTCCTTGCCGTCGTCAAAAGCATAAAAAAACGCAAACTACCGAATCAGGAAGCTCAGGAACTACTTTTGGTCCCCCTTCTGAATATGATCAACTAGAATCATTTGTACCCTTGAGTACTGAACCCGAGGTTACATCTACTCTTTTTTGTGAAACTGACACAACTGATACTAAATTTCATAAAACCTTGTTGCCTGAGGTTATACAATCTAACCTTATTGAGTCGAAAACTTTATTTCCTAAGGTCATCGAACCTAAGGAGCCTCATCCATATTTACCTGTTACTTTGGATATTTCATATTCTCTTCCTTTGTCTCATACATATTTGCGTACTATAGATATCGACATCGACGATGACACACTTCCACCTGCAATTGTGAGTATCAAGGAGATCCTGCAAGAAGAGCCTCTTCCTTCTACTCATTTGGAGGTACTTTTCCTTTATCCAACCCATCCTCTTCTTCCTCCTCCACCTCCTGTACAAACTCCTTTACCTATTTCTTTTGACTCGCCCACGAATTTCACGTGGCAATCTACATTGGGATTATTGACCATGACTGGAACCAATATGGCTTCACAGCTTGCATCTACCAATATGGTTGAGGCACCAAATTTTGCTTCCAAATCTATGTTTTAGACATCATCAGAGGCACATTTGTATGGTGGCTCGTCCGTCCCACTAGGTTATCAGTCCTTATCTAGTACCTTCTTTGGCGCATCTTTTAGTTTATGGACATCCCCCATGTCTTCCACTTCAAGAATTCCATCTAACACTCTTATGAGTGTTTCTCAGCCTGCTCCTTCTCCTCCTCCTACACTGATAGTTGAACATCAAGTTGGCCCTTATGTTAGTGGGCAAGGTCCTCTTCAACAACCCAACTATCCTTATGCTGGGTACCCTCCACATTGGGAGCAGTTACCTCTATCATCCCCTCCTCCTTTGGCAGGGGGTAAACCTTTTGTTGGTATACCTCAAATTGGTAACTAGCCTTATTATGGTCCTCCTTATCCTGGGATGGCTACTAGTGTCTAGCATCCTACTTTTCTCATTCATCCTGGTTCGATGTTGTGTTCATTGTTTGTTTCCCAACCTGTTCCATCTTCATCTCAAGTTCCTATTTCTCAATCTATACCTCAACAAGCTCAAATTCATGTAACTCAACTTGCATAGGCCATGATCGCATTTTAACCCATTCCTTCAGTATTTGGTACCTATCAGGTCCCACTTACTTATCCTTTACAAGTTCCTTTACAATTGCAATCACTTGCACAAGGTATTCCTCAAATTCCAATAGGATAGACTGTGTATGCCATGACACAGTCTCAATCGATCCCTCTTTCTTATGGGATAATGCAAACTCCCATCAGGAAACAATATAGACCTTATCACAATATTCCTTAGGTGCCTTTTCAAGACCATAAAATTCATGGTTACCCTGGGGCTGGTCAAAAAGGTCATTTATATCATGGCTATCAGGATCCTCCTTATTCTAGTACCTAGGTTCCTTATTACCAGAACCCTCCTTATCCAGGAAAGCGAGTGTTTGTTGCCTAGGATATTCCTTCATATCCAGGTCATCCTCCGCCAGACTTTAATCGACAATTGCCTTTTGTAGCCACTCTTGAGTTTCTAGATTTGACTTAGCTCACCAACAACCTCATTTTTCATTCGCCTTGGTGATCGATTATTCCTACTAAATTGCCTTTTGATATCCCTAAATTCAATGGGAATCTAGGAGAAGACTCATTGACGCATGTCATGGTGTATCATCTATGGTGTTCATCAAACTCCATTAATGATGATTATATTTGACTTCGTCTTTTCCAAAGAACGCTTATGGGTATCACTGCTAAATGGTATATCGATTTACCCAAATATTCATTCCATGATTTCAACACCTTAGACACAACCTTCCTCACGCATTTCCAGTTTCCCATCAGATACAAAACTGGAATGGAATTGTTAACCAACTTCAAACAATCTGATTCCACTCACATTTCAGATCACATTCATGAGTGGAGGCGTCGTCATCGGTTGGTCAAAACTTATGTTCCCAATAAATTTCTCGTGGAATGGTTTACCAAATATTTTTTGGCACCCATAACAGAAGATGTGGCCAAAGGTGGAGTCGTGAATGAAGAACAAGTAATTTCTCATGCACAATATTTGGATTTGGTTTATACCCAATCTGGCACGCTCTATGATAAGATACCGAATGCTCTGAGACCTTTGAATATTTTTCCTCCTCCTCTTGGTAAAGAATCTCATGTTGTTGATGGAATTATTGGTTCTACCATCTTACAGATAGCGAGTAAACCATCTGGTATTGCTCCACCCGCATTTGCTCAAAACCCTCAATCCCATCCTCCTGTAGCTTCTGCTTCCGAGATAAATGTCGTTTCATCTGATAAAGGCAAGTCTCAACAACAACCTAGAAGCAAGAAGAAAGGAAAAGTTAAGAAAAAGAAAGATCCATCTCCGCAGGATAAACAAACAAATCAGTCTTCTAATGAGAAACAAAAGCCTTGATATCCTTTCTTAATTTGCAATGAGGAACACTTTACACATGATTGTCCTCAATGTGCTGAATTGAATCATTTTCTTAAGTCCTCCACTTCTCTTGCAGTGTTGACCAACCTGTTTCCTAATCAAGAGACTCATATGGTTGCTTGGGACCCATCTTCCTCTAACAAGGGTTTTGATGCTTTCCTCTTCAAAGCTAAGATCTAATGTTTTGGTAGCCACTCGAAACAAGGATTATGGTAATGTGAATCCACTGAATGGTCAGGCTACTGATCAACCTACCAGTTCGGCACCATCCTCATTAGATCCCACTCCGCCATCAATTCCTACTGAATTTAATAGTAAACCTCTAAAGGGCGTTATTCATAAGTCAACTTTCAACCCTCGTGCAAGATCCATTCATAATTATAACATAGTTGAAGACTTGGCTTAGTCTCTATCAGTTATGTCAACTCTTAAGGTGTTGCAGAAGTTCCCTGCCCAAAAGAAGGCTTTACTTTCAGCTATCAGATGTGTGGATCCATCGGATCCCAACCTTGTTTTCTCTCAAGAAACTATACCCCTTGGCTTCCATCTCAATTAACTTTTATAATCCAAGTCATTGTACGTGGTAATAATATTCATCGTTCTATCGTGGATGAGGAAGCCTCGACTTGTATTATGTCCATGTCTTGCTGGAAGGCGATTGGTTCTCCTCAATTGAGTCAGTTACCTACTACATTGAAAGCCTTTGACGGGACAACATACAAGCCTTGCAAGATTTTGAACTCCCTGCAAGTTGAATTATAGACAAAATTGTGTCCATAGAAGTAAAATTTATTGATGGGCCTTTCGATTACAATCTTCTATTGGGACGTATGTGGGTTTATGCCATGGTTGTTTTCATATCGCCTTACTTTCATATGATTGCCTTTCCTCATAAAGGCAAGATTGGCGCCATAGACTAACTCACCTTTTTCGCCTCTGATTCACATGTTACTAGAAGTGTCCCTCTTGTAGGGACTCTACAGTCATATCAGCATGTCGAAGTTGGATTGTTGAAGGACTCTTCACTTATGGGAACCTTTTCACTCCCTCCTCCTCTCCTCCCCGACATCTTACCTTTGGTAGCCTATATCAACATAATATCTTCTTCTACTATCCTAGTTGATTCATGAATTGTACCAAATGAAACTGACATCCAAAGTTTTGGTGACTGAATGTCGCTAAGCCCCATTGAGCTAGATTACAAAGCCATTTATTTCGCTTGCATGGTTTCTTCCTTTGATTCACTTAATTAGGTAGATAGATCATTGGATTATAGTACGTCTTCCAATCCTTTCTCACATGTATTCCCAACCGATGAAAGCATCATGGAAATCATGATGTCGGACGATGCATCGTGGGATGAACATCACCATCGTTCCTCCTTACCTGATTCCATTGAGGATAGTCTCAATGACATATATGCATCCAATTTTGCCGAAATTTTTACGAATTCTATGTCTATTCACGAGGTCGATTCAGAAAAGAATCTGTCGAATATCAAAGAGACAATACCTCTTGATATTTCCATTAAGTCAAGCGTTTTCAAAAATCTACACATTGGAGCATCATGTTCTCCATCTGAGATCTAAACTGATTGAGCCATTTTCCATGAGTTCCAATATGTCTTTGCCTAGACCTACAAGGAGATGTTAGGCATCGACCCAAATATAGTTGTACATGAAATTAAGATGTATCCTAATGCCAAACCAGTCTGGTAGTGCCTTTGTCTGATCCATCCCAAGAAATCTACTAATATTAAGGTTGAAGTTTAAAAGCTTCTTTGATTTGGTTTCATATACCATGCTCCTTTAACTGATTGGGTGTTGAATGTAGTTCTTGTCATGAAGAAACAAGGCACCATTCAAGTGTGTGTCGATTATCGGGATGTGAATCGTGCATGTCTGAAGGAAAATTATCCCACCCCATTTATTAACCATATTGTTGAAGACTGTGCTGGCTGTGAAATGTATTCATTTATGGATGGATTTTCAGGCTATAATCAAATCAACATTCTCCTAATGAACCAACTTAAGACTAATTTTATTTGTCCCTGGGGCACTTTCACCTATAGGAAACTCTCATTCAGTGTAGAGAATAATAGGGCCACGTTTCAACATTCCATGGATTACGCTTTTCATGATATCAAACACATTGTTCAACCATATTTTGATGACCTCCTTTCTCACTCCAAGCATCATATTGATCACCCAATGCACCTTCGGGTTATTTTCCTTCGTTGTAGACATTATAATATTCGACTTAACCCACACAAATGTGTGTTTTATGTCAGTTCTAGTTGACTCCTAGGTTTCATTATATCGAAATAAGGAATTCATATTGATCCATTAAAAGTATAGGCAATTGTTGATTTTCCTGAACCTTCTTCACTTGTTCAGCTTCAACGACTTCAAGGGAAATCTAACTTCCTACGAATATTCGTCCCTAATTACGTTGAATTAAACAAAGGATTTACTCACTTGCTGAAAAAATGGATTCCCTTCCATTGGGATGACGCAACTCAGAAAGTGTTCGATGCTCTGAAAGATGTACTAGTTCGGGCATCTCTTCTATATCCCCCTGACTATCAGTGTGATTACTTCATGTATCTTGTTGCTTCCATTTCTACTATAAAAATGGTATTGGTCCAAGAAGATGATTTAGGGATTAAACATCCCATTTACTATCTGAGTCAAAATATTAACGATACCGAGATTCAATATTCCCACGTAGAAAATATGGCTTTTGCAGTCATTCAAGCCATACAAATATTTCACAATTACATCTAACTTTGGAAAACTATGGTCGTTTCGGATTGGAACCCTATGACATACATTTTTTCACGTCAATTGCTGCGAGGCAAGTACTGGAAATGGATTGTCATTTTACAATAATTTGACCAAGAATTCATGAAATCCAAGTCGAAGAAATCCCTATTTTTCACAGAACTAATGTGCGATCTCCCTTCCCCTAATTCAGAATATACATCTGAAGATTATATTCCCTACAAGTCATTTTTTCTAACCTCATCATCTGACCTGTAGTATGGATATTTCCTAATTTATCTCCAAACCTAGACTTTCCAGTCTAATACCTCTCGCTCGAAGCAACGATGAATTTGTTACCAAGCCTGAATTACATCATTATCGACGACACCATTTACAGTCATGGTATCGATACGATTCTATGCAGGTGCCTCACACTTGAGGAGGCTGAGAAAGTCCTAAATGAATGCCACTCGAGGGCATGTGGCAGACATTTATCTGGTTATGATACCGCCTAGAAAATTTTACGCGCTAGTTACTTCTAGCCTACCATTTTTCAAGACTGAATCCTCGTTGTCCAGAAGTGTCATGCATGCTAGATATATGATTGTAAGGCCCATGCTTCGCCCACTCCATTTCATCTCGTTATTGTTGTTGGTCCCTTTGCGAAATGGGGTATCGACTTTATGACATGTAACCCTCACTCGACTGAGGGGCATGGTTATATTATTGTCATTGTTGACTACTTTACTAAATGGGCCGAGGAAATGCCTACATTTAACAACACTAGCGAAACGACTGCATACTTCTTTTTCAACCATGTCATTGCACAGTTTGGTGTTCCACAAGTAATAGTTACAAATCAAAAAAAAACATTTCCAGAATCATATGATGACTGAACTAACTGCTGAGTTGGGGCTTTCCCATGAACGTTCCACTCCCTACTATCCTCAGGAATGGACAGGTTGAGGCCATCAACAAAGTTCTTAATATGATGCTTCAATGTATGGTAGGGGTCCACAAATCGAACTGGCATTTGCTTCTTTATTTTACTTTGTGGGCATATCGAACTTCAGTCAGGACTGCTACCGAGTTCACACCCTTTCAGTTGGTGTATGATATGGAATTTATCCTCCCAATTGAATGCAAAATTCCATCATTGAAACTAGATGTTGAACTCCTCCTTTCCACTTCTATAGAAGAGGAGCGTCTTTTACATCTGACTCGTTTAGATGAAACTCGACGCGATGTTGCTATAGATAATGAAGCTCATTAAAGATGCATCAAGGCACAATATGAAAAGAGTGTCAATCATCGTGTCTTCTTGGAGAGTCCTTGTTCTTCTATATGAATAGGATTATGATAAGTTAGGTTCAAGGAAGTTTAAACCCATGTGGTTAGGTCCATACATTGTCAAGCGAGTCGTTGCAAAAGGGGCCTACGAGTTAGTAGATTTTGATGGAATTCCCTTGGTGCAACCTAGAAATGTGTTGTACCTAAAAAAATACTATGCTTAATCTCAAGTGTAGTTTTCACTGTGTACATATTGTTTATAGGTGTGTTGAGTGTGTTTGCAGTGTGCCTTTTCAAAGTTCTACACAATTTTTGTTGATTCCCTTTTATGTTTTTTTTGTAAATGTTGGTATCGCTTGAAACTTTCATTGGTTATGTTGATGGTATCAGTCGTAGTACTCAGAACTTATCTTCCGTTGGGCTATATTTTCTCTGAATGGCGAGTTAGTGAGTCTACAAGGGATTTGTATTGGTCGCTCCACCAACAACATCGTTGAGTATAACACAATGGTCAAGCTACTGTCTGATGTTATTGCACATGGTATCCATCATTTAGTCATTAGACTTGACTCACAACTCATAGTACTACAACTTGCTAGTTTCTATTAAGTTAGAAGTACCACCATATTACACATGGTTTTAAGAGTTCTTCTTCTAGAAAGACATTTCTATTTCATACAATATGAACACATTTCTAGAAATATAAATACATTGACAAATGCCCTAGCTAATCATGTTTTAGACAGACATTTGCAATGAATGTATTTAATTTGCAATTCTCATCACATCATATTGAAAATACAATAGAAACCCAAAACACTATATATGTGTGTGTGTGTGTGTGTGTGTGTGTGTGTGTGTGTGTGTGTGTGTGTTTGGTTTTACAAAAATTTGTGCCCGAGATACATATGGAATGCATCACCCATATAAAAACTACATGCAATGATCTAAGTAGATAAATCAAAGGTGCTCATGATAGAATGACACTGCACTAGCCATCTTGCGCAGTAGTTGACTGATAAGACTAGGCACTCCTATGGCGTATGACTAAAGTCACAACGGAATTAATTATGTGTGTCACCCCTTCCATGTGGCTCTCTACCTCTGATATGACCTCTGCTATATCCGGATCTCATAGCATATCCCGTCCTACTAAAGTGACCTGTTTTGGTTCTACTGCCTCCTCTTGTTGTCATTCCTCTACACGACGAAGATATGAAACACCAATAGGTTGAACTAGTCCCACATTTGCATGAAACATCAATAGTTTAGTCTCAGAAACATCAAAAAACACACACAAAAAATTGTAAAACTTTCAAAACTTAAAAGGTTGAAATTTCTTACCTGAAGCACCCCATTCCTCACCCTCAGGAAGCATGAGCTCAAGGTCATCACGGAAATCCATGCATGCATAAGGATAGTTGTTGATCATAATAAAATGTATTTGCAGCCATCCAAAGAAGGATGGTGTGAAGCTTATCGTTGATGGTCCTGCATGTCAGGACATATGGTCTATCCACCTCCTCGTCTATGGCACCCTCGGATCGATGAGTTCGAGTGTGATCTGTTGGGGCTAAAGCAATGGAAACCATTCTAGTGCAAAGGAAACTAAGATCACATCATATCCAAAGTTATTTAGTTTTCCCTCTTTTTCTTTAGAAAGTTGTTCTTTCATATTGACCAAAACCCCCTCACTCCAGTTGAAGAGTGTTGGCTCTAGACACTCCAACCCATATTGCACGTATGATCTACTTGCCACATGCAATGTGGAGCTACCTGCCAATCTTACGATAATGAATGGGATTGTTCTCAAAGGTAAGTGGGTCACATATTTTATATTGATCTTTCCATCCTTTGTTGGTTATGCTCGAGGTCTATAATAGGTGGTGATTTAATCTTTCACTGTCTCCCCACCACTTCTCCCGCCTTGGAGAGATATGGGGGCACCCCTCATGGATAGTTTTTTCAGAAAGTAGATATCCTCTACATTTGTCTCGACCAGATGTTCCCCAAACTTGAACGCTTGTGCTTGAACATCCCATAAATGAACAAGGTATTTTAACAACTCCATTTGTTGTCTGATACCATGAATTCAGAAGAATTTTAGTAATCCACAGTTATTTCATGCTTGGATGGTAGAAGGATCATTTGTTGCATTTAAATATTGTTCCTCGTGTTCTCTTTCTCTCCATATGAAAGCCAGTTTATGCTGATGAACCCCTAAAACATCAACAAGAGATTCATTAGGATCATTTTCATGCAAAAAACTTGACAAATTTTGAGGAAAAGTTGATGAACAAACTTTAGATTTTCATCCCACACACCCTAGAAGAGAAAACAAGAGCATTGCACCCCTGCCTGCAGTGCATGACAACTTAGGTGCAACGCACTTTTTGACCCTTTAGGCCTACGTTGGTCCTAGGGTGAAATTTTGGAACCCTAGGGCCCTCAAAAACTTAGAAATTTTGCTTGAAATCATAAAATGGAACCACTAAAAGAAAGAGAAGGATTTTGGCTCTTGCCTAGAAGCGACGATACTCGAAATCGTCCACTAGATTGGTCATAATCAGTTGCAGGAGATCGAGGGGAAAATTACTCATAACTCTCACTGTTGAAGGTAAATGTGAACTGGTAAAGATGAACAATCATTTTTGAGTATATATGGTCATATTTTTCATTATTTTATTCATATTTAATGTTTGACCTAGTCATGATTCATTTTTACTATGAAACATGCATGTTTAATCCTTTCTGTGTTGTTCTGAGTAGGTTGAAAATTGTTAACAGATTTTGTTGTGCTTTAAACAAGTTATTTTGACCGAAGAGTACACCTTTATCTCTTTTCCGGGCTCTTTAAACCTACGAAAAAGGAACCCTTTAGATTCCTCTTTCAACTCTTTTCAGACTCCCAAAACATGAAAAGATTGCCGAGCACTTGTCTTTTCGAACTTGTAAAAGTAAATGAAAAGACATCTACCCAGTATAATTTTAACCCTTTTCCAGACTGAGGTAGACTAACTATGAAAAATGAATACCTTAGTCGAACATGGCTAAGAGGTTCTCTTGGGTATTTTCTTCTACCTTTTCGTTCCTAAGAGACTACCTACAAAAAGGAACATCTGGATTTTTCTTTTTTACCTCTTTTTCAAACTCTCTAAACATGAAAAAGAAGTCGAGTTTTACCTTCGTTGGACTCGTTAAAACATCAAAAAATGATGGACTTGTCAAGCATGACAAGACCAAACCACTCCTTCTCATGGTTCATTAAATATAATCTGAGGGATTCATCTGAAGGATGGACTTATAGATCAAGTATATGTTATCCTCCTCAAGCTTGTTAAAAAATAAATAGGTACCAAGTAGTATGGTTGGGGAAATTGGGAAAATAGGGTACTCCATTTATTAATGGAAGCAATTTGCTCTTGGACACAACACTCTTCCACTTCATCTATGTGGTTGTTGGGTTGGGTAATCTGCTTGTCTTTCGGTTCATCATACCTTTACAGAACCCCCATTTCAGTTTTGGGTCAATGTTGCCAACTCCATTTCAGTGTCACCAGAGTGTTCAAGAGAAGTCATTCAACTTATATCCGTTATAATACTCTTAACCCTTCATTCCATGTTTTCCATTCCTGATCTAGTTCCATATCAACATATTTTTTTCTCAATCATCATACCCATTTTGTGTTGTTAATGGGGGATACATCAAGGCCCTCCTGGGACAAGTCACTTCCTGTCGACCTCAACACATTACCTAGGAAGTTGACTTCGAAACACCAATTAGTACCTTGGTCCTTGCATACATCAATGGAAGGTTTCCTTGATATTAGTGACAAGCTTACATCATTGGCCTTCGACCGAAAGGTTTTGTGTGGTGTTCAACATCAACTCATTATTCACACCATACAGATTGTACTTGAGTACCTTGAGAGTCATTAACATCATTGGTGGTTTCTCTCGTGTCTGTTAACGATTTACATCATCGGCCTATAATAAAATGGTGTCTACCATTTTCGACCTTAGCTCTTTGATTCACATGGTTAGACTCGTACCTTGGTTGGTCGTGTGAATGAGATAGAATACCTTGAATCTAGTTTCCACCCTCTGAGATGTGATTTCAAGATTATATAGAGATAACTATGTATGATGGCTATGATCATACTAGCAGTCATCATGTTATGATTCCATCATCAATCATCAATGGACATGTATTTTTATCATTATACATGTTATGTTAGCTTATGTGATGAGTATGGGTGTGCCTCCCTCAACAAAATAATCTCATGATATAAATGTATTGTAACAGAAGACGATCTCGCCCGTTGTTCTTGATCCCAACTTGTCACAAGGTAAAGCACTTTAGTCGTCAGTCATCATCTCTGACTTTGTGCTTTAGGGGACACTCTGTTATAGGATATTTTATCTCATCTAATAAATTGGCCTCCTAATGGGCTCATTCACATCCTATTCCCCCTTTACATCATCATTACACAAATCCCAATGAATGAATCTCCCATTCCCAACATTTTCTACCCTAAACTGCATCATCTGAGCCAGTTTTAGGACCAAGGCACCCTAGCCTCTTGTTGTACAACGTTCACCTATAGGTTGTTCCATTATGGCTTGCGTTGATCACCTACAGGTTTCTCCCCTTTGCACCTACGTTGGTTCTAGAAATTCAGGAAAAGAGAGAGAATCCTGAAGCCTCCATTTCCAGAAGCTTCCAGGATTTGTTGTAACCATTTACCTCAGATAAAACTTTCGAATCCTATCTTATCCTACCTTGGAGTTTCCATCCCTTATCCTTAGATATCATCCTCCCATCAAGAGTGGATCTCAATCCTAATATTGGTAAAAGGATAAGAACTCCCAACTTACCTCACTCCTCTATATATTTACAACCTTCCATATGCAAGGGGTTGGATTTTGGAGAGTGATTCTACTCTTATGTTTTTGTTGTGAGATTTATCCTTTCATGCATTTGGGGTGATTGGAGGTGCACTTTGTGACAAAGGAAGGACAAGTCAACAACTTGGAGGATCTATTCTACAAGATTGACACCTATTTATGGTTGTAACTCACTCCATTTATATTAATACAAAGAGTTCTTTTGTTTTCCTATATGTGATGTCATTATTTCATATATTTCAATACCATGTTGATCTTTTGAATGAAGTAGATATATGATGCTACATAGATCTCGTACTTTCTTGGCTTGTGTTGTCTAGTTGTTTAGGTTCTAATTATTGCAGCTAGAGCTAGGATTGGAGCATTCAAGCCAAAGAAGGAGCAAAACATACAACATATTACAAGTAGGTTTCATCCCCTAATCTACTTACTTTAAGGAAAACATTGGGTCCTTATTCATTTTGTTGTTCTAGGTTAGCCGCCAGACCTAGGGGAGATATTTCTGTCCTTAATCATAAATCCCGCATAACAAGCTCTCATTTCAAAAATATTAAAATTAATCTAAGAATTTCACATCATATAAATGGTTTCTTCTCCTAACTAATCATAAGTTAACTTTACATGCTTAATAATATTGTGATGATGATATATAATGACATTGTGTTATGGTTGATTAGTTTAGATTTATAAATTAAAGAAAAAATTGAAAGCTAATTCTTCACTTACCTTATGTAAACAAGAAGCAATATGCATTATATATCGAATTATATATATATATATATATATATATATATATATATATATATATATATGTGTGTGTGTGTGTGTGTGTGTGTGTGTGTGTGTGTGTATATATATATGTATGATTATTGTTCATATAAAAATACTCATCATTGATGGTTTACTATTTTGATTCTCAAGAACCCTATCCTCTCTTACAAGAACCCCACTGATGTAGGAGCATCGACCCATCCTCTGAAAATTCAGCAAGAACCACTTCTAGAAGGAAAAAATGAGAAAAAAATGCATCAAAAAGCAAGGAATTTGCTAAAAAACTTGAAAAATCAAATCCATGAGGGGTCTTAGAAGTTTGTTAAGAGCTTTGTAAAAAAAATCCATGTTGAGAACTTTGTGAAAAAAATACATGTTGAGAGTTTTGTGGAGAGGATCATGTTGAGAGCTTTATGGAGAATATCATGGATCTTGAAATGATGCACAAGATCGTAATTTCCTCTATAAATTGTAGCCTTTGGGCATTGAAAAGAGGCAGTCAATTGGATGAATATTAGACCGTCAAGGCGCCATGTAATAGCATAGCAATTTAGTTAATTTTAATGCCTTGTTTATATGATTATGTTAATGTGCATGTTGATTTAATGCATTTATGGTTTGTTGCATAGATCCATTGACTTTGTTTGATGAATTAATGTTGCATGTTGACCACAAGGTTGTTAAATTTTTGCAGTGGAAGCAAGGATGAGCTGAGTTCGTGGGTTCATAACTCACAGGTCCCAAGATCGAACTAGAAAAAAGATTGAAAATGATAAACCCATAAATCATTTGCATCAAAGTGGTATCCAAACGTAGAAGATTCTTGCATGTAGTCTAAAGGATAAGCAGCGGAAGAAGGTACAAGTTGATTGAATATTTGGTAAGATATTTTTTTTCTCTGTGTAGGTGATAGTAAAGGAAGGTGAGAAGATTTGTAGTAGCCTAGAGCAAGGAGTGCTCAATTGGTTCTAGAGGAAAGAACCAGGGAGATGCCAAGAGCCCAAACTCAAGAGAAAGTTTGGTGAAGCATCATGTAGCAAGGTGGAGACTTGTTACTATAAAGGCGTGTTGCAACTCATGAGTTGAATTTGTTACAAGAAGACCATAAAGCATATGACCAGGAGGTCATAAATTTTTTTACCTTGGGAGTCTGATGCAGGAGCATCAACCCATCCTTTGAAAAATCAACAAGAACCACTTATAGAAGGAAAAATGAGAAAAAGAACATCAAAAGGCAAGGGATTTGTTAAAAAGCTTGAAAAAACAAATCCATGAGGGATCTTAGAAATTTGTTAAGAGATTTGTGAATTCCATGTTGAGATATTTGTGGAGAGGATCATGTTGAGAGCTTTATGCAGAAGATCGTGGATCTTGAAATGATCCACAATATTGTAATTTCCTCTATAAATTGTAGCCTTTGGGCATTGAAAAGAGGCAGCTAATTGGATGAATATTAGACCTATTGAGGCGACGTGCAATAGCATAGAAATTAAGTAAATTTTAATGCCTAGTTTATGTGATTATGTTAATGTGCACGGTGATTTAATGTATTTATGGCTTGATACATAGATTCATTGACTTTATTCAATGAATTAACGTTGCATGTAGACCACAAGGTTGTTAAGTTTTTTCAATGGAAGCGAGGATGAGCTGAGTTTGTAGGTTCATAACCCATAGGTCCCAAGATTGAACCAGTAAAAATATTGAAATCAATAGGCCCCATATATCATTTGCATCAACCCGCTCTAGTATTTGGGAATAATATTTCAAAACCCAAAAATGCCATTCAGTAGAATACAATTTGTCCTCCTTAACAACCAATATTCATGTTTTCTTGCAAATTTAGTTATCTTGCCATATCAATGCCCATTAAAAGTAATGTTGTAGGGATTTTTTTTTGTGAAAACATTATTGATGTTATGAACCTAGTTCTATCCTATGTTCCAAATGTCATTAAATACTTGATGACTACATTCAAATTTTTGGAAGATATTCTCATTTGATTTTTGGAACTTGTCCACAATGTTCTCCTTGTGTTTTCTATTAGTGGTGCCACTAAATTATATATATACCTCATGAGGTAAGGTTGGAATTACTACGGTCTTTGAATATCTCCCATGTACTTAGTTAATAGTAGAAAAAAAATCAATCTATATGGTTTCATAAATAACTCCCCCACCAAGTTTGAGCATATCCTTTAGTTATGATGAGGTAAATGTTGTTTTATAATCTTTAATTACTTTATGTGTGTTGACATATATATCCATTTGTTACAACCAATGAAGCAACATAGTGATATTGACATTGTGTTCTTTGGGCTTGATACTCTCTTGAGCTTCTACTTTGAACATAAGTTAGAAATATGAGTTATTGAAACTTGCCCTTTGTTTCTCTGGTTCTTCTCTATATTTAGGTTTGTCACATGAGGAAATTTTCTCATTAGATCTAGACCACTACTTGAAGGGTCCAAACTTGCTCTCTAGGGCAACCATCAATACTACCATACTCATGTAAACATTGAAAACTTCACTTCCAAATCTGAAAAAACTTTCCTTCAGTTAATCATATAATATATTTACATGTTGATTTACCATGTTTGAGGCTTCATACTACTAGAATTTTGTTTTGCATCTGACATGGTAGGAAAATTAGATCAGGGATACATGCAATTTTTTCATGTCCTTGTTTCACCTCTTTTCATCTCCCCCTTTATATCCTTATGTGTCCTTTTTGGCATTTCTTTTATCCTATTTGCACCTAATATTGTGTCAAGGTTCATCCTTGTTTCTATCCTAATATGTTTATAGCATCGACTTATTTGACGCCCTTAGAATATGTTTTGGTATCCTTATTATGTCCTATCATTTATGCTTGTGTATTAAGGTTTTAGTTTCATGCCTTATGCACGACCTTTGAATCAAATAGGTGGGTTATTCTAGGGGTGAGGTGTGGCTTAGCCATGTAGAAACGATAAATGATTTCAATATGTAGGATGGGTCATTTCATGAATTGTATGTTATGTTATTTTAATTTTACTAAATAATCTAACCCTACTTCTACATCTATCTGTGCAGTATGGGCTACCAATGGATTGGCCTCTTTTGGTTTTAAGTAGCATACTAGGGTCATTGGTTTCAAATGGATTTATCATATGGGTTATACAAGTGGTGGAATTGACAAATATTTGAAAGGTATTTTTACCCTTATTAAGCTTGATATGGGACTATTGGAGCATGCCTTTAATATTTTGAGACTTCCTACTAAGTTACATTATGGATTCTTCTAAAAATGTTAGTTTGTAGGATCTATATCTTGCATTATATTCTTCATCTAATACGACTTAATAGGAACCTTATCATGCACCATTTATTGATTCATCTATTAATGTTATGCCAAAGTTTTAGTTTTATGATTCTAATATTTCTTTTATTATTGAATCATAATGCCCAAAACTTGCTTCCTCTATTCATTTGATGCTAGATTATTTTCCATCCATATCTTAGTTATATCAATTCACTAATGATTTTAATTAGATGAATTCTTGTGCATTTCCATCTAGGTATCAATGTTATTTTTAGTATTTTAGCATTTCTTCTTATATATCATTAGTGAATAGACATAAAAGGTAAAATCTGGGATCACTAACTATTAGGACCTATCATGGTTGGATTGACAATTTGCAAGGGAAAATTGAAAATTTGATTGAGGAAGCCATATTGATGTGTATTGTGACTATATAATTACATAGTCATGATTGTTCTTTTTTATTGATTAACCATAACAATAATCTCCAAATTTGAAAACTTTTTCTATGCCTTTTTTGGTTGTTTGTGCTGCACAAGGCTAGTGTAAGATAATTTTATGGTGAGAATACCATCTTGTTGCATGTAGTATTTGGAGCACTTTTTGAACTACTGATGATCATCGAAGCATGTTTATGTTTTTTATTTTCTTAGTAAACATCATGAGTGCATGGTCATGAGCTTCTTTTCCATCTATGTCATATTTTGTAGATCGTTAAACAACTTTTTGGGATTTGAGCTCCTAATTTGATCACCCATGCATATGCTCTTTCACACTTGGGTTTGAGTTTCCTTATGTTTTCTTCACTATTGATGAAGAGGTTATACAAAGTCACTTTTTGGAGGTTGTAGTTTTGAATCAAGAGTATTTACTTTCTTCATCAATGCTACAGAGATTTGTGTCAAGGCTTTGTGAACGCCACAATTTTGTAGTTTAACTCTTCATAGAGTTTGTGTTTCACTTTGCCATTGTTAGGTTGTTGTTATCAATACGGGTCACTATTGTATCCCTACTATATACTTATCATGAGGGATTATTAATATGTTTAAATGACCTTTTTATGACATATATTCTAAATGTAAAATAAGGAGAAAGTTGGAATGTAATATTTAGTTGGTAAAATACCTCTTATGTCATTTTTCTATAAATATGTCCCTAAGTCAATCTAAGGAGGACGATGAAGATAAATTGAATAGTTTTTACTTGTGGCTTGAATAACCCTTAATCCCATTTATAGTGTCATTTAATGGTAGGTATATCTCACATGGGTGGTTGATAAGTGAACTTTATTGTCCCATGTTTTATGGGTTCATTAGAAACAATTATAAACCCCACACCTATATATTTAATATTTTAATTTATTTATAATCACAATGTAATATACCAAATGTATACCACCTATATTGATTCTTTGATTATGATTTACCCACCATACAATTATGTGGATCTATAATGAGATGTGCACATGTAAGTAGAATATTATCTTCCTTTCTATTAAATATTAAATATTTTTTGTGTGGATTTTATTTTGCTCAATACCATTTTCTAACAATTCAACACTCTTAACACCTTGACACTTAATCATTTTTTACATAATTGTATTTATTTTTTTTAGAAAAAGTCACTTGTTTAATTTTAATTAGAAAATTATAAGTGATTTATTGGTCATGATATTTATACAAGAACTAGGAAAAATGCATATAATATACTTTTTAATACATCTCCCAATGTGAACTATTCTATTTTCTTCACCCACCATAATCCCCTTAGGTTTTGTGCAATAGTAAAGAAACATAACAATGCTTGTGCACTATTTTAAATTTTAAAATAAACTAAAATAGTGCATAAATGCTACCATAATAGCATTGACATCAACTATATTTTATTTTATTACATTCGATAACAACATATAAAAGTAGCTAAATTCACTTTGTTGGATCTAAACCATGGAATTTACAAAAGGTAACAAGGAACTACCCCATCTTGCAGTCTCCTCGCAATCATCTATAAATAGTTAGAAAAATTCCTTGGTTATGGAACTGGTCTCTTTGTTATGGTGAAAAATATGTTTGATAAAAGTTGGGAGATATTTTCTAGGTTTTCAAAGCTTCAAATGGAAACATAAAGAGGATGCTTGAAAGTGTTCTCATTCAATGGTCACCTCAATCACCATAAATTATTGTGGATATTTTATCAAAATAGTTCATCATAACATATCTTATAATATTATGAAAGATTTTATCATGCAATGCTTTAATTAAGGTTTAGTAATATTATTAGTTCAATGCATGAAAATATTAAAATACTTGATATTGAAATGAAATTATCTAAACAAATAATACACCACCAACATAATGAATACAATACCTACCTTGGGGAAAAAAATTTAACTAGAAGGTGAGGTCTATGCTATGCACTTTTATTCTTTGTTATGAAATGTGAATACAAAGAAATGGGCACTCACTATGGAGTTTCCATGGATAATTTGTTGAGCATAGTTATTAAAAGATCTTATACTTCCTTTGTTTTGCTTTAGTATCTCACTTCTAGATGCTTTGTTCAAACTATGGAACAATAAACAATACAATGAGATTGGAACCCATCCCTTTCCTAATGGTCTAGCATTTAACATGGCGTGATAGTTTTCCACTATTAGGGTTAGGGTTGTTGCATGCCTAGAGTCTTGATTAGGGGTATGGTTTTGGACTCTCTAGAATATTGTTGAAATTCCACACACAATTAGCTCCACATGTGTGAGTAATGTGATCAAACATTATGGGGGGTTCTAAGGGAGGAGCGAGGGTTTCTAACCAGAGGTGCCTAGGGTTTGATGTTAATGGTGTTCAGAGGGGGAGGAAGCGGAGCTCCCTCCTAACATAATGTGGTAATGAACAAGGGGAATGGGATCAAGGTAGGTTTCGATGGTCAGGAAGATGTTATGTCAGAGAATGTCCAAGGTACGATTGGAGTAGGTGGGAACAAACATATAAGAGATGAAGACAAAGGTCCGATAGGAAAGAAAGAAAATCAACAACACCAACAAAATTCAAAAGGTTCCACAGGGTCGTGTAAGCCAAAAACAACGTTGATCCCGACAACATTGATCATTAATCCTGAGACTCAGGCCTTCAGAGATTGTATGAGGTCATATGTTGTCATATGCAAGTTTATGGGCCTTTGGCCCACAAAAAAAAGCCTTGTGTGACTGGATCAAACATCATTGGAAATCGAGAGGGGAGATAGAGCTACATCTAGGGTCTAAAGGTTTTTTTACGGTGGTCTTCGCCAATATGGAAGATAGAGACCGAATCTTTGATGGTGGTCCCTACTTTTTTGCATCAGCTAGTTTATATATGCAGCCATGGATGGAGAATTTCACCTCAGAGAAGGAAACCTTTACCAATGTTCCAGTCTGGTTCTGGTTTTACTCCCTTCCCCTACGATTATTGGCTTCCTTCAACTTTAAAGCTAATAGGAGACACACTAGGAAAATATATTAAAATATCAGAAGCAATGCTACAAGGAAGATATACATCGTATGTAAAACTCTGTGTGGAAATGGATGTTTCTGGGGCACTACCTAAAGCATTCAAGCTAGAGTTCACGGACGAAGTTTAGCTATAAGATGTGGACTATAAGCAGATTCATTTCAGATGCAAAAGATTCCATGAACATGGACACTTGATAAGGGAATGCCCGTTAAATAAAGTGGAGGAACAAGGCAAAGAAGTAGACCGAAAAGATGCAGATGAGTTTTTAGACCCAACCCAAGGGGTAGAGCTAATAGAAGACAACAACAAAGAAATCAGGGAGGGAGAAAAGCTCAAAGAAACAACTTTGAAATCCTATCCGAAGAAAACCCAAAGGGTCAGGGGGTTGAGGAAGAGGAAAATGGGGAAAAGGGCAAAAGGAAAGAAGAAGAAATGTTGCAGTTGACTGAAGAGAATGGATAACAAGGGGACATCCCAGATATATCAAAGGATTTTGAGGGAGATGTAGAAATGACCCCAAGTGAGGTAGGAACAGAGGACCCAAAACTACTGTAAATAATAGAATGAGAGAGTATCAACCTCCAGGATATGGTGGAGCAAGTAAGAAAATAGGGATTGGAATCTATCCCTGTTGATCAAATGGATAGAATCCAGTATCTTTACCTGATGAGAGAAGAGACGAAAATAACATGCCATAAAAGATCACATCCAGAAATAGTTGAGTTTGGAGTAAAAGAAATGGGATCTTATATAGTTTTGGTGCCACAACATAGGCAAAAAAAGGGGGAGGAAGTCGAACAACGTCACCCTCAAGGAGCTGGGAGCCATGCTAATAAATTTAGGTAAGATGAGAGCGTTAAGCTCACCCACCCTTAACCATAGTTAAATCATGAAAATTCTAACATGGAATATAAGAGGCATTAGTAGCCTTAGGAAACAACGTCTACTTAAGAAGAAGATTAAAATGGAACAACCAGATCTTATTTTCTTGCAAGAGTCAAAGTGCTCTGCTGAGAAAATCAAGGAATTAAGTAGGAAATTAGGGAGAAGGTATGATATAATGGAGGTTGAAGCACAGGGCTTTGCAGGGGGATTGACGATTAGCTGGAACCCCCAATCTTTGATCTTACTTGATTCAGAAGAAACAAGGTCATACTTATCAGTAGAAATGCAGGTTATAGGGACTCCAAGCACAATGGTGTTTACAAATGTTTATGGGCCTCAAAGAACAGAAGAGAAGTGTTAGAAAATTATATATTACGAAGCAATGGAACACATAAAATATTGCAAAAATATAAACACAGAAAACGCACAAAACAAGAGAGACACAGATATACGTGGTTCACCCAGTTTGGGCTACGTCCACCTCGAACAGCCAGTCCTTCCTTTCTATTATCCAGCAAAATGAAGAGATACAACCTACAGCAAATCCGCTGTAATATCCTCTGTTTTCTCTCACAGTCTCACCTCTCTGTTTCTCGCTCACAGAATACACATCTATCACACAGCCTCAAATACAATACCCTCATACAAAGAGAGGGGTTGCCTTCTAGGGGAAAAAACCTAAACTAAACATAAGTTCTACCGTCAGATCATCCGCCTAATGAACGGCCCAGATTGACTAGAAATTACTATACTTTTACAAGGCAATTTTACAGTTGTTTTTAGCTTCGGGGGCGCTGCCCCCGAAACCCCCCTGGACCCCCTGCAGTGAATATTTTACGGGCGGCGTTGCCGCCCCCATTTCGAACTGGGGTCCTATGTGGCGATAGAAGATAATCAGGCTCCACACCCAACAATCTCCCACTTGGAGACTGATTGTATTAACTCCACCGCTACTCCATTTGCTGGACAATGACTCCTCTTTGGACCTGGCTGTTTCTCATCTTCATCATCATCCTTGAAGACCAACTGAAACTGAGCATATTCTCAGTTTCTCCCTGGTTACAACTTTTGTTAGCATATCTGCAGGATTCTGGCTAGTGTGTATCTTTTCCAGCTTCAACTCTCTATCTTCCAACACTGATCGTATGAAATGGTACTTGAGCTGTATGTGTTTAGTCCTGGAATGAAATGCTGAGTTTTTTGCAAGATGAATGGCACTTTGGCTATCACTGTATAACATGCCCATATCATGCTTCTTACCCAATTCACCCATAAACCTTTGTAACCAAATCATTTCTTTACTAGCCTTTGTAGCAGCAACATACTCTGCTTCTGTTGTTGAAAGTGCAACAACACTTTGGATTTTTGAAACCCAACTGACAGCTGTTCCTCCAACTGTTGGGTCCCTATAATACTAGTGATTACCCCATTACTATTGTAGTTATACCCCTTATTTATATTGATGTACCCATGTAGTGCCCATATTGTTACTATTGTGCCACATAGAAGCCCACTATTGTTATTGTTGTGCCCTACAATATTATTGTTATGTAGGCTTTGATTGTATTGGGACCACTTAGACTCCTATATATAGAAAGGAGGTATTTTCATTTGTAGAATCCAAGAATTGTTCATTTATGTAATGTAAAGGAGGTTGCCCCCTCGAAGAGGCTGAATTCTAAGGCGTGGATCTCTCTTTTCTATCTTTTTGTGAGCTGGTTTCATAACATTTGGTATCAGAGCTTTGGATTCTAGGGTTTCGCTGCTCCAAACAGGTCATCGTGGCATTTTCACTATAACTTTTTGTCTGTGACGTTTCAGAAGTCGCAAAAAAAACCCATTTGAGAAAAATTGGCGCTGAACCTTGGGTCCAAATTTCAGAGCTTTTCTCTTGATATTTTCGGAGATATGATCTGAGGAAGTTGGTCTTTTTGCAGACTCCTGAATTACATTCAAAACAGGTGACCTGGGGAAAATCGTCATAACTCTCTCTCTGAGGATCGGATTGAAATTCCGTAAAAAGGTACAGAAAGAGGAAGGACTGTAGTTTCTTTTGTGTGTGTTTCAGATTCAAAGGTTGAAACAGTGACTTGTGGCACGTCGTACAAGTTCGCTCTACTGAACCAGTCTAAAAGAAAGTCACTGTGGGAGATTTCACATAACTCTTCCTTGGAGAATCCAATTTGGCTCAGACTTGTGGCATTGGAAAGAGGACGCAGAAGGCTACTACAGGTAGCAATTTCAGATATGGAGGATCCAAAATTACAGAGATACATCAGATTCAATATCAGGCTTCTATAAAGTGAAAAAAGGTGTGTAGTTTTTTTTTTTTTAATTTTTGTGTAAGCATGGTTTAACGGAATTCAAAGGGCATAGTAAAACTTTATTATCGGTAACTGATGCCCCGAGGAAAGAAAATGCAAACACCTAGTAAGGAACCTGAAAGCTCTAGCATGACTCATGAAGAAGAGGAAGAAATGCTACATGATATATCAAAATTACAAGAACAAGTGCAACAAATGTCACGCTCACAAAAGCTAACAGAAGCTAAGATAAGTGGCGTGGAATCTAAGGTAAATGGCATGGAATCTAAGATAAAGGGAATGGAAGCTAAGATGGATGGCATCGAAGCTAAGATTGACGCTAAATTTGATGGCATGGATGATAAGATGGATGAATTGAAGAAGTTGCTACAAGAAAGGGTCACTAATGGTGAAAAGGTAGTAAAGGAAACTCATGATGAGAATAAAAGAAATGTTAATCATGATTCCATAGACTTTAATGTTGGATCGAAGACTCACCATGTTCCAAAAATCGATATGAGGAAGTTTGATGGCAAGGATCCCGCCACATGGATATTACAGATGGAGCAATTCTTCGATCTCAATAATGTGCAAAACACACAAAAGGTACGTATGGCAACTTTATATTTGGAACCAAATCAGTTTGTATGGTATCAATGGCTTTGTTCTCGTAAACAATTTATCACTTGGGCAATTTTTACGGAAGAATTGATAGCACATTATGAGGATACAAAAAGCAACACTTTTTTTAGCCAATTGATAAGTCTCAAACAAAAGGGTTCAATAATGGAGCACATTGAGGAGTTCCAAAAATTGAACATAAGGGTAAAAGATATTCCAGAGGAGCATAGGATTGATGTGTTCATAGGGTCTTTAAAGGATAATATCCAACATGATGTGCGCCTTTGGGAACCTGATTCATTAGAGAAGGCATTCAGGTTAGCAAGAAAAATGGAAAGCAAAATTATGGCAACTAGGAAGCATACCATTCACAACTATAAAGATGGAAGTGTTGTTGCCCATAGTCTTCCACAACCTACAAGGTTGACACCACAACAATTGGAAGAAAAAAGAGCAAAAGGGCTTTGTTACAATTGTGATAGCAAATACACAAAAGGTCATAAGTGTGCTGAGAAGAAATTATTCTACATAGATTGTGAAGAGGAAGAAGAAAAGGAGCAAGAAAGGTCAAAAGAAGAGGATATATTCCAGGAACAAAGCCTAGATGAAGAACAAATAAATCCGACCATATCTTGTAATGCATTGGCGGGAATTACCACTCCTCAAACCATCAAGATAGAAGGACAAATCAAGAAGAAAAAGGTAATAGTGTTGATTGATTCAGGAAGCACCCACAATTTTATTCATTGTAGGGTAGCAAAAGAATTGAATTGCTTCCTATATCCAGCACCAGAGTGTCAAGTGATGATTGCAAATGGAGGAACAATAAATTGCTCTGGAAAGTGCCATAATATCAAGCTATCCATGGGAGAATATGTATTGACTAGCCCAATGCTTTCCATTCCAATGGGAGGTGCTGATGTTGTACTAGGAGTCCAATGGCTACAATCCTTGGGTACAATAGCTTTTAATTTTCAAGAACTTTTCATGAAATTTTCTGTGGAAGGAAAGGAAGTTGAATTAAGGGGTATTGCAGGGAAACCAGGAAAGATAATCAGCTCTAATGGTATGACAAAGCTTCTAAAAAAGGAGCAAAGAGGTGTAATTGCACAATTATGTTCGCTAGATGTTTCCACATTGGAATCATCTATTTCTCCAGATCTCCAAAAAGTCCTGGACAATCATTCCAAGGTATTTGAGACTCCCAAAGGTCTCCCACCTATGCGTGATCATGATCATGCTATTCATCTGATTCCAGGAAGTGTTCCTCCAAACATCAGGCCGTACAGATATCCCTATGTCCAAAAAAGTGAAATTGAACGTATGGTTGCAGAAATGCTAGAGGCTGGTATAATTCAACCGAGTCAAAGTTCTTTCTCTGCTCCAGTAGTATTGGTGCACAAGAAGGATGGATCATGGCGCATGTGTCCGGATTATAGGGAGCTCAACAAGCTCACTATTAAAGATAAGTTCCCCATTCCTGTCATTGATGAATTACTGGATGAATTGCATGGATCAATTTACTTCACCAAGTTGGATCTTCGTTCAGGATATCATCAAATCAGAATGAAGATTGAAGACATTCCGAAAACGGCATTTAGAACTCATGAGGGTCATTATGAATTTTTGGTCATGCCTTTTGGCCTTACCAATGCACCTTCAACATTTCAAGGTTTGATGAATTCAATTTTCAAACCATTCCTTAGAAAATTTGTGTTAGTATTTTTTGATGATATACTAATCTACAGCAAGTCTTGGAAGGATCATGTTGAACATGTTGACAGGGTGCTACAACTATTGGAGGAGAAACAATTATATGCAAAAAGATCCAAATGTTTCTTTGGAGTCCAGGAGGTGGAATATTTGGGTCATATTGTATCTCATGAAGGAGTTAAGGTAGACCCTAGCAAAATTAAAGCCATTAAGGAATGGAAAATCCCCACATCCATAAAGCATCTGCGAGGATTTCTTGGGTTGACAGGGTATTATCGCAAGTTTGTTAAGAATTATGGGAGAATAGCAGCACCTCTAACAACATTATTGAAGAAAGATGCATTTTCATGGACTCCGGAAGCAACAAAGGCCTTTGAACATCTTAAAGAGGCAATGTGCCAAGCACCGGTCTTAGCTACACCGGACTTCACAAAAACCTTTATTGTGGAATGTGATGCTTCAGGAAATGGAATTGGTGCTGTTCTAATGCAAGATGAAAGACCCATTGCTTTTGAAAGTCGTCCAATCAAGGGAAAGTTTTTAAGAAAAGCTATTTATGAGAAGGAAATGTTGGCAATACTCCATGCACTTAAGAAATGGCGACCCTACCTAATGGGAAGACACTTCAAGGTAAAAACAGATCATGATAGCCTTAAATACTTTTTAGAACAAAGATTATCCTCTGAAGAGCAACAAAAGTGGGTCACAAAGATGTTGGGTTATGACTTTGAAATCATCTACAAAAAGGGAAGCAAAATGTGGTGGCAGATGCACTCTCAAGAAAGGATGAGGATGTGGAAGCATTGTTGTGCGCCATTTCTATTATCCAACCAGATTGGATAAATGAAGCAAGGGAGGAATGGAAGAATGACGAAGAAGTGTGGGCACTTATTCGAAAGCTACAACAAGATTCCAGTACGTCTGATACATTTAGCTGGAAAAATGATTCGTTATGGTACAAAGATCGCTTATACCTCTGTAAGAATTCCCAGCTAAAACAAAAGATTCTTATGGAATTGCACACTTCTCCCTTAGGAGGGCACTCAGGATTTTTAAAAACTTACCACAGGGTTAAGAAGGAATTTTTTTGGGATGGCCTTAAATCAGATATTCAAAAGTTTGTGGCAGAATGTTTGGTTTGCCAGCAAAATAAAGTTGAAACAATTAAGACACCGGGTCTATTACAACCTTTATCCATTCCAAGCCAACGTTGGGAGGAGGTTTCAATGGATTTTATCACAGGTTTACCCAAGTCTGAGGGAAAGAGTGTCATCATGGTGGTAGTTGACAGACTTACCAAGTATGCACACTTTTGTGCATTATCACATCCATTTAAAGCCAGTACAGTTTCTACTGCATTTATGGAAACAATTCAAAAGCTACATGGAAACCCAAAGATTATTGTAAGTGACAGAGATCCCATTTTCACTGGAAATTTTTGGACAGAATTATTTTCTTGTCTTGGTACTCAGTTAGCTCATAGCTCATCTTATCATCCTCAATCTGATGGGCAAACTGAGATAGTAAACAAATGTTTGGAAGGATATCTTCGTTGCTTTGTATCTGATAAACAGACACAATGGGTCAAATGGTTGCCTCTGGCTGAATGGTGGTATAACACTTCCTTTCATACAGCAACAAAAATGACCCCATTTATGGCACTTTATGGGTATCAACCACCATCCATCACATCATATTTAAGAGAAAATTCTAAGGTTCAGGCAGTGGAACATCACATCGAACATCAACAACAAGTCCTCCAACTCTTAAAGGATAACCTTGTGTTGGCACAGAATAGAATGAAACAACAGGCAGATCAACATCGCAGTGAAAGAAGTTTTGATGTAGGTGATTGGGTATTCCTACGGCTACAACCATATAAGCAAATGTCCCTCAAGCAAGCTAAGAAGGATAATAAATTATCACCAAAGTATTATGGTCCGTACAAGGTGTTGCAAAAGATTGGTACTATGGCATACAAATTGGAGCTTCCTGCAGCTTCTCGATTGCACCCAGTTTTCCATGTTTCATGCTTAAAGAAGGTTATAGGCGACAAGCTCCCAGTTCAAACAATATTGCCAGAACTTGACGAAGAAGGAAAAATTATATTGGAACCGGAAGCAGTTATAGAAACAAGAACTCGACAGCTACGAAATCGATCAATTTCAGAGTATCTTATCAAGTGGAAGAACTTATCCGCTGAAGATTCCACATGGGAGGATGAGAATTTTATGCAGAAGTATCCAGAACTACTCAAGCGTTGAGGACAACACTTTTTGAAGGAGAGGGGCATGTTGGGTCCCTATAATACTAGTGATTACCCCATTACTATTGTAGTTATACCCCTTATTTATATTGTTGTACCCATGTAGTGCCCATATTGTTACTATTGTGCCACATAGAAGCCCACTATTGTTATTGTTGTGCCCTACAATATTATTGTTATGTAGGCTTTGATTGTATTGGGACCACTTAGACTCCTATATATAGAAAGGAGGTATTTTCATTTGTAGAATCCAAGAATTGTTCATTTATGTAATGTAAAGGAGGTTGCCCCCTCGAAGAGGCTGAATTCTAAGGCGTGGATCTTTCTTTTCTATCTTTTTGTGAGCTGGTTTCATAACACCAACAGTAAATACATATCCTGTAGTGCTCCTCCTGTTATCTCTGTCACCTGCCATATCTGCATCAACATATCCTTGTAGGCAGATGTTTGAACCACCAAAGCATAATGCTTGATTTGTGGTACCTTTCAAATATCTGAGAATCCATTTCACTGCCATCCAATGTTCCTTTCCTGGATTGTTCATGTACCTGCTTACAACTCCCACTGCATGTGCAATATCAGGCCTTGTGCATACCATTGCATACATTAAGCTTCCAACTGCTGATGCATATGGAACTTTAGACATATAATCCATGTCTTCTTGGGTCTTTGGGCACATTTCCTTGCTAAGTTTGAAATGGCTAGCAAAAGGTGTACTAACTGGTTTTGCATTGTGCATGTTAAATCTTTTCAACACCTTTTGTATGTACTCATTCTGAGACAATGTTAATTTACGATTTTTTCTGTCTCTAGTTATTCTCATACCAAGGATTTGTTTTGCAGCTCCCAAATCCTTCATTGCAAATGAATTTGCCAATTTTCTTTTGAGCACATTTATTTCCTGCATGTTAGATCCTGCAACAAGCATGTCATCTACATACAATAACAATATAATATAGCTGCCATCATTTTGCTTTTTCAAATAAACACAATGATCAGAGTGACATCTAGTATAACCTTGTTCAGACATAAACTTGTCAAATTTTAGATACCACTGCCTTGGAGCCTGTTTTAAGCCATACAAGCTCTTCTTCAACCTGCACACTAGTTTCTCCTTCCCTTTCACCTCATATCCTTGTGGCTGCTGCATATATATCTCTTCCTCCAAATCCCCATGGAGAAAGGTTGTCTTTACATCTAACTGCTCAAGATGCAAATCTTCAGCTGCTACAAGACTTAAAATAGTTCTGATTGAAGTCATTTTAACAACAAGAGAAAATATTTCATCAAAATCAATACCTTTCTTCTGTGCAAACCCCTTCACCACAAGTCTAGCTTTATACCTCTGTTTTCCTCCATCTTCTTCCTTCAGCTCTTCTTCAACCTGCACACTAGTTTCTCCTTCCCTTTCACCTCATATCCTTGTGGCTGCTGCATATATATATCTTCCTCCAAATCCCCATGGAGAAAGGCTGTCTTTACATCTAACTGCTCAAGATGCAAATCTTCAGCTGCTACAAGACTTAAAATAGTTCTGATTGAAGTCATTTTAACAACAGGAGAAAATATTTCATCAAAATCAATACCTTTCTTCTGTGCAAACCCCTTCACCACAAGTCTAGCTTTATACCTATGTTTTCCTCCATCTTCTTCCTTCAGCCTGTAAACCCATTTATTCTTCAATGTAGTTTTTCCTACAGGCAACCTGACTAAATCCCAAGTCCGGTTATGCATTGAGTCCATCTCTTCTTCCATGGCTACCTCCCACTTCTTCCTGCTTTCAACCTGCATTGCTTCTTCATAACATTCGGGTTCACCGGAATCAGTCAACAATAAATAATATAATGAAGGAGAGTATCATTCAGGGGGTCTACTTATCCTGGTAGATCTTCTAACACCACTTTCAGGTGTTTGGGGTGCCTGTTGTTGTTGTGGTGGTTGCTGTTGTTGTGGTTGTTGATTATTATTATTTTCAGGCACCTTTACTTTTTCAGTGATTTCATCAAGAACTGCGTATTCCTTGTTTTCCTTTTCCTGTTTCTTTTCCTGCAACTGATTCTTATACAAGACCTTTTCATTGAATATTACATCTCTTCTCCTAATGATTTTGTGATTTTCGTAATCATATAAGCGATAACCAAAATCATTAACACCATATCCAATAAAGGTACATTTCTTTGACTTTGCCTCAAGCTTTGTTCTATTTTCTTTATCAGTATGGACAAAGGCCTCACAACCAAAAGGCTTTAAAATAGAGTAACTTACATTTTACCTGTCCATGCTTCCTCTGGAACACCACCATCCAAGGAACTTGAAGGCCCTCTGTTTATTAGATAAACAGCAGTATCTATAGCATCTGCCCAAAACTGTAAAGGCAATACTGCATGCAATCTCATGCACCTTGCACGCTCCATGATTGTTCTGTTCATCATTTCTGACACACCATTTTCTTGTGGTGTTCTTGGAACTGTCTTCTCTCTGCGAATTCCATGCTCTGAACAGTACCTATCAAACTCTTTGATGCAATATTCACCTCCATTGTCTGATCTAAGACACTTCAATTTCTTTCCTGTCTCAATCTCAACCAAAGCTTTCCATTTCTTGAAAGTATCAAATACATCGGATTTATTCTTAATACAATAAATCCAAGTTTTTCTAGTTGCATCATCAATAAAAGTAACATAATAACGAGAGCCGTCGAGAGATGATACCTGAGCAGGTCCCCATACGTCTGTATGCACAAGCTCTAATTTTTCGTTCTTCTTTTCTTTCCCAACTCTGAGAAATTTGACTCTCTTCTGTTTTCCATAAATGCAGTTCTCACAGAAGTCCAAATCAACATTCTTCAAACCCGGCAACAAATTCCTTGAGTGAAGAATCTTCATCCCCTTTTCACTCATGTGTCCGAGCCTATGATGCCATAATGCTGCATCTGCTCCTTTGGAAGTTAAAGCATTAACAGAGTTAGAAATACCATTGCATAAATACAATGTACCAACCTTTTCGCCTTTTTCTATTACCAGGGCTCCTTTAGTGACCTTCCAAGTTTTATCTGTGAAAGTTGTCACACAAACTTCACCGCCTAACTGCCCTGTTGAAATCAGATTTTTCTTTAGATCTGGAACATGCCTTACCTCCTTTAATAGCCATTGGTTTCCATTCTGCTGTTTTACAAGAACCTTACCCATTCCAATGATTTTACAGGGTTTATCATCACCCAGACGAACTTGTCCAAAATCTCCTTGAACATAGTCATGAAAGTATTTCTTATCAGGTGTGGCATGGAATGAAGCCCCTGAATCTACCACCTAGGAATCAGTAATATTTTCGAAAGAAAGAATCAAAGCATTTTGTAACACCTCACCTGTCACATTTGCTTCATGATTGTTTTCTTGTTGTGCATCTCCTTCTTTTCCCTTCCGAGATCTACAGTCTTTCTTTAGGTGTCCTTTCTTTCCACATTTCCAGCACACTATCCCCGATCTGGACTTGGATCTACCTTTCCTTGATTTGCTGCGATATCTTGAGCTCTTTCCTCTTTCCACTTTTCTTCCTCTAGACTCTGCACTCAAAGCATTTCCCGATGTCTCATCGGAGCTTTTCCGTCACATTTCCTCGCTAAGGATAGCACCGACAACATCATCAAACTTTAAAGTACTAGATCCAGAAACGGAGTTACTAATGGCCATTACCAAACCATTCCAACTTTCTGGCAATGAGCACAAGAATAACAGAGCTCTAACTTCATCATCAAAGTTTACCCCTACAGAACTTAACTGACTTGTAACTGTATTAAAATCATTTAAATGGTTTGCAACAGATCCACCTTCCGACATATTCATATTAAATAACCGTTTCATAAGAAATACCTTGTTTGAGGCCGAGGGTTTTTCATATAGTTTCGACAACGTCTGCATCAAACCCTCTGTCGTGGTTTCCTTCGAAATGTTGAAGGCGACTGACGCAACAAGGCACAACCGTATTGTTTCGAGTGCCTTTCTATCGAGAAGGTTCCATTCTTCGTCTTTCATACCCGTCGGCATCTTTGTTTTTCCGCCCAATGGTAGGTATAGATCTTTCTGATACAGATTATCTTCCATCTGCATCTTCCACAGCGAGAAGTTTTGGCCGTTAAATTTATCAACCCTAAACTTACCATCTTCCGCCATTGCTCCCACTCGAACCAGGAACCCTTCTTTCCTGCGATTTTATCAGCCAAATAGACCTTCAGCTCTGATACCAGTTGTTAGAAAATTATATATTACGGAGCAATGGAACACATAAAATATTGCAAAAATATAAACACAGAAAACGTACAAAACAAGAGAGACACAAATATACGTGGTTCACCCAGTTTGGGCTACGTCCACCCCGAACAGCCAGTCCTTCCTTTCTATTATCCAGCAAAATGAAGAGATACAACCTACAGAAAATCCGCTGTAATATCCTCTGTTTTCTCTCACAGTCTCACCTCTCTGTTTCTCGCTCACAGAATACACATCTATCACACAGTCTCAAATACAATACCCTCATACAAAGAGAGGGGTTTCCTTCTAGGGCAAAAAACCCTAAACTAAACATAAGTTCTACCGTCAGATCATCCGCCTAATGAACGGCCCAGATTGACTAGAAATTACTATACTTTTACAAGGCAATTTTACAGCTGTTTTTAGCTTCGGGGGCACTGCCCCCGAAACCCCCCGCCAGGGGGGGGCTCCCAAAGGTCGCAGCCACCCCCCCTGGACCCCCCCTGTAGCGAATATTTTACGGGCGGCGTTGCCGCCCCCATTTTGAACTGGGGTCCTATGTGGCGATAGAAGATAATCAGGCTCCACACCCAACAAGAAGATCAAACTCCTTCAAGATATGGGGAAGATAAAAATTAGGAAAGGGCATATCCCTTGGGTTATGGGGGGATACTTTAATATGATAACCTCTAGGGGGCCAAAGATTAGTCGACCGAGATGTTGAAGCATTCATGGAATTTATAGAGGTGGACAACCTCATTGATATGGAAAATGCTAATGGTTGCTTCACGTGGAGTAACAAGCGGGGAGGGTAGCATCAATTTCTGTCCAAACTTGTCAGGTTTTTAATTTCAGAGGATTTATTAATGAGAGGGGTAGATGCGATAGAAAATATCCTTCCCTACGGAGGATCATACCAATGACCAGTTGATCCAGGTGGATATTGGTGGCCACCCGCCTATTCCACTTGGACCCCCACCATTGTTTCTTTAAATTGTTTAGTTTCCTTATTTGTAGCACAATTTACTATTTTTGGCAGTTTTTCAGGTCTTGAACTTCCTAAGCCGTTTTGAGGCCCTAAACGAATTTTTTGGGAAAACTGGGACCAACATGGGTCTTCAATTGATGTTGGTAATTTAAACTTTGTAGTCCTCAGGTAGATCTTTCTAACGAGGTATTGTGCATGTCAAACGAAGATCGTATGCCAAAGTTATGACCCCAGGAAGTTGATGTACCAATTTACCCAAACGGGGCCCATAGTTTGGCGCTTCATCTCCTAGGGTTGGGTTTTTGGATGTTTAGGGTTCTTCATTGTTTCTCAATAATAAATAGGACTTTAAGCCTCATAGTAACACAATTCAGAGGCATGTAGCTGCCACATCCCTTCTAAGAGATAAGCTACCATCAACCGAGCTAGTCTTATTTCCATTATGTTTGTAAGCATCTTTCAGTATTTGATATTAATGAAATGAAGTGTTATTTCTAATGAATATTTGTATTTATGGTATATCTGTAATTCGTTGCATTCTTGTTGATATCCGGATCAGTGCTATCAAATCGGTCTTCTCTTTCTCTGTTTTTCTTTGCATGTCCCCAATGAGGTTGGGATATAAGGAGTTAGGGCTCGATCTGGTTGAACCTTTGCAAGATCAGCCTCGCAAACCCTGACGACCGCCCATGGGGAAAGAAAAAAAATATGAGGGGGCATGAGATCCTATCAATATATTGCTTGAGGAGGCCCTCGAGAAACGAAAGAATGTGATGATGGATAACTTTGCCCGGATCCTTCAACGGTTGCCCACCGACGACGCATCCACATCCAACATCCACTTTGGAGGATCCACTCCTTTTAAGGTACAAGTAAACTTTGAAATTCCCATATTTGAGGGCCAAATAGATGCAAATGTCATAGATAAATGGTTAAATATGCTAGAAGGATATTTTTCTGTTCATGATTTTTCCAGCCGAGAAAAGATTACTTTTCTTCTTCTCAAAGCTGCCCCCCACATCAAGGACTGGTGGGAAACATATTGTGAGCAGAAGGATGAAAGTATGACCTCACCATTTTCAGCCACACCCACTTGGAATTCATTCTGGGATTCCATCAAGGAGTAGTACTACCCTATCGAGAGCTGTGAGGATAAATACATAAAGTGGACAACACTACGGCAAGGAAGGGACCAAGATGTAGGAGTTTACCAATGTTTTTCATACCCTTTGCACGAAGTTGGGTATCAAGGATTATGAGAAACATTTGGTACTCAAGTACTGCGGCTGCCTACATAGGTACATCCAGGATGAGATGGAGTTCCTAGACATCTCCTCTCTCGGCACACGTACCGATACGCTGTCAAGATAGAGCAAAAGTTTAAATAGAAGAAGAGAGACTTTGGATCTTTGAATCCAAAGCAAGGGAAAGGTGCCCCCAAACTGTAGAACAAAGGACAAATCCAAGGTGGGGAGGCCCAGGAAATCCTGCCAAAGCCATAAGAAAAGAACAACACCATTGTTAGGGTCCCACCCTAACCCCCTTATTTATGTAGTGGGATCGAGTCATAGTAAAGAGTCAATAAAGCCCATATTAATAACTGTAAGTGGTTAACCCGCAATTAATGACGGGACCACAGTTAGTTGCAAATGGGCCATGGTATTAGATAGATGGTATTAATAAAACCCATGGTATTGATCCATGGTATTGCATGTATGAGTCATATATAAAGGATAGAGACTCCCTGCGAGGAGCATCGTGTCTTATTTTTGAATTGAGCTCTGCTCTATTGGAGGTTGCCCCCTCGAAGAGGCCAGTGAACATTGTTTTCTGAATAATAAAATATTGATGTTGTCTCTCACTATTCTATGTTCTGGGTATCTTTCTTCGCATATTCTATATTTGGGTATCTTTTTGCAGGTTAAGAGCATAACAAGTGGTATTAGAGCACTTTCCAGGGCCGGTGGGATCTCCATTTCTTAGCAAAAAAAAATTTTGGCTAGAGACGTGTTCCGGCATCTTTAAACCACGGATCTGTCGTTGAGCCCATAAACCTGTGGATTTGGGGAGGCATGCACGCAGGAAATACAAGAGGTGGTCACGCTTGTTGGACTCCCTTGTAACCCCTGTGGGTACCCCTTCGAGTAATAGCGCATTAGACAGAACCGCATACGGACTATCTTCCAAGTACCTTCTGGGTATATCGAAATCCCCTTAGCTCCTCTACAACCTCGCCATAGATAAACCGTCGGCCGTCTTGCTGCTACAGTACACCGAGAACAACACTCGGAGAGATTACTCGCCCATACGATAGGGTAGTCGGGTTGTACGGCTAAGGATATGGTTGATCCTCCTTAGTTAGAGCCCTGAAACATTGGGCCGAGTACTATTGTTAGACCCTTATGTATATTGCGATCTGTAGCACCTGACACTCATCGAGACCCTAGTTCCCTTTTCTATCTTGGGATCATGCATCATCTCTACCAGATCCGCTTTCACAAAGGGGTGCAGCAGCAGCAGACATCAGTCCTGTAGTTCCGACCAGCCATTCTGATCTATTAGATCCATCAGATCCGCAGCAACAATCTGTTCCGCCACTCAGAGCTATCCGATCCGCCAGATCCACCGAATCTGAAGTAGTTGTATGGGGTTCCTATAACGGGGCATGATTTTCGCAGGACTTTTGGCAGCATTGACATTTTGAGGATTCGGTTATTGCAGTATTCCTAAGGAAGGAGTAAAACTTCTGAGATCTTCCAAGGCGCTTATTGGTGATCTAGCCGATCAGAATCAAGACGATGAGCTGAGCATGGTGGTTCCATTCAATTCTTAGTGAAAAAAAAATTTGGGCAGTCCCAAATTTCAAGAACATCAGGTCGGTGCATGGTAGAAACTAGAGCTCAAGCTATGGCCAATGAGAGGATGGAAAAACTAGAACAAACCTTGCAATCCCTCCAACTTTAGCTTGACAGACTAACTAGCATAATCCCAAAGGGCAAGGAGGAAGCCCACGAGGAGGCGTATATTGGCAATGGACACAGTGAGGGTGAGTCTAACCACTCTCTTCACCTCTGGGGCCCCCACCAACAATCCCGTTCGCGACCTCCCAATTTGGATATGCATAAATTTGATGGTTCTCACACGGCAGCATGGATAACACAAATGGAGCAGTATTTCAATTTGAATAACATCTTAGATAATGAGACTCAGCTTATGGTGAGGAGCATGTACTTGGACACTGAAAGGTGGAAATGGTGGGAATGGCATCAACGTTGCAATGGACCTTTTGTGACTTGGACCACCTTCAAAAAAGCTCTTACAGACCGCTTTGACTAGGAATCTTCTTTTCTGGGTCATCTTACTAAGCTCCGACAGACTGGCACAGTGGATGAATATGTTACAGCCTTTGAAGCCTTAGCCTTCCGCACTAGGGGTCTCTCAGATGTGTTCTACACGGAATGTTTTATTAGCGATCTTAAAGAAGCCATAAAAGCCCACGTCCTACTGCACCACCCTCCCATATGGACAGAGGCTTGCAAGGTAGCTCGTAACGTGGAACGTGCGTTAGCAGCCCAGTACAGTCACCCAAATTTCACAGCTATGGGTTTCCCCCCACAGGCTCACAGCACGACTCGAACACTTAAGGTTCAAAAGGTGTCACCTGCATAAATGGCCGAAAGAAGGAAGCAAGGATTATGTTAATATTGTGATGAAAAATACTCCCCTGGTCATAAATGCAAGGAGCCCAAATTTTTTCAAATTGATGCCACTGATTACAGCTCATCGGAGTAAGATCCACCACTGGAGGAACATGAGGCAGTAGAAGAGGACAACCAAAAGGACAATGTCCCTGACGAACCCGTTATTTTGCTGCATGCTTTGGCTGGGATTTCTTCACCTCAAACTCTCAAAATCAGAGGTTTTATTAAACATCGCCCAGTAGTAGTCTTGATTGATAGTGGAAGTACACATAGTTTCATCCATCAAAAAGTCGCGGAAGCAGTGCATTGTTTGTACGAGTAGTTTCTAACTTCCAAGTCCAAATTGTGGATGGGGGCACAATGAAATGTGAAGGCCACTGTGAAAATGTCAAACTTCAAATGGGGGATTATCAGTTCAAGACCCACATGTTTGCCATACACATGGGAAGCTGTGACATTGTCCTCGGTGCTGAATGGCTTCGCGCCCTTGGGCCAATCACAATGGATTTCCAGGAGTTATATATGAGTTTTAAGCACAACAACTCCACACATACCCTCTGTGGACTCCAGGCGGGAGCTCCCTCTATTATCAGCTCGCATAGGATGGAAAAATTGCTAAAAAGGGCCATCATGGGGTTATAGCTCAATTTAATTCCATCCAGGTAGTCGAAACCAAGTCTCTGTCGATTCATCCTGAGATGCAACAGATTTTAAATAACCATCTGTCGGTCTTTGACAAGCCTCATGAGCTTCCACCCTCGAGAGGGGAACATGATCATAGCATCACCTTGGTTCCAGGGGCCCAACCCCCAAATATGCGCCCATACAGATATCCGTTCACCCAAAAGAACGAAATAGAAAAAATAATCAAGGAACTTTTGGAAGCAGGTGTCATTCGTCCCAGCATTAGTCCTTATTCATCACCGGTGGTCATGGTGCTCAAGAAAGATGGGGAGTGGCAGATGTGTCCAGAGTTCAGGGCCCTCAATAAGTTGACAGTCAAAGATAAATTTCACATCCCAGTGGTTGATGATTTGCTGGATGAACTCAATGGGGCTCAATTCTTCACTAAGTTGGATCTTCGCTCAGGCTACCACCAAATTCGCATGAAGGAAGTCGACATTCCAAAGACTGCTTTCCGAACTCATGAAGGCCATTATGAGTTCCTGGTCATGCCATTCGGTCTTTGTAATGCCCCATCTACCTTTCAGAGCCTTATGAACCACCTTCTCAAACCATACCTCAGGAAATTTGTCCTTGTCTTCTCCGATGACATCCTCATCTATAGTTGCACTTGGGCCGCACATCTTCAGCATGTAGATCTACTCTTGCAACTACTCCGCAAGCATAAATTATTTGTTAAGATGTCCAAGTGTTTGTTTGGCATGGAAGAAGTTGAGTATTTGGGCCACATTGTGGGGCGTGAAGGTGTCAAGGTGGACCCCAAAAAGATCCAGGCAATGCAGGATTGGCCTCAACCTAAGACCTTGAAGAGCTTGAGAGGATTTTTGGGTCTCACAGGCTATTATCGCAAATTTGTCCGCAATTATGGTCGCATAGCGAAGCCCCTCACTCAACACCTGAAGAAAAATTCATTATTCTGGAATGAGGACGCACAACAGGCATTTACAGCTCTCAAAAATGCCATGTGTTCCACTCCAGTCTTAGCACTCCTTGACTTCACCAAATCTTTTGTCATTGAATGTGATGCTTCGGGTACGGGTATTGGGGTGGTCTTAATGTAGGAAGGGCGACCTTTGGCCTTCACAAGCCAACAATTAAGTGGGAAGAATCTGGGCCAATCTACCTATGAGAAGGAAATGATGGCCATTTTACATGCAGTAGAGACCTGGCGACCTTACTTATTGGGGCGACATTTCCAAATCTGCATAGACCATCACAATCTTAAATATTTTTTGGAGCAACGTCTATCCTCCCCACAACAAAATAAATGGCTCGCCAAAATGTTGGGATATGATTATGAGATCATTTACAAGAAAGGACAAGAAAATAGTGTAGCAGATGCATTATCTCACCAATTTGAGGAGGGAAGTACCCTGTTAGCAATTTCCCTTCCCATTCCAGAATGGATTGAAGAGGCTCGCAGGGAATGGTTTTCACATCCCGGGCTCTCCCAACTCATTTCTCAATTGCAGGCGGATCCAAATTCCACCAAGGGCTACTCGTGGCAAGATGAGATTCTTCGCTACAGGGACAGAGTCGTAATATCACCAACATCCACCCTCAAAAGACACATTTTGGCATAATTGCACTCATCCCCCATTGCAGGACATTCGGGCTTTCAGAAGACGTATGCTCGCACCAGAAGATCATTTTTTTGGACAAGCATGAAAAAGGACATCCTTACTCTTGTAGCAGAATGTGATGTCTGTCAACGCCACAAAGGGGAGACCATCAAAGCACCAGGCACATTACAACCCTTGCCTATCCTGGCAGCAATATGGACGAAGGTTTCTATGGATTTCATTACAGGTCTTCCAAAGTCAGGAAACAAGTCAGTCATCATGGTGGTTGTGGACAGACTTTCGAAGTATGCTCATTTCTACACCCTACCCCACCCGTTTACACCGAATTTGTTCACTCAATCTTTGATGGATCAGATCTTCAAATTGCATGGCATGCCCACTTCTATTGTGTCCAATCGTGACCTGCTCTTCACCAGTAATTTTTGGCAGGAACTCTTCAGGCTACAAGGCACCCAACTAAAACTCAGTACTTCTTATCATCCACAAACAGATGGTCAAACTAAAGCCATCAACAAATGTCTGGAAACCTACCTTAGGTGTTTCACTTCAGAAAAGAAACATCTTTGGGTACAATGGTTACCTCTGGCTGAATGGTGGTATAACACCAACTATCATGCCACCACCAAAATGACTCCCTATGAAGCAGTATATGGTCAACTCCCTCCTTCTCCTACTTCTTATATCAAGGGGTGCTCAAAGGTACAAGAAGTGGATCAACTCCTACAAAACCACTCAACCATGCTCGCCCATCTTAGAGAGAATCTTCATCAAGCTCAAAACCACATGAAGTAACAGGTAGACCAGCATCGCTCAGAGTGCCAATTTCAAGAAGGGGATCAGGTCTTTTTGAGGCTGCAACCATATAAGAAAACATCACTCAAAGACAAGGGTTGTCAGAAACTATCTCCAAAATTCTACGGACCATATCAATTACTTCAGCGCATTGGAGAAGTAGCCTACAAGCTGGCTTTGCCGCCTACTGCAAAAATCCATCCAGTTTTCCATGTCTCATGCCTCAAGAAAGTGATTGGGAATAATTGCAAAATTCAAACTAGTCTACGTGAATTGGATGAGGAAGGAACAATCTAGCTCCAACCTGAACAGGTCCTAGACACACGAGAAAGGCACCTGTGTGGCCGCATGATTAGGGAAGTTCTCGTCAAATGGAAAGACACCTCTCCGGAAGATGCAACTTGGGAACCAGCCACTATTCTTCAGCAGTTTCCACATCTTCAGCCTTAAGGACAAGGCTATTCTTAAGGGGGAGGGCATGTTAGGGTCCCACGCTAACCCCCTTATTTATGTAGTGGGATCGAGTCATAGTAAAGAGTCAATAAAGCCCATATTAATAATTGTAAGTGGTTAACCCGCAATTAATGACGGGACCACAGTTAGTTGCAAATGGGCCATGGTATTAGATAGATGGTATTAATAAAACCCATGGTATTGATCCATGGTATTGCATGTATGAGTCATATATAAAGGATAAAGACTCCCTGCGAGGAGCATCGTGTCTTATTTTTGAATTGAGCTCTGCTCTATTGGAGGTTGCCCCCTCGAAGAGGCCAGTGAACATTGCTTTCTAAATAATAAAATATTTGTTGTTGTCTCTCACTATTCTATGTTCTGGGTATCTTTCTTCGCATATTCTGTATTTGGGTATCTTTTTGCAGGTTAAGATCATAACAACCGTGAAGCCGAAGGACATGGGAAAGTGGTGTGAGTTCCGCAAGAGCTCCACTCACAACACAAGTGAGTGTTGGGCCAAGCAGTCACTCATGGCCAAGCTGAAGGCTTCAGAATCAGATGCATGTTTTGACTCTCAGTCAAAACCCAACAAGATGAATGACAAAGGGAAGAAAATTATCGATGCGGAGCCCAACACCACCGTTGCCACCACGAAGATCCAGAAGGAAGAACCCGAAGATCCAAAGGAGGAGGAGCACCTCTTCCACTCCCAGATGTGGGTAAAGGCTTCCCCGCTAGAGTTCATTGTCGACAACGGGAGCCAAAAGAACCTCATTTTGACAGAGGTCATGAAGTGGCTGGGCTTATCGATCACATCACACCCACAACCATACACCATTGGGTGGCTTCACCAAGGATGGGATCTTCGCATGAGCGAGCAGTGTCGCCTTCCATACAGCATCAAGCCCTTCACGGATGAGGTATCATGTGACGTTGCCCCCCTTGATGTTTATGATGTATTATTCGGCTAACCATACTCATGCAAGCAACATGCTATGTATGAGTCAAGGCCTTGCGTTGTTATTGTTACTTTGGGAAATAAGTTGTACAGGATACCAGAGGTAGCGCCGCCTATCGCCATCTCTTTTTTTACTGCAAAACAATGCAGTAAGCTCATTTCCAAAACTAGGAAATTTGTTTTCCTGATGATACAACCTCAGGGAAAGAAGAAGACGGTGGCCATGACCTCTAGACAGGGCCCCTCCGCATGACAACAATAGATGGATAAGTTCGTGGAGGAGTGCGAGGACATATTCACATTCCCCATAGGGGTGCCTCTGCACTGTCAGATCAATAACTCCATCGATCTGACCCTAGGTGAGTTGTTGCCCAATGGACCAATCTATCGACACTCCATTTTGGAGAACAATGAAATCAAGAGGCATATTCAGGAGCTGTTGTAGAAAGGTCACATCTGGCCGAGTTCATCACCCTGTGGGAGCTCGATCCTGTTGGTACAGAAGAAGGATGGGACTTGGAGACTTTGTATTGACTATCGAGCGTTGAACAAGATCAATGTTGAGAATAGGTATATGATCCAACTAATTGATGACCTTTTAGACAACCTCAAGGGCAGAAAATATTTCAGCAAGATCGGCTTGATGTTCGAATATCACCAGGTACCAATCGAACTCTTTGATGTGTGGAATACTGCCTTCAAATCCAAGTCGGGCCTTTTTGAATGGTTGGTTATGCCTTTCTGGTTAAAGAATGCTCCTACAACCTTCATGAGGCTGATGGATGACATCTTGCAGCTTTTCACCAACTCATTTATAGTGGTATACTTGGATGACATCTTGATCTTCATCCAAAGCTGGGAAGAGCACCTCCACCAATCCGATAGGTTATCCAAACATTGCGGAAACAAGTTATGTGCAAATTTGGAGAAATGAACTTTTGGCATGACCCAGGTTTAGTATCTAGGATACATTATTGATGAATAGGGGGTGCATGTGGATTCAACCAAGATCCAAGTCATTCGGGATTGGCCAACCCTAACCACTCTGACAGAGCTCTGCAGCTTTATGGGTCTTGCCAATTTCTACCGCAGGTTCATGTTGGGATTCTCTCACATCACTTGGCCCTTGAGTCAAGTTACCAAGGGAGGAGCGAAAGAAAATTTCTTTTGGTCTGCATCTCAACAGAAGGCATTCATAGATTTGAAACATCGACTCTGCTCTACACCAGTGCTCACATTACTAGACTTGCAACAACCATTTGAGATCGAGACATATGCCTATAGCTATGCTATTGGGGCAATCCTTACTCAACAGGGGCATCCAATGGCATACCACAGTGAGGCACTTCCAGACACAATCCAAAAGTATCCCACTTAAGATAAAGAAATGTATTCCATTGTGCAGGCCTGCCGATAATGGAAGCATTACATTTTGGGCAAGGAAACAGTCATCCACATAGACCACCGACCCCTGCAGTTCATACAGACACAAGGGAAGTTGCATAATGATTGCCATCAAAAGTGGTCCACGTACCTGCAACAGTTCCATGTGAATATCAAGTATAAGAAGGGTAGCACCAATAATGTTGTAGACTGCCTCATCCGACCACCAATTATGGCGTTAACCACCGTGCTCAACTCTTGCGGGCACGAGACTTCTCATAGGCCACTTCTCTATGAAAGCGACCCATAATTTGGCCACATACAAGACACTCTTGGAGGGTCAGCAAGTTCCAGATTTTCACCTCCAAGATGCCCTGTTATGCCACCTAGGACACCTTTGTGTTCCTTCAAGCGAGCGTGCCAAGATGATTTGGGAAGCACACTATAATCCGACCACTGGGAATTTTAGGGTCGAGAAAATGATGGCAGTACTACAGAAGTATTTATATTGGACGAATCTTTGACTGGATGTCGGGAAGTACATCGGATCCTGCACTGCCAATGCCATTGCCAAATCGACCATCAAGAAGCAAGGCCTCTATACTCCGCGGCCTACCCCTAGTCGACCTTAGGAATCCATCTCCATGGATTACATCTTGGAACTTCCCTCTACTAAGCATGGCAATGACTGTGTTTTTGTGGTCATCGACAGATTCTCGAAGATGGCCATTATGGCGCCCTACAAGAAGAATATCATAGCAGAAGCCACTGCTAAAATCTCCTTTGAACGAGTGTGTGTACATTTTGGGATCCCACAGTCTATCATCTCAGATTGGGATAACAGGCTCCTCAGTACATTTTGGTCCAGTCTATGGTTGATGCTGGACACCAAGCTCACTAAGTCCATAGCTTTCCACCCCCAAACTGATGGCTAGACAAAGGTCGTCAATAGGATGATCGTACACATTCTGTGCATGTACAACTCAAAGCATCCACTCACATGGGATGAGAGCCTCCCCTATATCCAACAACACTATAACTGGGCTCTCCACAGCTTGAATGACCATAGCCATTTTCAAGTGGGCTTCGGATTCCAACCACTATGTCCCATTGATGTGGCCATACCATTTGCAGCTACTCAGGCAGATTCAACTCATGTCCAGTCCAAAGCCAATAAGGAAAACAACTTCATTGAGCACATCCAACATATCCTCCAATAGGTCCATGACATTCTGGAGAAATCAAATGCCAAGTACAAGCAACGACATGATTAACATCAGGTGCCACACAAATTTCAAGTGGGCGACAAAGTCTGGTTGCATTTGCAGAAGGAACGCCTTACTAGAGCCTATCAGAAACTCAGACCACTTTGATATGGTCCTTACATCATTACCAAGGCTATGGGAGACAATTCATTTGAGCTCAACATTCCCCCATTCCTTGGCCTGCACCTAGTGTTCAATGTGGATTGCCTTCGACCATACTTCCCACCATTGCTAGACACACAAGACATTGCAGAACAGCTCACACCTACATAGTTAAATCAAGATTGCATGGAACAAGCTACAACTGATCAGATCATGGACACAGAGATCAAGAACACCCGAAAACAAAGGATCCAACTATATTGAGTTGTCAAAGTAGGCCAACTCCTTCACCAGGGTAAGTGGCTCACCAGGGACCAAGTTCAGTAGAAGTTTCCTCATCTGATGAAGGAACTCAACGCAATGGGGACCAATGCTTCCTAGGGGGGGGGGATGATATAGTTGGATATTGGTGGCCACCTGCCTATTCCACTTGGACCCCCACCATTGTTTCTTTCAGTTTTTCAGTTTCCTTATTTGTAGCACAATTTACTATTTTTGGTAGTTTTTTCGGGTCCTGAACTTCCGGATTTGCTTTGAGGCCCTAAACGACTTTTTTTGGGAAAATAGAGACCAGCATAGGGAGTGGATCGATGTTGGTCATTTAAAAGTTGTAGTACTGGGATAGATCTATCTAACAAGGTATTATGCGCATCAAACGGAGATCGTATGCCAAAGTTACGACCCCGGTGTAGAAATTTTGAATAATATAACACTTATTCACAGAGATTATCCCGATTATACACTATTTGCAGAATGCATGCATAATACATAACCTCCTCTACGTTGATCATCAATTTTCGGAATTAAAACAACAATCGCATGCGCACATTGAAACATCAATCACATATATCAACACCGTATGTACTGGGGAAAGCATACAGCTGAAAACCCCCAACTATCTGTATATTATAATGATAGAGAACATGTAACAATACATAGTAAAATACTCCTCACAAGTACTCAGTACTATCTCCACCTGTTACACACAAACTAGCTCAGATTTGAACAAGTCACAGGTTCAAATCTCCTCCACTGTTTGCCTGCCTCTACTACGCAATCCAATGTGAGAATAGATCTGATCCAAGCTCGTTTTCCCTTGTCTTGTACTGCTCAATCCTCATTAGCAATCTCAATCAATGATTGTGCAAATCTCATGCACAGCTATAGTCACAACTGATAGTAGTCTCACCCTTTCACCCACCTCTAACACTTGTCTCCACTGAACTGTCCATGCACTGAGTTAATTCATGTATTCTTTAGTTGATTTATGAGTTAATAATTAGTGAATTAATTAATAATTAATTCACATCACTCATCACTAGTGTATTTGGCAGTTAGACTAAATACAACTAGTTCAACTAAGTCAAACTGAACACAACTCCATCAACTCCTCAATCAACTCCACCAAACTCATTCACTTGAGTTCTAACTGAAGTCCATCATGCAATAGCTCAACTAACCCATAAGAAAAGCGTATTTCCTTCTAGCAGTTGCATGTGCCACATCCGTAGCTCGAACTGAAGTACTCCAAGAGGATAAGATAATGTTTATAGTCCAAATATTATTAAGAGCTAATAATATACGACTGTTCTATTTTTAGACTGGCAGTCTAAAAATAGACTCCGCCCATATGTCTAAAAATAGAATTCCATCTATTTTCACCAACATGACCAATCATCCATAAATAGCATCCTGCAACTCATAGACCATGATCCATATGTCTAAAAATAGACATAGTCTAAAAAGAGACTTTGCACCAAAAATAGCCCACGGGCACACTTAGTGAAGGTGACTTCTTTTCACTAAGCTCCATCATCTTGTTGCATTTTCAACACTCCCTCTCAAAAAGATATGGATTATCTGCAACCCCTATCCTGCAACTCTGGAATGTTCTGCATGCAACATATTTGCCTGGTCCACTTGCTCCAACAACACTTGGAACAAAAACACTCCCAACTAACCACTCTGTTGGGCTAGGAACATACTCTGATGTTGAAGCTCTACCTGATGCTAACAAGTGCTCCCTCTCTGACATCTGTGCTACTGCAACATCTCCATGCATCTCGCACCATTGCACACTTCTCTGTGCCACTTAGCACAGTGCGACACACTTGTGCCTCTCACATTGTTGCAGCTTGCATGCTTTGCGCTGTCCTAGGATTCCCTACACTGTAGCTCTCTCTGCCACTCCATCTGCATCTATCTCTACCCAATCAGTTAGTTCCTGCTACTCCACATTGGGGCTCCTGTAGCAAGGTCTCATCCAAGAGGTTGGGTACCTTAAGGATCCTGCCCCTCCTCCTTGGGACGATCACTCTATATCGCCCCACCTCCTACCTAGAGGTATGGCTGCATGTGATCCCTCAACCCACCTGGCTCAAAGTTTCCCCCTATTGGAGGTCTCTGCATGAGTAGATGTCTCTACTCGATCTCCTCTCAACTTCCCTTGTTGTGGCTGCTCCACAACCTCCTAAAGCTGCTGCACCAATCGTGGCTCCTCCACAATCGTCTGAGACTTCTTCTGGCTCTGCATGTTGAGAGGTAATATACGTTCCCTCTCAACCACCAAGAATCCATTAGTTTCCTCGCTACTCAAGGCTTTGCATGCATCTTGAACCTCAAGAGCATACAGGTTCTTAACTCGTGAACCAATCTGCTTCACCTGTCTAGTGATGATGTGTCCAAGGAAAACCTTTCCCTTACTGAAGACTACATCATAGCCTCTGTCTTCCAGCATTACGATCGACACCAAGTTTCTCTTCAGTCCTGGTACATACTTGACATCGGTCAAGGTAAGGCGAGCTCCATGCTCCCTCTGAAAAATAACCATGCCTACACCTGAGACACTATACTTCTCATCATTACCCATCGCTATGAGTATCTGGAGATCATTCTCCTCCAAAGTAATAAACAAACTCTTGTCACCAGTCATGTGGAAAGAAGCTCCACTGTCAAGAAACCAACCACTTCCCACCATGGATGAAACCATGCATGCAAAGAGTGTGAAATCCAACTCAAACTATGAAGCAAGTGCCTCACCTTCAGATCCTTCCCCGGATCCCTTCTTAGATTTCCTCCATGGACAATTTGCAGCATAATGGCCCACCTCATGACAACAAAATCATCGCACTTTCGATTTGTCAACCTTCTTCCCATCATTGGAAGAACTGGATTCGGAAAGAGAAACCTTCTCCTTCCCCTTCTTTGCTTTGGCAGCCAAAGCACAATTTTCTTCATCAGATGCCTTTGATGAAGATCCGTCCCTAGTATTCCGCCTGATCTCCTCTTGCACAAGATCTGACCAAAGTCTCTCCCATCCTGGCAATTTCTCCCGACCATTGACAGAGTCCTGATAGGAATGCCAACTCTTCGGAAGACAAAGGAGATCCAAGCTCACCAAGTCCTCATCATCGACAGTCACCCCCACACTTCCCAGCTCATCCCGGCATTGGGTGAACTTCATGAGATACTTGGGCATACTGTCTCCATTCTCACACTTAATGTTTCTAAGTTTATCCTTAAGCGCCAACTTCCTCTAGTCGGTCTTGCTTTGGAATAAATCTGCCAACGCTTTCCACATCAAGTATGGAGAAGCCTTTCCATGCAGGCTGGATACAATGTGATCCTTCACGCCCTCCAACAGAATCCTTCGACACTTTTCTGTCTTCTTTTGCCAAGCCTCAACGTGAGCAGCATCAGTAGGCTTTGGGACCTCAGCATCTATGAACTCCTTCAACCCATTGTCATCTAACACTGCCTCCATCCTGTCTTTCCATGCAATATAATTCGAGCTGCCTTCAAGGGCATACTCCAATCGCAATCCGTTGAAAGACATTTCAACTTCGACACCAAGAAAACACTACTGCAAATTCGAATTCCACCAGCTCAAAACTCAACCGCTTCTGGTCTAAAATTCGTGAGAACAAAGTATTTCTCATACAGAGATTGACAATATGGGCATTTACTGGATATCTCACCTTCCAAAAGAAGGATTAATCCAGAGGCTATCTGGCCCGATTACAGACTCTACCTGAAGAAATAAAATGTAATCACTTTCTGAATAATAGATCTGATGATCAACTTTGCTCTGATACCATGTAGAAATTTTGAATAATATAACACTTATTCACAGAGATTATCCTGATTATACACTATTTGCGGAATGCATGCATAATACATAACCTCCTCTACGTTGATCATCAATTTGAGGAATTAAAACAACAATCGCATGCGCACATTGAAACATCAATCACACATATCAACACAATATGTACTAGGGAAATCATACAACTAAAAACCCCCAACTATCTGTATATTATAATGATAGAGAACATGTAACAATACATAGTACAATACTCCTCACAAGTACTCAATACTATCTCCACCTGTTACACACAAACTAGCTCAGATTTGAACAAGTCACAGGTTCAAATCTCCTCCACTGTTTTCCTACCTCTACTGCGCAATCCAATGTGAGAATAGATCTAGTCCAAGCTCGTTTTCGCTTGGCTTGTACTGCGCAATCCTCATTGGCAATCTCAATCAATGATTGTGCAAATCTCGTGCACAACTATAGTCACAACTAATAGTAGTCTCACCCTCTCACCCACCTCTAACACTTGTCTCCACTGAACTGTCCATGCACTGAGTTAACTGATGTATTCTTTAGTTGATTTATGAGTTAATAATTAGTGCATTAATTAATAATTAATTCACATCACTCATCACTAGTGTATTTGGCAGTTAGACTAAATACAACTAGTTCAACTAAGTCAAACTGAACACAACTCCATCAACTCCTCAATCAACTCCACCAAACTCAATCACTTGAGTTCTAACTGAAGTCCATCATGTAATAGCTCAACTAACCCATAAGAAAAGCGTATTTCCTTCTGGCAATTGCATGTGCCACATCCGTAGCTCGAACTGAAGTGCTCCAAGAGGATAAGATAATGTTTATAGTCCAAATATTATTAAGAGCTAATAATATTCGATTGTTCTATTTTTAGACTGGCAGTATAAAAATAGACTCCGCCCATATGTCTAAAAATAGAAGTCCATCTATTTTCACCAACATGACCAATCATCCATAAATAGCATCCTGCAACTCATAGTCCATGATCCATATGTCTAAAAATAGACATAGTCTAAAAATAGACTTTGCGCCAAAAAAAGCCTGCGGGCCCACTTAGTGAAGGCGACTTCTTTTCACTAAGCTCCATCATCTTGTTGCATTTTCAACACCCGGGAAGTTGATGTACCAATATACCCAAACGGGGCCCATAGTTTGACACTTCATCTCCTAGGGTTAGGTTTTTGGATGTTTAGGGTTTTCCATTGTTTCTCAATAATAAATAGGTCTTTGAGCTTCATTGTAACACAATTCAGAGGCATGTAGCCGCCACATCTCTTCTCAGAGATAAGCTACCATCGCCCAAGCTAGTCTTATTTCCATTATGTTTGTAAGCATATTTCAGTATTTGATATAAATGAAATGAAGTGTTATTTCTACTGAAATTTTGTATTTATTGTTATATCTGTAATTTGTTGCGTTCCCGTTTAAATCCATATCACCAGTAATATTAATGATTGAGATGTTAGGTACGCCCAAAAATAGGCCATTTATATTTGAAGCCTTTTGGTTGGACCACCCTACCTTTATGGAGAATATCAAAAGATGGTGGGGGGAACAGATCCCAGTCAGGGGCTCCAAAATGTACACCTTAAGGGAAAGGTTAAAACATATCAAGTCGAAATTAAAATAATGGAATAAGATAGAATTTGGGAACATCTTCCAAGCGAAAAAGGAATTGGAACAAAAAATGGAAACATTACAACAGAAGCTGATCACAAAAGGCTACTTAGAGGAAAGTAGAGGAGAGGAGATGGAGTTACTGAAGCAGTGGGAGGACAGATGTAGACAAGAGGAAATTCTATGGAGACAGAAATCCCGAGTGTTATGGCTTAGGGAGGGTGAGAGAAACACTAAGTTCTTTCATTAATCAATGATAGAACATAGGAATTCCAATCAAATCCTTAGAATTAAGGATGAGAGGAGGAAAACCTATGAATCACATTAGGATATTGGGAATGTCCTGGTTCAAGAACCCCAAGTGGATAGACAAGAGAATATCTAAAGGATTGTGAGGCATATCCCTAAGTTGATCGCAGAAGAACACACCAAGAATTGGAAAAAGTTGGTCTCCATGGAAAAAGTGGCCATGGATATGAATGAAATGGCTAATGGAAAATCCCTCGGACTAGATGGATTTACTATTGATTTCTTCAAATCCTGTTGGGAAGTATTTAAACATGATATCTATGAGGTGGTGGCAGATTCTCAGGAGTCAGCAACGATTCTCAAAGCCTTGAATTCAACTTTTATAACCCTTATTCCTAAGGAAGAAATGGCCAACACCCCAGAGAAGTTCAGGCCAATATACCTATGTAATGTTCTATACAAGATCATATCCAAAGTAGAAGCCAACAAGATGAAAACAATTCTTCCATGTTTGATCTCGGAGGAATAGTCAGGTTTTGTCGAGGGGAGACAAATTCTGGATAATGTTATTCTTGCGCATGAAATAACACATTCGCTGAAGACCCATAAAAAGGCAGGTATGATCATGCAACTAGATTTGTCTAAGGCTTATGATAAGATTAGTTAGGAATATATGGAATCAGTGTTAGAAGCATTTGGTTTTGATGAACACTGGATCAAATGGATTATGGCACTGGTCTCATCACCCAACTTTTCAATCCTGATTAATGAAGCCCCAACAAAACCTTTCTTTCCATCCAGAGGAATTCGACAAGGGGACCCATTGTCTCCCTTCCTATTTATCTTAATGATGGAAGGCTTAGGGAGGGTGATTGGAGCAGCCAACAGAGAAGGAGACATAAAGGGCCTTAAGCTGCATGAGGACTTTCAGGTGAAAACACATCAGTAGTTTGTGGACGATACTATGATTCATGGCATTCCTACAGTAAAGGAGGCTTGGCCATTAAAAGCCACACTTGACACCTTCAAGGTTGCTTCAGATATGGAGTTAAACCAGTCTAAGTCCATGATTTTTTCTTTAACACCCACATTTCTATCCAGAGAAACTTAACAACTATTTTAGGGTTCCAAAGGAAATCCCTCCCATCAAAGTACCTAGGGGTCCCCCTAATAGTGCAAGCTTGGAAGAAATCCAATTGGGAGAAAGTAATCTCTAACCTTGAAGATAAGGTTAAATGATGGACGATGAGAGCCTTGAACTTGGCGGGTCGACTAGTCCTAGTAAAGGAGGTGCTTTAGGATATCCCAGGCTACATGTTATCCATCCTACATGTGCCTAAGGGAGTGCTCCAAAAAATCAGGGAAGTCCAAAGAAACTTCTTGTGGTGAGGGGTAGAGGAAAAATGAAAATGGGCGTTGGTGGCTTGGAACACGATCTATAAACCAAAAGATGCAGGAGGCTTTGGGCTCCAAGATCCATAGATAATAAACAGAGCAAATGGAGCCAAATTATGGTGGACATGGTTAAAATGAGGGGAGTCACCATGGGCGAAAATGTGGAAAGAAAAATATATCCTTAATTTCCAAACAAAAGACCTGGTTAGGCTCTCAAGTTCAATCCAGGGGTCAGCTATATGGAATTTGGCTTGGAATAACAAAGACATCATACAACAACATTGCTTCTGGGAAATAAGAAATGGAAAGGAAGCCCTATTCTGGGAGGATGCTTGGTAGCAACAATCGAAACTAAATAGACAGGAATTTCTACCCGTAAAATTAACCACATACAGTCAGGGATACATGGAATTCCACTAATTCCGGGCTTAAGGATTGGAGAATAAAAAATGGAGATAATGAAACCTAAACATCTTTCAACAGGCAAGCCCAAAGTGATTCGATAGTCCAAAAGATCATAGAGGAACTGAGAAAAAGACAAATCTTGGTGAACAATGACCATGACCAAATTAGATGAGGATAAAAAGAGGGGGGAGAGTTCAACCTTAAGGAAGCCAAGGTATACCTCAGAGCAGGACATAATGAATCCAGTGACCTGTAGAGCCTCTAACTTACACTTGATTATCCATCATTACCTACAGCTTTTCTTCACTTATCCCTCTCTTTTGCTCTATTTTCCGCCCAGATCATTACATTTGATGTCTCTAAGCATAATTAGTTAACTTTGCTTATGTTTTACTGTTGGTTTAGATTTTTGACATATAAACAGAGTTTCCGCAGCTGTTCAGCAGTTCCGCAGCTGTTCAGCAATTCCGCAGCTGTTCAGAGATTCCGCAGCCTTTTTGTTGTTTGATATGCTCCACGTGTCCTCTCAAGGAACGAGCCACATGGGAATGTTGGGTTGGATGTACACATGGATTGTATGCTATTGGTTGAGCCAAACCAGTCACGAATGCCCTTGGTCAACGCAGGTATTCCCTCGGTCAAACGGTCAAGTTCTGAACGGTGGCACAGGAGCCGTGAGCAGTTGGGACACGGAACTGTAGCTGGCACCTCTTCCATGCCACGAGGACAGCTAAAGACAGGATCCAAGCATAGATTTGTCTCCCATGATGACCGTTTCCCTCAAAAGTGCACAGGGTTACCTACGTGTTTGCTGCACAAGTTAATTAGCTATGACTGCGTGTTGCTGCGTAGTTAATAGGTTAAGCTGTAGTTGCTTAGTTCACGCAGAGAGTAGTTGCCTCTGTGCTTATAAATAAGCGTGTGCCAACGCTTGTAGATTAGCTTTTGGATTATTGTAATTGCTGCGCTGATTTTGTATAAAAACTCTGTTTTAAGAAGGCTGTTCCTACAACACTTTTCACTGTATTTTTGACATGCTGTTTTTATAAAAGAAGACTGTTCTGTTCACCTTTTCGTAGCTGATCTTCTAAGTTGGTTGCGTGGATGGAGGGCCCCCATCTATGACAGCCCGTGTACATAGTGTTTGGTTTCATTTTCATGCTTTCAGCAATCTTTATTTCTTTTATCATGTATAATAGCATACCATTTGATTTCATGTCATTTCATTTCCAGCCTTTATTTTAAACTGATCAGTATTGTTCTTTTGCAGGTTTTTAACCCGGGATTGTTTTTGTCTTTGTGTATTTGCTTTATATCTGATGGTATTTTCAGTTGACAGATTCAAAGTTGCTGCCTTTACTTTATTTTCATAGCTGATTTCTAGTTTAGTTTCTCAAAGTTGTCTGCTAACATATTGATGGTCTCTTTATCATAAATTGTTCATCTTTTAGAGATCAGAATACTAATAAATTACAGCTGGCTTTGAGTACTTTTTAGACTAATCTTTAACTACTTTCTAATCGTGCTTTACATAGTACCTTATGTTGGAAGCAGAGAGTTAGGAAGAGCTGAACATTATAACTAGTCTTTAAAGTAGATTTTTCTCATTTTTGATCACTTTTTAAACTCATCTCTAACTACTTCCTAATCGTGTTTTACATAGTACCATACGTTGGAAGCAGAGAGTTAGGAAGAGATAAACATTATCATTGGTTTTTAAAGTGATTTTCTTACCTTTTATTTGCAGCAGCATGAATGGTGTCTAGTGCCATGAGAAAGTGGTTCTTTGCTTTCAGTTCATTTCAAGTTATTTATTTCTTTCAAGCTTTTTCTTTGCAGTTTAGAAGGTAGTTAGAAATCACCTGTAACACACACTCACTCATCTAGAAATCACCTTACGCACACACTCACTCATCTGTTTATAAAAACTCCATTTCATCTTAGGAAGATAAATTGACCACAAACAACACCCCCAAACGACAAAAAGATCTAAGAGGTTGCTTAAGTACATATAGTACACCTTCACTTCATCAGCTTACGAGCCCCGGGTTGACAATTAATGACATCAATTTAGAAACACTAAATTGACTAAACATTTTGGCGCCGTTGCCGGGGAAGTGAAATTAAGTAGCCATATTCTTAGAGAAAAAAAAAAACATAAAAATTTCAAGGAAAGAAGTTGATAACCTATCAAAGTATGCTCTCCTCTTGCACTTCAAGGTGATCTGGAGGATCAGAAAAGAGAAAGTTACTGATTTGGTAGTTTCTTGAGTATGCTCTCTTCTTGCACCTAGAGTGAACTGGAAGATCAGAAAAAGAACTATTAACTTGACTTGAAGAAAATAATAAAAAATGACATGCATAGAGCTAGAGATTCTAGGGGAAGGTTTTTAGCTAGAGCTCGAAGTTCAATTTTTACAAGTCCATCTGCTTCAAGGGATAGACAAGAGACACCTCCCTTATCTCCAACCGACACTCCTAGTCCTAGAATTCCTGGAATTCAAGAGCCAAGAGTTGACTCTCCTACACCTTCTATTGAATTTGAACTAGGAAGAGACTCTTCTCTTTCTCCTACAGAAAGACCAATTGTAATTGAGGAAGTGGAATCATCTGAAGAAGAAGGAGAAATCTCTTCTCATTCACCTTTTGTAGAGGAACCAGAAGATTTTGAAATCCCTAGGAGAACCATCATGGCAGAGGAAGAAGGAGGTGGTAGAGGTAGAGGTAGAGGAGGAGGAGGAAACAAAAATAACAATAATGGAGGTAGAGGTCCCCTTGGAGGAGGAAATAGAGATGGGGATAATTCATTTGGGTTTCCCATTGTTAATGAGGATTCCCGAGCCACTATGAAAAACATATCACCATCTGTCCTCCCAAATTTCCATGGGTTAAGAACTGAGGACCCTGAAACATTTTTATTTGAGTTTGAAGTGGTGTGTCGAACTTATGACTACCTGGATGACTCTCAGAAACTCAAATTGTTCCCTTCAACACTGAAGGATCAAGCCTTGAAATGGTTCATGGGGTTACTCACTCAATCCATTAGGTCTTGGGATGAAATGAAACAAACATTTTTGGATAGGTATTTGGACTATTGTATGCCTACTAATCACAAGGACGAGGTTTTTAAAATGATACAAAGAGAATATGAGAGCTTAGAAGATTTACTTGAAATATTTCAATATAACTTGAAAAGAGCAAAAATGAGTAGCTTGGATGAAGAGACCTTAAAAGCCCTCTTATTAAAAGCCATTAGGGATGAATGGATAGATATCTTAAACATGATGGGGAAAGGGGATATTTCTCAACTTTCACTCAATGATATAGCAGAACTTTGTATCCATCTCTCAAGAGGCAAATCAAAAACTCAAAAAGGGCCTAGAGATCCTTCTCTCCTTAGAGCAAATAAATCTGCAACAGGATCAGTGAGTAGGGCTGAAATCGGCAATATGCTTGATGAATTCAAAACTGACATCTTAGGGAGTCTTAGTGAACAACTAGATACCCTTAAGATTCACAATAAACAAAAAGCAGAAGCTGAGGCTTTGGCCATTTTTTTGCCCGAAATGTAGAAAGAAACATGCTTTAAGGGAATGTCCCTTGGACACACACGTTGTAGAAACATGTGTAATTTGCTCAGAAACTCATGAGACTAAGGATTGTCCTTCAATACCTGGCCTCAAAGCAGTCTTTCAAGAGGATCCAGATACACTTGAATCTCTCTGTTTTATTGCAAGGAGACCTTGGCAAGGACAACAGAATCAAGGGTTTAACAACTCTATGAATTCTCAATCCCAACCAAATTGGAATCCTTGGCAACAACCTTGGCCTCAACCTCAAAATGCTTTTCAAGCATGGATGCAAAGCATGCAAAATCCTTATGGGAGATTTGCTCAATTCTATCAATATCCTCCATCATTTCAGAATCAGCAGGCTCCACAACTTCCAAATCAAGGTCAACAACTATCATTGCCATACCCTCAACAACAACAACCTCCTCCACAAAATCAAAATTCTCAACTACCACTTCAATCCCAGCAGAAATCAAATCAACTTCCCTCTCAGCCATTACCAAATCAAAATAATAGGAACCCTCAAAATGCTTACATGATGGAAGGTCAACCATTTCCTACCTATATGGTTGTTCCTCTCAATGAAGTACAACTCAGATCAGGTAGAATCTTAGATCAACCTTCTACAAGTGTTCAACAACCAAGCATTTCTGAGGAAGAATCTCTCAAAATCAATAAAGGTTCTGAAGTATCACTTCAAAACCAAAATATCCAAAAAGAAAAAGAAAAAGAATCAACCTCTACAACTCCCATAGTTGAGCAACCTACACCTTTAGCTACACCTCCTTTTCCTGAAAGATTACAAATTGACAAAGGAGTGGAAAAGCAAATATGGGTGCCTGACTATAGTTTTCTAGATGAATTGAAGAATGTTTGTATCAAGATCCCCTTGTTACAAGCCATTAAGGAAATTCCCATTCTAGCAAAGACAATAAAGGAGTTGAGTTTGAAGAAAACAGGAAAGAGAACTAGAGATACTAAAAGGATACATCTAGTTGGAAAAATTGCAGACATAATGATGGGTAAGATTACCATGCAAAAATATGTGGATCCCGGTAGCCCTATTGTCAAAACTCATATTAATAGGGTTGAAATCCCAAATACTTTGATTGACTTAGGAGCCGCTATCAACATCATGAGTAGACAGACCATGGATCAGTTAAAGCTTCCTAACCTTCTCTTTACACCTACTTTACTGCAACTTGCAGATAGATCAATCATTAAACCTGATGGCGTATTGGAAGATATTCCAGTCTCCCTAGATTCTTGGGAATATCTAGTTGATTTTATGATTTTAACTCCCAAGAACAATCTAGGAGGACATCCTCTTATTTTAGGAAGACCTTGGCTGGCCACAGCTGATGCTTTCATAAGTTGTAGGTCTGGGGACATGTATATATCAGATGGTAATTCCACCAAGAAATTCAACTTGTATCCTCCAGCAAAGGCAATAACAGAAATAGGAGAAGATGAGTGGGTTGATGATGAGGATACTATTCAACCTGTTCTAACCATCTCTGAAATCAGTGAGGATAGTCAAATTCTAAATACATTAGAAAATTTTGAAATACCTTTAGAATATGACTCTACACAGTTTCAGTTAGATGCAGACATTGAATATCTCTCCTCTAGACAGATGTCTCTCTTCTCAATGGAAGAGTTTGGTAGTTCTACAGTTGAAATCCTTCCAGGAAAAACATTGAACATTAACAAAAACTTGGAAAGACCACAACAAGAAGAATTAACTAAACTGTTGCAAAAACATTCCACTGCCTTTGCATGGGAATACACTGACATGAAAGGAATCGATCCTAAGACTTGTATTCATCACATCTATATTGAAGAAAACAACAGACCTATTAGGCAACCACAAAGAAGGATGAATCCAAACCTTAGGGAAATCGTGAAAGAAGAACTCCAGAAATTGCTCAAGGTAAACTTCATTTACCCCATTTCAGATAGCCAATGGGTTTCTCCCTTGGTTATAGTGCCCAAAAAGAATGGTAAATGGAGAGTTTGCATTGATTATCGAGAATTGAACAAGGCAACCTTAAAGGATCATTTCCCTCTACCTTTTATTGATCAGGTACTAGACACTTTAGCAGGTAAAAAGTATTTCTCATTTTTGGATGGTTTTAGTGGGTATAATCAAATTCAGGTAGCACCTGAAGATCAAGACAAAACCACATTTACTTGTCCTTGGGGAACTTTTGCCTACCGAGTACTCCCTTTTGGATTGTGCAATGCACCCGCTACATTTCAAAGGGCTGTACTAGGAATCTTTTCAGATCTGATTCATGATTGTGTAGAGGTATACATGGACGATTTCACAGTTTATGGTAATACATTTGAAGAAACTTTGGAGAATTTGGAAAAAGTACGGATAAGATGTAAGGAAACAAATCTTTCTTTAAGTCATGAAAAGTGTTTTATGATGTTTACTGAAGGGATTGTTTTAGGACATCATATTTCAGGAGATGGGATTAAGGTTGATAGATCTAAAGTTGAAGTCATCTCTAAGTTACCTGTTCCAAATTGCCAGAAAGATGTTAGAAGTTTTCTTGGGTTTACTGGATATTACAGAAGATTTATTGAAAACTTCACTAAGATAGCATCTCCTCTTTTCAAATTTCTTACCAAAGACTGTGAGTTCAAATGGGATCCTGAATGTCAATCTGCCTTTGAAGCTTTAAAGACTAGAATATCTGAAGCACCCATCTTAAGGGGGCCAAATTGGAAACTCCCTTTCCACATTTCTACTAATGCTTCAGATACAGCTCTAGGAGCTGTTTTGGGACAAAAGGATTTGATCCCTTATGTCATTTATTACACAAGTAAGAATTTGACTCCCACTGAGTTAAATTATACTGTTACAGAAAAAGAGTTCTTAGCTCTGGTACATGCAATCAATAAGTTTAGACACTACATAACCGGCTATGAAACCTTTGTCCATACTGATCACTCTGCCATAAGATATTTAATGAACAAACCTGTTACTAATGGTAGAGTTACAAGATGGCTCTTACTCTTACAAGAATTCAACATTACTGTGTTAGATAGACCTGGAAAACAAAACACAGTAGCCGATTTCTTGTCTAGAATCCAAAACACTAATGAAGATTCTCCAGTAGAAGATAAGTTTCCAGATGAATACTTGTTTGCAGTAACTACCAAGACTCCTTGGTATGCAGATATGGCTAATTATCTAGTTACAGGGAAGCTTCCTCTACACTTATTTCCTAATGAGAAAAGGAAAATCATTCAGGAGAGTTCACATTATTCTTGGATTTCTAATGAATTGTTCAAAACAGGGCCAGATTGTATAATCAGAAGGTGTGTTCGGGAAGATGAAATGCCTGACATCCTTAAGGCATGTCATGATGAACCATGCGGCGGGCACTTTGCTGACAAGAGGACAACCTATAAAATCCTTTCTCTAGGATATTATTGGCCTTCTCTCTTTAAAGATGCAAAGCAGTATGTTAGAAGGTGTGACAGCTGCCAAAGAGTTGGGAGACCAACTCCTTCAAATGAAATGCCACTACAACCTCAGGTATGCATCGAACCCTTTGAGAAATGGGCTCTAGATTTCGTTGGACCAATTAATCCACCATCAAAGCAAAAGAAGTATATATTGGTCTGTACTGATTATGTTACTAAGTGGGTAGAAGCCAAGACATTGCCTTCTGCCACTGAAAATTTAGTTGTTCAATTTCTTTTTGAGGATATTTTCACTCGTTTTGGTGTCCCAAGGGAAATTGTAACAGATCAGGGCAGCCAATTTACATCTAAATTGATGGAGAAGCTGATGGAGGAATATAAGATCAAGCACAGAACATCTATTCCCTACCATCCGCAATCCAATGGCCAAGTGGAATCTACCAATAAAGTTCTTGAAGGCATTATCACCAAGACTGTTCATCTTCATAGAAGAGATTGGGCGGAAAGGCTTCCTGAAGCCTTATGGGCCTATCGAACCACATGGAGGAACACAACAGGACATTCTCCCTATGAACTTGTTTATGGGAAGGAAGTCCTGCTCCCCATTGAGTTCCAAATCAAGACCTTCAAGATGGCAGTCCAATTGGGAATGAGCCTCTCAGAAGCCCAAAAACACAGAATGGACCAGCTAAATGAGCTAGATGAAATAAGACAAGATGCAATTCTAAGGACCGACCTAGTTCAGCACCAAAGATCTAAATGGCATGATCGTCATATCAAAGAAAGAAAGTTTCAGAAAGGAGATTGGGCTCTATTGTTTGATTCAAAGTTTAAGGACTTCAAAGGAAAATTTCAAACTCATTGGCTTGGGCCATATGAGGTTGATGAAGTCTTTAGTAATGGAGCAGTTCGAGTGAAAACTATTTATGAATTTCATACTCCTCTTATTGTGAATGGCCATAGATTGAAAGTCTACCAGAGGCCACTCTCAAAAGAGGAATTTGTCAAGTTGTTTAAAGAAGATTCTGCAATCAGGTTGGTGGAGAAGGATTCTTCTCCTCCATCAGCCTAATCTTTGGTTTTTGAAAAAAAAAAAAAAAAAAAAAAAAGAATAAATGTATAAGCCTGAAAACCAATCTCTGATTGGCAGTCTTATGCAGAAAACCTGAGGTGAAAATCAGGGTCACCTGACACCTCATGTTTTCCAAAAAATCTCTCTCTCTCTTCCATCTCATTTCGCCATTTCATTCACTTCATTCACCATCTTATTCATTCAACCACTCTCACTCCACCTCATTTCTTTCCATTCATCCATCCATTTCATTCCATTCCACCAATAAAGTCATTGTCAGATTTATTTTTACACAGTTCAAGTTGTTTTGTGCAGCCAGAAGGGTATTTCTGCAGTTTCTGCAGCTGAGGAGCAATTCCGCAGCCAATATCCCAATTCCGCAGCCAATACACTTCCTGTACCTGCATACAAAAAAAACACAGTCTGTTTAAAGAAGGAATCTGCAGTCCAAAGGTCATCAGCAAAAATTGAAAGGTCATGTAGCAGCAACAAATAATGTCAGATCAACAAAAGGAATCAAAACGCGGACACCTAAGGTATGATCTAATTTCTAAACCTATGGTTAAACATTTTGCATAGTTTACGGGTTGTGTTTTTTTGCCATTCAATGTAATGATTGCCAATCCTCTCCATTACTCGACCAAAATCCCCGTATCTCTCAATCTTAACAGCCACCATTCATCACAATCTAAAATCCCATACACGGCTGCGTTTCCATTTAAATTTTCGTACCTAAGTGACGTAGACAATTGTACTACGACTCTCTGCGTTATGATTCCGCAGCCAAATGTACACTCATGACCGAAGTTGAAGGACTTAACCGTTTCTTCCCATCATTCATAACCCTCCTACGCATGTATTATCTCATTCACGCAGTTGTTCACTTCCGCATTTTCCTTGCTTTCCACTGCTCTGCCTTATTCACCATTCTGTCATCGTAACCATACTCTGTTTCGTTTATCTCCTCTGCTAAACTTTGACCACTGTTGTGAATGTATTACGGCTGTTGTGTTGAAGCCGTAAGTCTACTGTGTGGAAACCACTGTTGAAGCCGTAAATCTGTTGAGTTAGAGCCACTGTTGAAACCGTATAACCCTTCCTCAAGAGTATTAAAACAAAGCCAGAGAATCGATGGGTAAACTTCTGAGGGCAGAGCCAGAGGGCTCCAAATTTCTGGAAGGATATCCCCAAGTCAAAGATCCTTTGCAAAAGGAAAATTGGCTCCAGTGCATTCAAAAATTCAAGGGTTATCATAAAGAGGTCACAAAGACTTTTGCACGTTCTTTTAAAGAGAAAGACAACCAAGTGGAGATAGGAGATCTGAAATTCACAGTCACCGAGAGCAGTTTGGCATAGGCCACTTCACTTCCACAAACTGGAGAGAGATGGTTCAAAAACCTATCAGTACAAGACCAGCAATGGAAGCAAATTCTGAAGAATCCAGGTATGGACACTAGCATCTTTACAAAAGGAATCCTTGTTAATCTTGTTAAAGAAGAATGGACAGCTCTGCTTCTACTAGTACAAAAATTCTTTACATGTGAGGGAAGGTTTGGAGTTCTATATGTTTATCATGCCAAAATTATGATGCATTTCTTAGGAGAGCATGACATTAAACTTCCATACTTTTTACTCTCAAGCCTTAGAAAAATGTGCTCAATAGTCCAAAGAAATCCAAGAAACATTGAGCCACATTTATACCATCATGGGCTTGTCAAAATACTAGTTGAAGAACAATTAAAGGCCAAAAGGGATACCTGGGAAAGATTCCTTGTGAGAAACCACTTTGAAGAGGCAGGAGAAGCCTCAGTGCCTAGAAAGAGTAGAAGGAAAAGAGAAGAGGTTACCCCTGAAACTGCTGTCCAAGAAGAAATTGTCCAGGACCTTGTTGAAGAAGAAAATGTTGTCTATCATTCTGAACATGAAATTGACCCTGAACCTGCTGTAGACATTGATCAAACAGCCCAAGGAATAATTACAGAGACCCTGCAAGAAATTGTACAAGAAGCTGCTCAAAAGAAAAAGGAGAGTAGGAAGAAACAAAAGAAAGATAACGGAAAAGCCATAGCCCAGGAAACCTACCTTACTCCTGAGAATTCTAGTGAAGAGGACACTCAGCCATTAGCACATAGGTTGGCCCAACTTCATGAGGCTGCCCTTTCCAAGAAGATGCAAAAACAAAAACAGAAGCAACAAAAAGAAAAACAGAGCATCACCACCGTGAGAAGGAGCAGCAGGTTACAAAGAAAAATGGGGGCCACAGAGAACAAAGAGTCATTCTTTATTGACTTGAGCACACCTCAAAAGGTTGCTACAAGACTTGACTTTGAGAAAAGCTCTCCACATGTTGAGCAGGTTGAGACTAGTCCTCCACGTGAGGAAAATCCTTTTGAGCATGAGCCTGAATTTGAACATGAACCTGAAATTGAGCATGAGCCTAGTCCAAAGAGGTCACCAGAGATTGACCCAGACCAGCAAAGAGTATATAACTACTTGGAAACATTAGAACAAGCTGTTGCCGGTCCAAGCACTGTTCTACCTCTTGAACAGCAAGTTCAATCACTGAAGCAAGAAGTATTTGAACTAGAGGTACTAAATCGCCACATCAAACAAGAAAATGAAAGACTAAAGGAACAAAGCAATGTGGGCAAGATGGTCCAAGATAACACCATGCTTCATATGGGCCTTTGGCAAAAGGAAAACAAAAAGCTCAAGAAGAAATGCAGAAAGTTAAACAGAGCTTTGATCAATTTAAAATTCAGATGTTTGATGAAAAGACCAAGAGTCAATGTGGCCACACAGAGGAAGAAGAGAAGACTAGATGTCTTAGCAGAGGCATCTCAGCAGGTGGACTAAACAATGTTTTCGTTGCATGAGGACATGCAACATCCTCGTAGTGGGGGTATGTAGAGCCTCTAACTTACACTTGATTATCCATCATTACCTACAGCTTTTCTTCACTTATCCCTCTCTTTTGCTCTATTTTCCGCCCAGATCATTACATTTGATGTCTCTAAGCATAATTAGTTAACTTTGCTTATGTTTTACTGTTGGTTTAGATTTTTGACATATAAACAGAGTTTCCGCAGCTGTTCAGCAGTTCCGCAGCTGTTCAGCAATTCCGCAGCTGTTCAGAGATTCCGCAGCCTTTTTGTTGTTTGATATGCTCCACGTGTCCTCTCAAGGAACGAGCCACATGGGCATGTTGGGTTGGATGTACACATGGATTGTATGCTATTGGTTGAGCCAAACCAGTCACGAATGCCCTTGGTCAACGCAGGTATTCCCTCGGTCAAACGGTCAAGTTCTGAACGGTGGCACAGGAGCCGTGAGCAGTTGGGACACGGAACTGTAGCTGGCACCTCTTCCATGCCACGAGGACAGCTAAAGACAGGATCCAAGCATAGATTTGTCTCCCATGATGACCGTTTCCCTCAAAAGTGCACAGGGTTACCTACGTGTTTGCTGCACAAGTTAATTAGCTATGACTGCGTGTTGCTGCGTAGTTAATAGGTTAAGCTGTAGTTGCTTAGTTCACGCAGAGAGTAGTTGCCTCTGTGCTTATAAATAAGCGTGTGCCAAAGCTTGTAGATTAGCTTTTGGATTATTGTAATTGCTGCGCTGATTTTGTATAAAAACTCTGTTTTAAGAAGGCTGTTCCTACAGCACTTTTCACTGTATTTTTGACATGTTGTTTTTATAAAAGAAGACTGTTCTGTTCACCTTTTCATAGCTGATCTTCTAAGTTGGTTGCGTGGATGGAGGGCCCCCATCTATGACAGCCTGTGTACATAGTGTTTGGTTTCATTTTCATGCTTTCAGCAATCTTTATTTCTTTTATCATGTATAATAGCATACCATTTGATTTCATGTCATTTCATTTCTAGCCTTTATTTTAAACTGATCAGTATTGTTCTTTTGCAGGTTTTTAACCCGGGATTGTTTTTGTCTTTGTGTATTTGCTTTATATTTGATGGTATTTTCAGTTGACAGATTCAAAGTTGCTGCCTTTACTTTATTTTCATAGCTGATTTCTAGTTTAGTTTCTCAAAGTTGTCTGCTAACATATTGATGGTCTCTTTATCATAAATTGTTCATCTTTTAGAGATCAGAATACTAATAAATTACAGCTGGCTTTGAGTACTTTTTAGACTAATATTTAACTACTTTCTAATCGTGCTTTACATAGTACCTTATGTTGGAAGCAGAGAGTTAGGAAGAGCTGAACATTATAACTAGTCTTTAAAGTAGATTTTTCTCATTTTTGATCACTTTTTAAACTCATCTCTAACTACTTCCTAATCGTGTTTTACATAGTACCATATGTTGGAAGCAGAGAGTTAGGAAGAGATAAACATTATCATTGGTTTTTAAAGTGATTTTCTTACCTTTTATTTGCAGCAGCATGAATGGTGTCTAGTGCCATTAGAAAGTGGTTCTTCGCTTTCAGTTCATTTCAAGTTATTTATTTCTTTCAAGCTTTTTCTTTGCAGTTTAGAAGGTAGTTAGAAATCACCTGTAACACACACTCACTCATCTAGAAATCACCTTACGCACACACTCACTCATCTGTTTATAAAAACTCCATTTCATCTTAGGAAGATAAATTGACCACAAACAACACCCCCAAACGACAAAAAGATCTAAGAGGTTGCTTAAGTACATATAGTACACCTTCACTTCATCAGCTTACGAGCCCTGGGTTGACAATTAATGACATCAATTTAGAAACACTAAATTGACTAAACATGACCCATCATGGAGAAAAGTATATTTGGCTCCAGACTGGTCGAAAATTAAAATTTTTATGTGGTTGATTTTGCATAGGAAGGTTCTAACCTGGGAAAATTTAGTAAAGAGAGGAATTACAAGTGCATCTTGGTGTTGTCTTTGTGAGAATGCAGAAGAAATTCTTAATCACCTTCTGAACATTTGCAACTATATTGAATCCCTATGGGAGTGGTTGATCCTCATCTTTAGGCAAACTGACCGAAACAAGGAAAGCATACAAGAAACGGTAAAAAAATGGCGGCTGTAGTATCCTAAAAATGAAGTGGTGAATATGACCTAGAATTTAATTTCGGGATTCATCCTCTCGTAAGTGTGGAAGGAGCACAACTGCCGCATATTCCGTGATAAGAAGCTCCCAATTTCAAACTGATGGATGAAATTCACTATCAGCTTAAGGACACAGTTATTAGCAGAGACATTCACACCTCAAATGAACAACCCTCCCCTCAGGAAGCGAGAATTCTAATTTTTTTTTACATGGATTACCTGAGCAGTCTAAACCATAAACCTAGAGAGAGCCATATAAAACTGGGCTCTATAGTGTGGCTGGCTCCCTTGGAAGGTTTCCTTAAACTAAACTTTGACAAGGCATCCAAACAAAACCTAGGTAAGGCAAGTGCTAGAAGGATCATTTAGGACTGGACAGGTAAAATTTGAAGACTATATTTCATCAATATGGGATAGGCTTCGAACAATGCAGCATAATTCTAGGCCCTGGAGCATGGGCTAGAAATGTCATGCTGGGAAGGAATGGTGAATGTGATAATCGAAGGGGATTCTACACTAACTATCCAAGTGGAATGTTAGTTGCAATGTGGCGCAAAACTAAGCAAAGTCATGAAGAATTGACGCCTCGCCCAGTTAATCCAATGGATACAAAGACACATGGAGGGGATGAAAACCATGTAGTTCACTTTGGGTTGTCACTCGGCTAACATGTTGGCAGATAGGGTGGCAAATGTAGGGGTAAAGAGTGGCAGATCGATTACTGAGGTGGCTTGGGAGGACCTGTTGGAGGGTCAACTAAAGGAATATTGTTGAACATTGGTGGAACGAGATTAGTCCACGTCAGGAAGGTGGGCAGACAGATACGGGGTGGGCCCGGATCAGGTCAGAGACCCACCTGGAGATATGAATCAATAATGTTTATTATGGTAAGACAAGTAGCAACTCTTAGGGAGATGAGAAGGGGTATGTGTTTACAACATAAGGAAGAAGTGACCACTGAAGATAGGATGGAAAGGAATTTGGCTTCAAAATACCATCTGTTGGAATCCCGCATTAATTGGGAAGGGTGGTGCGAGGAGTGGAGAAGTACAAAGCCCAGAGGGGAGGCATACTGGAATAGGACCATGGTAATAATGATTCTGCATAGACTGATTGAAGGGGAAAATGAGAAGGAAGATGCCCCCAAACTCGCATGATTATACTGTAACATCGTTGGAATGTTGAAGTTACTGAAAATAGACGAGGAAGGCGCTCAAAGGACGGGGCGACATGACCTGTTCTGGTTGTTTCCTTTATATGAAGAGGCTGGACAACACGTAGGTTGTATAGAGATAAGGCCGAAAGCTAGAAGGGGGTGTTATGGTGAGTGGGAGTATGTTATTTTGATAATTAAGGCTTCCAAGACTGTAATGGATAAGGGACACAATGTTGGTGGCTGGTCAAGGGGCAAGCCTATGCGGAAGCTCAGGGTTCATCGGTTGTTAAGAGGATGAGGATGGAGGATGTGGCGAGGGAGGCTGCAATAAATTATCAAGCGATTGTCCCGAAAAAAGGGAAAGAAATCATGGAAATATGGGAGAATGAGGTTAGGCATCTGCGAAGGGCTGTCCCAGATTGGCCAAATTGAAGAAGAAATAAACTGGATTATAAACATTGGAAAATACCGAACGCGGATGACGGTATATCATAAAACATTGGAGACGACGTGGCATGTCAAAACCTTAGTGGGGAAGTTTAAGGCAGAAGCCACTAAGGATAGAACTAGGAGGAAAATGGAGAACCAACTCTAGTTGAAGGCGATTGAACAAAGATTAAGAGCTATAGAAGAGACCCTCAAAAGGGTGGTGAATATAGAGTGATTGCAAGACAACATGATTGGAGACATGAATAAGATGTTCTCCATCTACCTGAAATATATCCACAACTTAGATATCTCGTTGGGGAAAGAATAAGGAGATCCAACCCATCTGAGGAGATATCGTGCAAGGAAGACTACAGGAGTAGGCAGTCGTCAACATGCAACTCAAGGAGCGGGGGTGGCAATGGAAACAACTCCAACGGAGGGAGCAACACTTGTGACTGAAACAAGTGTGGCAGAAGCAACACCAATGCCTGCTGTCAAATGATTATGACTCTGTCCATTTTTTTGCTTTGTTTAGTCGTATGACTGCTTAGGCCAGATAGTAGTTATAGTGTGCTAGCTGGGTCTGTAGCTTCATAATATGTAGACAAAATGATAGACAGACTGAGATTAAACTATAAATTGATAGTTAACAGTGGTAGAAAAATTAATTTTGTAGATCTGTATAAGGGATACTAGAGACAAAAAAACCTTATGGCATGTCTGGTTAAATGTGTGGTCAAGACTATCTTTTACTGTAGCTGGTTTGGTTTCCAATCTGGTAGGGCAGTTGCCTTTTTTGTACTCTACGATTATCTAGTAATATAAGGCTTCTCTACTGACTTACAAAAAAAATACGTGATCAAACATGACATCCATGCGATATCATGGTGGTCAATATGATAAATCAACTCATAAGAGGCATAATTTCTTCTTATGAACTTTGATTAAGGTGATCTTTTCATTGTTGGAAAATTTAAGAGGTTGAGAATTTTGTTCACAAAGTATGGACCCCCAAAAGAACTATTTAAGGCTTTAAACAAGCTCTAGAAGTCTTGAGACCCTAAATTATTGAAGCAAGACATGCACCTAAAACAAGCCCCACAACTTAATAACTCGAATTTTGCGACCACAAAATACTAAAATAGATGAAAAATTATATAATGATCCATTTTAGATCATCAACAAATATCAAAATCACCAAAAATCTTAATAACTTGAATTCCTAAAAAGGCCAAAATTTAGCACCAACAACACTATCACAAACTCAATACAAATATTTGAAATCCACCCTAGACTGAGCTTGAAGATGACTTTTTAACCGCCCCATAAGATAATACATCTTGCTCTAACTACTTAAAGATTTTCCTCAAATATCATTAAAGAAAGAGAAAATGAAATAATGAATCAAACTTAATGATAAGTATCTAATACCAAATGTCACATGCACAACAAAATGTCCATCTATTTCACTAACTATCCACTTAAACCATTCATTATTTCACATATACATAACCCAAACCAAGATTGAGATACATACTGCCCTTAGGAATTGAAAGGGTTAATACTTCTTATAACCTCCTATTGCCACTGTAGTTGCATTTATTCAAACCCCTTCAATAATGTATGTGAAAGCTTGCTCTAACTACTTAAAGATTTTCCTCAAATTTCATTAAAGAAAGAGAATATGAAATGATGAATCAAACTTATTGATAAGTATCTAACACCAAATGTCAAATGCACAACAGAATGTCTATCTATTTTCAGTAACTATCCATTTAAACCATTCATTTTTTCACATATACATAACCCAAACCAAGATTAAGATACTTATTACCTTTGGACTTTTATAACCTCCCATTGTCACTATAATTGCATTTATTCAAACCCCTTTAGTGCATGTGAAAGGCTAAACATAAATTGAATTAATTGTTCCAACAAACTTAAGGATGTGCAGGTATGGCCAACCATAAGTGTAAATGCAAAGGGCTCAAAGTGGTTAAATAAAGAGAGAAAAAGCCCTTGCCCATGTGTTTTCGTTGTCAAATTTGAAAAACCCCAAAGTTCAATGAAAGCGAGACACCCAAAAAGGAAAAAGTGTATGATGTGTGTTGCTTTCCTCCACGAAGTTGTTGCAAGGAAGTTGGAATTAATTAATTAATTCATTTTTACTTCTTTCTTTTGGACAAGTAATCTTGTAATTTACTCGATGTTAAGTATGGGATCGATAATAACGATAAATAAATTACCATTTTAAAATTTAAAATTTCCTTTTTCCTTAGTGTTTTGTTGATTTTTTTGGGTTTTTTTTTTTAAATTTCTTTTTTAAATGTGTTTTATTTATTTATATATATAAATATATATATATTTTTTTCATGGCCATAATTTTTTGGTTCTTTTTCTGGTTGTTTTTCTTGATCAATATATCAACAAAACCATAACAAATTTAAAAGGGAAGTTATGAGTAGTGTGTTAATATTTCGAATTGTTTTTAATGAGATTTTTTTGGAGGTTTTTTTTGATAAATTTTATGGTCTAATTTCTCTAAAATCCAGCAGAAATTGATTGAAATCACATAAGTAATCCCTACATAATCCAAGTACGATAGGAGATTTTCAGGTGCTGAATCCATATATACAGTCAAAAAATCAGTTTAAATAACAAAAATTAAAATTTCACCTCAAAATTTTCGGGCAAATTCCACCAACTAAAAAATAAAAAAATAACACTCAAAACAACTCAATATTTTATTGAAAATTAAACCTAGAGTTCTAAAAGGTCTATTCTTCTATTAAATTAATCAACCGCCTCCTTTGTTAATAGTTGGAAGCTTTTATTAGAATTAAGAGGAGGTTGAGCGGCCATATACCACAAACATGACGCGTGCCAGACCACACAAAGAGCGTTGGAGTAGCCGCCGCGGTGCCACGTGGCGGTCTCGTAAGCGTTTTGAAGACCCCGGCAAACGGGTCTTCCAGAGATATAAAGTTCGGGTTTCAGTTGTCTTTCCCACAGATCGGACAGGGCGAAGCAACCCGGCCATTTAACACCGGAGAGCTTGATTGCCCTGTAAATTTCTGCAAGGTTTCACCAAGTGGCGGCGTTGCAGGACTCAGGATCGAAGAAATCACGGCATTATACCGTACTTCCCCTTTTTCCCCGACTCGTGGTTTTGAAATTTTAGAAACTCGGACCCACGAGGCGCGAGTGCATTTTCTGAGATTTTCGAGAGGTTTGAGAAGTTTCGACAATTGGTGGGTTTTGCCTGAGGTTTTTTGGACATCCGTCGTTGCAAAATCTGATATCGTACTTGTCTGGGGGATTCAGGGTTGATCAGGACATAAGCATCTTTGGAGAAGAAAACTGAGGCTCCTTTTGGCCCGAGGTATCACGATTCGAATCCTGCGGCGGGTGCGGATGGTGAAAATTTGATCTCCTGCCGTGTGTGAGCTCCATTTGTGGTCAGGACGGTGAATTGTTGTGTCTATATAAATTTAGTCTCCACGTGTTGGATCTTACAGGACACGATCGGCTGTTCGTCAAGCTTAAATTCTAGTATCTTGCTCCGCATTTTCAGTTAAGGCAGGTTCTTCAGAGTTTCATACTGGTGGATCGGCATCAGGGAGAGATGCGAATGCTTTGCAGACGAAGTTAGAGCTAAGCTTGTTCAATGTTGGCACGTTCTTTAAATAGCAGTTCTTTGGATGCTTTAGTTTCTGCCCCCTTACACACATTCTGTTGCAAGTTCTGTATACTGTGTTTGGAAAAAAAGTAGTTAGTCTGCGTAGATCCCTTTTTCTTTTGACCCCCCTCAAAATTTTCATGGAGAAGCTGAAAGACCGCTTAATGTAAATAGCATTCTTTATCGTAATTAGAAGCCTTATTAAACTTTAAATTTCATTAGGCTGGATGGCAGCTTAAATGCTCTGGCTTTGACAGCTGTCTTCTCAGGTCCGTAAAAGCTAAAAAAATTGCCAGTCGGTGGCAAATCGAGGTTTTCATGTCGAGAAACTTGGTGTATAACGGGAATAATAAATCACTAACAGGTCCTTAGTCGTTTGCATCTTTCGGGCTTGAAAGAAAAGTTGCGGCAATGGAGGCCTTGTTCTGCACGCCAGCTGTCCGACGTTCGCCGATTTCAATGGCAAGCCTGAAACCCCGACAGAGCAATGCGACCGGAACCGGTCAAGTCGGTGCATCTCCACGCAACGGAAATGTTAATGGGAGCGGCTCTGTTGCAGAAACTCCGTCTCCAGTCTCTACTCTGCCATTGTCGTCTTCGCGCCCGCCTTTTCCCTCTCCGAGGACGCCTTTATGGTTCGTCCAAGGAGGCCAAGAAAGCCATTCTAAAAAAGAATCGGAAGATTTAAATATTTCTCTGTTAAATGAGGCCTTGAATGTAGACCTTTCACAGTCCTTGAGAAAAAATACAGAAAAAAACGAAGGAGACCGTTATTGTCAAGGGGATTTCGTCGAGGGGCCTCAGATTCAAACCTCTGGAGAATTTACAGCGTATTCTTTGAAAGAATCTGACGATCGAGACTCTGAACAGAACATCACTTCTGAGAGGGACAGAAATTATACAAATGAGCATTGTGATCAATCTGTCGAAGAAGGAAACAATAGAGAAGAGGCCGAAGCATCCAATGCAGACAATAAACAGGGCAGCTCGCCTACCACATCTTCCGAGCGTGGAAACTGGATTATGAGAATTCTAGAGTTGAGATCATTTTGGAAAGATCGGAGGAAGTCCAGTTGTGTGGCAGCTATAGAACCATGTGATTCACAGAAGCAAAAACAGGGATCTTCTTGCGAAGACTTGGAATCTTCGAATAATTCTTGTGGGTGTTGTTATGCAGATGACAACGCTTTAAGCTCGCCTGTGCTAGAAGTCCCTCGAATCGAAGTGAAGCATGATAGGAGTTCTTTCTCCAGGTTCTTGCATCCTGTATCTCTGTCCGATATTAGGTTTTATGGCCGATTTTCATATCTCTGTAACCGGGCGTATTCGATTCCAGAGATTAAGGTATGTACGCTAACGGTTGTGAAACTGAGTTTCTGAACTTTAAGATTTAAATCATACCAAAATAAATTAGACATCATTGTTAGGTAGAAAATTCAGGCACTTATCTCTCTTCTCCTGCTAAATTTGTTTATTTAGGTTAAAAGATGGTCGAAAGCAGTTATTTTTCCATGGCACAAGCCTTCACCTCATGTTTTGCAATTGTCTGCATTCTATAAATCTGTGTATATGTTTTATATATTCGTTGGTATGATTTTTTTCCTTAATCTGCATATTGTTTGAAGTACTCAAATTGGAATATATATTATGATACAAAGGGGATGTAATTATCATCTCCGTGACTAATGAATACAAAGGCAACAACACTGATCAAAATAGCTAACTACATTACACTAAGATAGCCTTTCCCCTAGGTCGTCAAGGCTGAGCTCTAGAGTCTAAAAGGTGAAGGATAACATATTTAAAAGGTCTTAAGAGTTTAATAAGGTGATGGATAACCTATCGTTCCAAATAGGCTCTTATATAAAAATATGGGCACAGAAGACTATCATTCAACGAGTAGGTGCTTCCAAGTCACCCACATTTTCAATCCAAGCCACCCATTTCACAAGGTTAGAATAAGGTCAAATCTAACTTATCCAATCTACAAGTTTAACTTAGAATAAGGTAAAGTCTAGAGGAGTCAGTTAATATTGTAGAAAAAAACCTTCTTTCCATCCACAATTTGATAAGAATCCAACAATCCAACAGAAATTTCAGGCATGAGCAAAGTTCTACCATGATCCAAGATGAATGCCCTTAGGGATTTTGCCCAGTTTTAAATTAACTCACATAATCAAAACTCAATCAGAAACTCAGTCAGTTTTGGATTTCTGGGAACTCTGAATTTTTTTGTATTGTCCGATTTTAGCTACTGAAGCGAAGTTTGCTACGGCTCGAAAGTGGAAGCCATGCACTCTACAAGCTTCGAGCAAGGGAAAGTCATACTAATAAGGGCTTAGCCATAGTAACATGACTGATAAGTATTACTTGAAACTTGAGTGTAACTTGCCAGCCAAACAAATTTTTGCTACTCACCGGTCAGTCAAACTGGGGCTCAGTGAGTCGAACCTGTTGGCTGGGTCAAGACTCAACAGTGAGTGGAGTTGTTGATTGCGTCAAAGACATATAAACCGTGTGCAAGTTTGACTTGCCTGGCCCATGGTACAATTGACCTCATTTCTTTCCTCTTCCTTCGCAGATTTCATCGATAGCTCACCTATAGCACTTGCAATCTGCGGATTTGCTGTGAGTTTTGCATATTCGATACCTGCAGAGTATGATTCCACTTGCTAGTCTATCTGTCCTACGTTTTGGAGGGTTTTCTGGCATATTTTCTCGTCTAATTGGTCTAATTTGTCCAGAATCTGGCAGCGATTTTGAAAAATCGCAAGTGAGTTTGAGTTGTAAACCCTCCACAATCTGAGTCTCCAGAATCTGAGTGTCCCGTGACAAAATTTAAAATCTGGCCAAATTTTTTTTCGCCAAATTCTCACGAAGAACTCCAAAACGCAAGTAGCAAGTAGACAACGCCTCCTGGATTGTGAGACATTTATGCAGTCAAAAATCCATTTTAAATGAATGCCTCCTGGTTTGTGAGACATTTATGCAGTCAAAAATCCATTTTAAATGAACGCCTCCTGGTTTGTGAGACATTTATGCAGTCAAAAATCCATTTTAAATGAACGCCTCCTGGTTTGTGAGACATTTATGCAGTCAAAAATCCATTTTAAATGACAACGCCTCCCGTATGCAAGTTTGACTTGCCTAGTCCATCTATAAATGACCAGAAATGGTACAAATGAGCTCATTTCTGCCCTCTTCCTTTGCACATTTCATTGACAACTGACCTATAGCACTTGGAGGTTTGATGAGTTTTTTGTATACTCGAAATTTGGATAAGATAAGATAAGATAATTATATTTATGTCCAACTAATGACCACAACGTAGGTGAAAGGACTGTTAAGTACAATGATGTCCATAAAATGCGGGAGAACCAAACGGTCTTCTATAAAAAATACAACGCATGAATATAAAAAGTACAATGCAGGAACATAAAAAATACAATGTATGGAATGCCCTGACGAAGAAGATCATACCCATCTCTCCTAACATCCGAGATTGAGACTGACATCTGAGACTGAGACTGACTGAAGAGCACTGAAAAAAATTACACAAAGTTTGCTGGCTGGCCTGATGAAGGGTCAGTGGGAGGTACGGACTGTCCACTAACTCGTTGTCTAGGGGAAGGGTCAGTGGGAGGTACGGACTGTCCACTAACTCGTTGTCTAGGGGAAGGGTCAGTGGGAGGTACGGACTGTCCACTAACTCGTTGTCTAGGGGAAGGGTCAGTGGGAGGTACGGACTGTCCACTAACTCGTTGTCTAGGGGAGTTTGTGCACTGCTAGCCATACAAGTGTTTTCTATTGGCTGGGGAGTCTATGACTCTATGACCGAGAAAGTTGGTCATGTTGTCTTTGTCAATGGTGAGTATTAAATTCGTTGATCAAGTCAATTAGTTCTAGTCCTGGATTGTGAGTTTGACTTAGCCTGACACCCTACTCTAGATATGATCAGAACTGGTGCAAATGAGCTCATTTCCACCCTCTCCTTTGCTTATTTTTTAACTATAGCTCATCCGCAGCACTTGCAAACTTTCTCAGTTTTTGCTGGTTTGAGTTGAATTCTTGACTCTTTATCCATGCTGAGTCTTTGTTGAATTGATTCTGATGACAATATTCTCGGCTTTACCTTCTGGCTAGCTGGGTTAAGGTCATTACTTACCTTCATTAAGATTGTTGGTTAGAGTGGGACATTACTTTGCCATGGTGAGTCTTTTGCCGAGTTGATTCTGGTGACTATATTCTCAGCCCTCCTAGGTAGCTAAGGTCATTGCTTACCTTCATATTTTTGGTTCAGGATAGGTTATCGGAGCATCAGGTAAGGTTAAGTCATAGTACATTTTGTTTTTCACAATATTCTTTTGAGACCTGTCAATTTAGTAAGCCTTCGAAATATTTTTGTGGTTCTTTTAAAGAAAGTTGTTCTTTACATATTTATGAATGAATTCACAGCGAAAGACTTATTTTTCTTGTGATTTCCATCGCTGCAGCCAGAAGATCTCTTGAAGAACCATGGTCTACATTTTATCACATCATCTTTGGAAAAGAAGGCAGAAGTTGCTAATAAGGCAAAGGAATCAATGATCAGTGACAAGTCTTCAACAACTTCTTCACCTGGGCTTAAGGAAAACAGTGTTAGCAGCAAAGCTAAGTCTAAAAGCGGGCTCCCTATAAACCCAGCGGTTGCTTACAGAGTAGCAGCTACTGCTGCTTCCTATTTGCATTCACAAACAAGATATATACTGCCCTTTAAATCCATGCATAGAAATACAACTGTTGATGACAAAAAGTTAAACAATGGAACTGGTCAAGATGTGAAAGGATCCCTGAACAGTGAGTTAGTGGAGATCACAACCGCAAGTCATGCAAAGATTACAACACTGGATCCTGAGGCTGCTCCTGGTTGTGAAATTAAGCCAAAATCAATTAATTATTCCATAGAAATTGATGAGTGCAGTGAATTATCTAGCCTATCCGAGTCAGAAGTGGCTTCATATATAGCTACCAGTTCGGTGACAGCAGTAGTGGCTGCTGAGGAGGAAACAAAGCAAGCTGTTGCAAATGATTTACAGTCGATACATTCTTCTCCCTGTGAATGGTTTATCTGTGATGACAAAAGCACTTGTACTCGACTTTTCATTATTCAGGTAAAGTAATTCAATATTTCGGTTTCTCTTGCATTTTTGTCAAGAGTTTTTGGTTTGAAGTGTGTGACATTTTAGCTGTTTCTTGCTGATGATGAGGGAAGTGTTCACTAAAAAGATGATGAGGGAAGTGTTCACTAAAAAAAACACGTTGGCCAAAAATTCTGATACCCAGTTTACTTTTCATGACTAAAGACATCAGAAGATTATATATTCTCACTGATTGTACTCCATAGCATGTGTAAACTCCATATAAATGGATCTTTTGTTTCCTCTGTGCTCTTTTCACTTTCAAAGTAGAATAATTTTTTGCATATATCAGATTAGCATTTTAAGCAATTCATTTTCTGTTGTGTATGCACTGTGCAGGGTTCTGATTCCTTGGCTTCCTGGCAAGCAAACTTATGTTTTGAGCCTATCAAATTTGAGGTATGTTGAAGAATAATCGTATGATAATTGTTTGGGCATTTTGATTTCTGAATATTTAAAGATCCGGTAGAATCCTGCTTTGAATTGGAAAATGTGAGATGTTTTTACAAACTCTACCTACTTTGTAAATAAGGGTAAACTTTAGAGGCATTAAACCTTTTCTTTCTTTTGATGAAGAGACGACTTCCCGGCAATGTGTCCGAGCGTGATTGAAAGTTGGGCATATATGATTCCAATGTTAGGGTTTGCAAACTAATTTTTGGGCCTTGAATCTTTCTTGTGTAGGGGTCTGAAGTGTTTGTACATAGAGGAATTTATGAAGCTGCTAAGGGTATATATGAACAAATACTCCCCGAGGTTCATGCTCATTTAAAAACATGTGGGGAGGCTTCACGCTTTCGTTTTACGGGGCATTCATTGGGAGGAAGTCTTTCTGTGTTACTAAATTTGATGCTTCTGATAAGAGGAGTGGTGCCATTGTCTTCGTTGCTGCCAGTTATAACATTTGGATCGCCCTGCATAATGTGTGGAGGGGATTATCTACTTGAAAAGCTAGGCCTATCCACCAGTCATGTACAATCTATCATAATGCACAGGGATATTGTACCGCGGGCCTTTTCATGTCATTATCCTGATCATATTGCTCAAATTCTAAAAAGGCTTAATGCCAATTTTCGCAATCACCCTTGTCTCGACAGTCAGGTATTGCGACTTGCTCCTTTCTATTCTTCAAAGCATTATAACTTGGTACATTTTCCATGCATGTGCAATCATGGAATGGTTGCTTTCTTTGTCACAGGAGCTTTCAAACTAGCATTTCTTATTGATAAGCTTTGCATTTGGTTTTCGTTTGTGCAGAGGCTTTTGTATGCCCCAGTGGGACAGTTGCTAATTTTACAACCGGATGACAGAGTTTCTCCCACTCACTATTTACTTCCGACTGGCTGTGCTCTGTATGTTCTTGGTCACTTTATGTCCACTGAAATTGCAAGTGAGCCATCAAGGGCAGTTCAACTGCGGGCTGCTCAAATTGAATTTTTGAATTCTCCCCACCCACTTGAAACCTTGAGCGATCTAGGTGCATATGGTCTAAAAGGATCAATATGTCGAGATCATGATTCTCGAAATTACTTGAAAACGATTACTGCAGTGCTTCGTCATGAATTGAAGCGTCTCCGAAGGTTGGAGAGAGCACAGAGAAGACAGATATGGTGGCCTCTTGTCATCACAGAATCCTCTATGACGATACAGAGAAGTTCCAAAGCAAGCATTGGCATGCCAGTACACAGAATTTCGAGAGAAAGTATTGGCATGGGTAGCAAAAAATTTGTTGGTGCCGTGAGTAGCATCAGCAGCGTCTCATATGAAGCACCTAGACGATTTGAGTTTCCTGTTCAAATTGGTGTTCTTCTTCGTAGGAGTAAAGCTACACTTGGACGATTCACCAGATTAGTTGCGTCTCAGCATATGCAGATGGGTCTGTTGTTTTTGTTATCTGGTCGTATGCTCATTGTACAAATATGTGGCAAAATTTATTCATAAGTTTATTTTTAGTGTTATATGTCTTATGCTTTTTGCTGGTGCTACCTTACCCACCCTTGGCAAAAATGCTAATGCCCAATTAGCATGACTTCGTTTTTGAAGTCTGAGACGAAGCCATAGTGAGAATGTCGATGTCTTATGACTTCATTTCTGAAGTCTGAGAACGAAGCCATAGTAATGTATTGTGCCAGAATGTAAATCTCTATATAGAAGTCTGAGAACAAAGCCATAGTGACAATGTGGATGTCTTGTACAAGAATGTAAATCCCTAGATAGCATGGTATCATGTTTGAGCCCTTAGTTTTACCAAGCCAGGATGAGAATGTGGATACAGCATGGAGTTACGTTTCTGCTGTCAATTATACCAGGATGTCGATGCCAAAGTAACTTGATTGGTAGAATGGAGTCATAATTAACATGGAGTCACTTCTGAGCCTTGATCTTCACCAGATTAAAATCAAAATCGAAAACAATGAAGCTCCCAAGTGAGGAGTCGAAAACCAACCAGCTTCCAATTGAGAATCAGCATGCATAGCAAAATCATGCAAGTGCCATTCCCTCTCGCAATTATCCAGTGAGCTTGAATATTTATTTTCGTGTCTCAGGTATCCGGCGAGCTTCATGTTCTAAAGGGATCAAGGACATCCTCAGAAGATTCTTCGTATGGATTGAACTTTCTTTCTCAATCTGTTCGAATCTTGATTATATATATATATATATATGCTCAAGAAGCCATAAATTATTCAAAGGGCAGCGGTTATTTGAACTTTCTTCCCAATTTGCTAATCTTGATTGTAGAAATATATTGATTAATTTATATAGGGGCTCCACAAACCATGTGAATCATATATATATGATATATCGATGTTTGTCTTAAAAGTTGAGTTCTCAATATTATAATAATTTAAAATATAAATATAATTTTAAGGTTATGGTGATGGTGACCCAACAATACACGGTGTTTGTCCTTCAGTGTTTGTTGCACTAGAGATATGGTGATGGTGACCCAACAATACACGGTGTTTGTCCTTAGTGTTTGTTGCACTAGAGATATTTTCTTTAATATAATGATTTTGACTTCAATTTTATATAGGTGTATATATTTTAAGTCATACTATAAAAATTTAATTTTAATTTTAAAATTATAATTACAATAAAATAAAACATTAACTTTACATAAATATAAAACTTTTCGTAAATTTTATTTATTTATGAAACAAGAGATCATATTCAACCCAACAATAATTTCACTACTAATTTAGTAAAAATGTATATATTTTATACTATACCATGATACACCTATAAATAAAACAACGCTATACTATCATCCGCCTCTGAATAAAACGAGTAGTATTTATTAAAAAAAATTCTTAATTCTGTATGTTCTAACAGCCTCTCTTGGAGCATGCAAGTAAAACAAGTAGGGTAAAATTTCCTCTCTTTCGTTTCTATTTTGACCAAAGTTATTGGGAAAATAATTTTCCGAAATCTCAATTCTGTATGTTCTATCAGCCTTTCTTGGAGAAAGCAAGTAAAACAAGTAGTTTCTGCTTTGACCAAAGTGATGGGAAAGTAATTTTTCGTTCTCATTTTCAACAAAGTTAATGGTAAAAAGTAATTTACAGAAAAGTTACTGTTAAATAATTTAGAGTAAAAAGTAATTTACAGAAAAGTTACTGTTAAATAATTTAGAGTATTAAATAATTTAGAGTATTTTAATTAGGTTATAATTTTGTTAAAATGATTTAGCCTATATTAATTAGGCTATAATTTTGTTTGGAAAATAGTGAAAATTTTTGGTATGAATTTAGAGTATTTTAATTAGGTTATAATTTTGTTAAAATGATTTAGCCTATTTTAATTAGGCTATAATTTTGTTTGGAAAATAGTGAAAATTTTGGTATGAATTTGGTGAAAATCTAGTAGAAATTTTGTGAAATAGGATTTTGGATGCCTTTTAATAATGCTAAATTTATTTCCATGAAGAAAAAAAATTGAACACAAATAACTAGTTTTAGAAAAAAATTTGGATGCCTTTTAATAATGCTAAATTTATTTCTATGAAGGAAAAAAATTGAACACAAATAACCAGTTTTAGAAAAAATTTACATGAAGAAGAAAAAAAAAAGTGAACACAAATAACCAGTAAAAATGATTTTTAGAAAAATCTATTTGAACACAAATAACCCGTATAACATTTTGCATGCCTTAATTTTTTTTTTGATAATGCTGAATTTATTTCCCCTAAAAACTATTTTGAAACTATTTTAACACAAATAGGGCGTAAAAATGATTTTTAACGAAGTCAATAATTTGAGATAGATTCAGAAAATAATTTAAAAATTAATTAACATATAAAAAATTGAAAATTACATTATTGTACTCGAAAATCCTAAAGCGGATTTGATTTCGAGGAAGAGTTCGGTAAACGAGTTGATATATCAAAGGAATTAAAATGAGGTGAGGGTTTTGCAGATTTATATCTTGTCACAAGTGTTTGGAGGGTAAGTGTGCACAGTAAGGAATTAAATATGTTTTTTTTTTCAAAATAAGAATGGAAAACTAATTGTAAAATTCTAAATGTGCACACTTATTTGAAAATGTACATTTACTTTCACACCTCCACTTTAAAATAAAGATTAAGAGTGAAGAATAAGTATACATTTTGAAGTCCACATACTCTCCCATTCTCGAAAATACACACTTTTCCACACACACTTTATTAAAATGAGGTTGGGAATAGAGGCAGGTAGAAGAGTAGTGTACACATTCTTCAATAACTAATGCAACCCATCCCTCATTTTAAAATAAGGAATACAGATTTTAAATAAAAAAAGGTTTATTAATATATGTATTTCAAATGAGTTTCAGGTATACATTGAAAGTGTGACGATAAATATACATTTTATAAATTACTTAATACGATTAATTAAACAATTTGCTATTTTTTTATTTCCAATAAGGTGGAAGTGTAAGTCTGCATTAGGGTTGGCGAATATATATATATATATATATATATATATATATAAATATTCAAATACCGAAGAGGTATGAGTATTTATTTTGTATTTTTTATTTTTGAAATTAAAATCTTTGAAAATTCTATTAAGACTATAGTTTTTTGGTTTTTTAATAGGCATTTGTTTTATTGTTAGGGAAACCATATTATTTGTTAAATAGGAGAGAAGATATCTAAAAAGAATATGATTTTACTGAAATGGGCTTGACAACTTTAAAAACAAACATAACTAAAATGGGCTTAACAACTTTAAAAACAAACATAACTACTAGAGATAGATACAATTGGTTGAGATATAATATAAATAAAAACAAAAGAAAGAGATAGCATCATGGAATAGTTAAAAAGAGGTAAGAGACATCAACATCAATTGACACTTGATATTTTGAGCTATTTGATAGATTCAAGCTTTTGGCTTTTATAATAACAATTTTAATTATGATCAACTATTTGTTCATGGTTTTGGATTTTAGTTGTAAATTGTCTATCTTTGGCATCATTTTTGTCTAACAACACCCTTCTCAAGAGTGTTTTCATTTACTAGTAGAGATTGATGGTTTGTATGCATTGATTTTGGAAGCCTTTAGAGTCAACAAAGGTGGTTTGAACCTTAGAATTAGAGGGACATTCTACATTAGTGATGATTTTTTCCTCAACATCCCTAAGTTCTTGTAGGATTTAAGGGGGGGTTTGCTTCCTGAAGAGATGGGTCAAGGTTTAGGTGTGTACACAAACTGCCAACTGACCCTCTACCACTAGTGCCATATTGAGAACAAGCCCTTTGTTTGGTCAAGATTGCCATCCATGAAGCAGGGGATCAGTTGACCCAAGATCGGAAAAAAAAACATATAAGCTACATAAAGGGCTTTCTAAGACTTTCTCTACTCAAACCAAGCCAAATATAATAGGACACATGTCACTACTTTCCAATTGAGGATGGAAGACTTCTAGTGTGAGTGCCTCTCACAACCCAAATTAGATTTTGTCGAACAAGGGCTCATATCCAACCTAAGAAGCAATTTATCACACAAACTTGTTGTATGTCACCTCCCAGATTCTCATTAGAGAGGATCCCTGCTAATGAGAGTAAAAAATCATTAGAAAACACACACATTGCAGAATATGTTGTTTACTTTAAGAGCCTGCGATGTAAGGACATTAAAGCCCTTTGACCTACCTTGGTGCGAAAAACAACCATGAGAGAGTAGACAAATGATAGACCAACGAGATAGAAAGGAGATAAACAAAGCGATGTTAGGGGCAGAGTAGAAGCCAAAGAAAAATCAAAGGAGCTAGGAAGACCGGGGTGGGAGGCCAAGTTTGAGTTTCCAAAGGCTTAAATAAAGATTTTAGAGACAAAGTTGGCCTCTGTGAAATGAGAAGAGAAGGAAAGTGCTGAATGTAATCAAATTCATAATTATGAAAGAGTAAAAGTATGGAGCTGGGTTATACTTTTTAGCAAGGGAAGACGCATTTAGATGCAAAAAAGAGAGCTCGATTGAACATTTTTAAGCGCTAGATTGAACCCCTTGATTACTAAAAAAATTGCTCGATCGAGCCCCCGTTTTCTATTAAAATACGTGGCCGCATTCTGCGCACATCATTTCTGCACACACCTCAGGACAAACATGAGCTCAATCGAGGTATTAGAGCTCGATCGAGTGATTGGACCATGGAGCAACCCAACCAACCTTGCCAATGTCCCAAAGGCTTAAGCGAAGGTAGGTTTCCTATCTTTTTTGTCTTTTTTTTAAATTTAATTTTTCTTACAAAATTAAATTAATTAATTTGAAAAAAAATTACCATACAAAAACCATGAAAACAAAAAAAAAACCACCAAAAAAACTAAAAAATCACATAAAACAACCTAGAAAACCACAAAAAAACATAGAAAACCACAAAAAATAATCTAGAAAAGACTTTATCAAAACCACCCAAAGAACTATAATTTAGGTTTTTTTTTGTTTTTTGTAAAGAACTATAATTTAGGTTTTTTTTTTTGTTTTTTGTTTTTTGTTTTCTTAATAGTAACATGTTTATTATGCATATTTCTGTTTTTAAATGGTAAAAACATATTTTCTAATTATTTTAGGTTTTAAAGTTTTTCATTAGGAATTTTATGAAATAAATTTTCATTCTTTTTTTAATTTTTTGTTATTTAAAATTTATTTTAAATTTCTAACCAATTTTATGGATATACCTCAAAAAATTCTGAAACATGATGAATATGGTTGCTCATGGTGGATCTCTATTCATCCAATAATTTATTTTATTATTTTAAATTTTAAATTAATTTATATTTTAATTATTTTTTTGATAATAAATTGTTAGAAAAATTGAGAGAGCGCAGAGATAGTGATTAAACACACAACACCAAACACATTGAAATATATTTATTGATCACAACAATTACGCATATATAAGACATAAATTTATGACTTCCACACTTCTAGATCATGACTACAACTCATACATAGGAAATAACAACTTTTAGATTGACGCTTGGGAACTCTCAATGACAACTCATAATAACAGATGGAAGCGTTACTTCCAATACCCTCCTTTAATACTTATATGGAAACCATTGAAAACACATATTACAACAACAAGGAAAATTTATGTCTGACTGGTTTTCATCAACACTCACATCCACTCTAGAATCTGGCAAACATCGCTCTTTCACCACCACATCTTCGAGGTGTCACTTGACCTCCATTTAAAACATCACTGCCTCTGACCATCGTTGACGAACTTTGAAGATCAACAATATTGACACCTCGTCTCGTCGAGGCTTCCACAATAAGAGTCATCAAGTAATGAGCCATCCTATGGACCAACCACCATCTTTTAGATATTTCACTTTTGGCTATCCATCAGTTGTTAGAATGAAGGTCTAGGTACTGAATGTGTTCAAAAGTTGATCAAACAACTTGACCTTATTAACACACAAGAATTGATATTTCAGACTTCGGGGATTCTAGTTTAAGAACCACCAACCTTTTTATAACCAATAAAAACACACAAGAATTGAAGTTTCAGAAAAGAGAACTTCTAGTTTAAGAATCACTAACCATTTTTATAACCAATAAAAATGCACAAGAATGATGTTTCAGACACTAGGGCTTATAGTTTAGGAGTCACCATCCGTTATGGTTTAGTAACCTATACGGCTATGGTTGATTTAAAACGATGGAAATTGAGTCCAACATTGTCCTTCTCTCCTTTCGAAGCGTTGACTACATCATGGCTAATCTATGCAATGAATAATATTCATCGGTGAAAGATCTATCGAGTATCAACATTGATCCTCATATCAATCAGATTCTCCACCAGCGTAGACCTCCATGATGAGCTGAACCGATGTTTTTCATCGTAGGGATCCTTGATCCAGCTTATGAGATTTTCAGACTTCGCTTCTTCTCAACATATCTGGCCCAAATCTTTCCTTAATTCACTGAAATGGTTGATATTTAAGTGGTAGCATGCAAGTGCAATATCTTTGTCAGTGTAGACCGCTAAGAATTTTCTCCAGCCGTAGTATTCAACTAGCGTTGCATTAACGTCGGACTGGACAACGTAGCTATGACACAAATGGATGAAATATGAGTAGCAGTGGGCAGACAACAAGGGATCCGTTATAGAGAATGATATCGTTTCACCTTTCAAGCAACACACGAATATCAAATTGCCCTCGTTCATCTTCACCTTGGTACTTCTAGATCTCATGCTGGAAATAAACTTTAATGACAATTATAATATTCACATATCAACGTGCTTCACATTGCAGGTGGTGAAGAGAATGAATCTATTCACAGTCTGAAACCATTTTGAATTCCGCCATGACCAACAATAACCCGGACTGTGATTAAGATATTTCTCTAGACCCCAAAAAAAAAATCATCCACACCAAAAAATAAATAAATTATTCACGACTTTGCTAATCAAATAGATCACAATATCTCAACACCACGAAACTATTTAGATCTACACATAGGCAGATCTACACATAGGCTCAAAGAAAAATCTCATAGACTAAAAATAAAATCTCTCACATCTATACTAATATATATATAGAAATAATAACACTCATGATCCCTCACATATTCCTAGCCCTCCCTTGATGGAGTCAAGTTAGAACAGACTTTGTTATCATTTCAGAAAAAATGAGAGAGAAGAGAGAGCGATTAAACACACAACACCAAACACATTGAGGTATTTTTATTGATCATAATAGTTACAAAAATATAAGCATAAATCTCTGACTTCCACACTTCTAGATCATGACTACAACTCATACATAGGAAACAACAACTTCTAGAGGACACTTGGGAACTCTCAATAGAAACTCATGCCAACACATGGAAGCATTAATTCCAATAAATAACCAAACAACCAAACTATAACCAATAAATAAATAAATTAGGAGTTTGAGATTGACATGATGAATATGGTTGCTCATGGTGAACCTCTATTTATCCAATAACATTTTTTTTATTTTATTTTATTATTTTAAATTTATATTAATTTATATTTTAAATATTTTTTAATAATAAATATAGTAAGATTAGTTTTAAAAAAATTACTTAAATAAAATATTAATTTTTAAAATTAAAAAAATGTTATTTTATTAAATGTATACATATATGGAACATCAGAATTTGAAAGATTCAAAGAAGAGGAGTGAGCGCTCTTGGACGGTGGGTGACGTAATTCAAACCATGACCTAGGGTTTGAGGTTTTCGGCGATGGCAGCTAGCCCAACGGCCTGGATAGGCAATGTTAACCATGTGTCTCTTCCTACTCGGGCTATTACCCTCTCACAATCCGGTTGACCACCTCCATTCATAGACCATCTAGTCCGTTTTTGTGGTGACTTGCTCTGTACACCTCACTGACCCGACATTTGTCAGCTGGGGTATTTCTTGGGACGATTATTTACCCATTGTCAGTTAGCATGGAGGGCGAAATTGTTGATTATTTTGAGGATCCATTCGCACTGGACCCCCACTAGAGTGTTTTCCCTCCGCATCTGCCAGTCACCTCCTCAAATATTTCGCTGGACATCCCCACAACCCTATCCGGGGCACCTGGGGTTTACTCGGTGCCGGAATACCCTGCTTTCTCCATCTCGACTCAACAGTCTCATCCATTACCTGGGCCATCTACATCTTCATTGTTGTTTCCTAGTTGCCCTAAAGCGGTGGACTTCCCACCTGAATCCAACCTCCCCCCGATATCCCCGACCTCTTTACAGTTTATCACTTCATGTCTAAATCTGCCTGCTCCCCCGTACCCTTTGAATCCCCCACCATCCTTTCCCTCAAAATATTCCCTTATCCCTCCTCCATAGGCTCCGCATTCTCATCTGAATCCTCCACTGGACCCTGCGGTCCCCTTCTGTCACGCCCCTACACCTGCGGTAGTCTTCCAACCACTTATAGCGAGGTGCGGCACCACCGAACACTTTCTTTTCACCAATACTTATGTTCGTGGACTACGCCTACTTTCACTTTAACATTACTTAGCTTGTGTTTCACAACCAAGTAAACATACATTTATCCTTTATACCAATGAAGCCCATACTCATTCATTATCCATAGCAATTATAACAAGAACAACAACAATTGCAACAGTATAAAGGGGAGGGGCAACTCCTCGTAATGTGAGTCTGCCCGAATCAATATATTATATAAACTTCACTTTTACAATGTACAGACTAAGTCCTTGGGAAACCCCAAATTTACACTTAGCCAAATTTTCACAACTTCGGCAAACTCGGTTGCCCAGCTCGTCGGCACCTCCACACGGTCGCCGCACGACTCTCCAACCCGTCGTTCACCTCGTCGCACGTCTTTGCCGGTTCGCTCTTCGTTTGGTCGCAAACGCCCAAACCGTGTATCCCTGCCCACACGCAGTCCCGCTTGCCAACTCTTGACAAACGCCCAAATCGTGTGCACAACACGTAGTACCGCCTGCCCAACTCAACGACCTCCGGTTCCAACCTCCGTCTCACCTTCGTGCGCACTTGCACGGTGGGCGGGCGCTCACCCGAGTCGCCAAGACACCCACGCCAAGTCGCCGCACAAACGCCTCCGCACAATACACCCGGGCACGCCTTGCCCAACGCATCCACCTCTCACCAAGAGCGCTCTCACCAAGTGCGACTCACCAAGAGGAGCGCATGAGGTATGCGCTCATCCTCCTCTTAAATCTGCGCACTAGAAGCTCTCCTCCAAGAGCGAAGATGAAGTGCGAAGTTGGATTGATGAAATGAACTCCATCGCACACACATATATAGACTCCATCGCATGTGGGTGGGCTGCCCAGCCGACCGCCCACCATCGCACATACACACCCCTTCACAACGTTCAACTCCCACTTTCTAAGTCGGCCTGCCCGCATCGCAAGTCGACTTTAAGCCAAGCGCCCCACGCTCCAATCGCCATATAAGTGTATCACACTTTTATCATTGTCGCAAGGTTTCGTTGCAAAGTTTCGTCGCATTTCTTCCACAAGCACGGTTCGTCGCACCCGCCTGTCGCACCATCGCACGCCCGTCGCGCGCCCGTGCATGGTCACTAGGTGCCCAACCGCACCGCAGCTTCGAGGACCTTACACCTTCCCCCCCTCCCCCCATCCTCGACCCTCCCACCTTCATCTGCTTCGTAGACTCATCCCCTCCCCTTTAGAGTTTGACTGGGAATCCTCACTCAGAGGTTGAAGTGAATCTATCTCACTCACAACAGATTAGAACTCCCCCAAATCAGCTGGGGCGTCTTGCAAAGCATTTCAAAGGAGTAAAGTCGGGCAATAAGAAGATATCCCTCACATTTGGGGTCAACATTTAGATGGGGGAAGTTCTCGATACCTTCAACCAAGTTCTGGTTGGCCGAGTTCGAGGTAGGGCATACTCAGTCGCATGATTGAAGTAGTGAGTGATGGAGATTTGGGGACAGGTCCTCACCGAACTGCTGTCAGTGGTTACCATCTCTCGTGGATGGTTCGCATTGTGATTTTGGAGGCCCGAGTTTATTCCTTGGGTATTATCAAAACACTGGCACATTGAATTGGCTTCGGTTCTCCTCAAGTGATGGAGCCCCCTTTTTGATCTGAAGCATGGACACCTTGGGATTAGACCCATATGGGTCAGATTGCCTAGCCTCCCACTTCATTTTTGGTCAGAATATATATTCAAACGGATTGGGAATGCTCTCAGAAGATACATGGATTACGAAAAATCTTACATGCTGACTGGGAATATGTCCATGGCTTGCATCCTGGTTTTCCTTGATACCAGGGAAGGTCTGGAGGAAAGTATGCAGCTGCATTGGAGGGATACATGTAGGGTACAAATATTGGACTATGAGGGAGTTCCATACCGATGCAGGAGATGTCAAAAAATTGGAAATCTTTATAAAGATTGCTCTCTCTGCTACAGTTGCATGACCTGAACATTCTACTACAAACCCGGTTTTTGATCGTTGTGGGAAGGCACCTGTTAGTTATGAGGATGAACAACCGATGGACACACAGGTAGCTCGTGGCACTTGCATTTGCAAGGATAAAATTTGTCCACCACCCCATGTATCACCAGATCGCGTGCAATTGTAGCGACGACTGCATCTAATGTAGGTACCATCTTTAACCCTTCATCCCTCCAATTGTTGTCATCTGTTATCTCTCCTTTCTCTTCATTTTGTATTGATGGTTCTGTGCATTGCCCCTCTGTTTTATGTACATTGGTTCCATCTGCACATATTTTCTCCCCCACTCCTCGTACCATCACTAGGATACCGAATTCCCTCTCCCTTGCGGAGCCATCCATCGAATCTAATTCGGGACATTGTTATAACCTTTGGTCATTATCCCGTTTTCCCCCGGGGGACGATAATGGCTTAGGAATTACTCCCCTTCATCCACACTCCAAGGCTTCCCGTGGTCATCAATCCAACATCTCTAAAGCCATCCTCTAGGCTAGGCTGGATGTGGTAAAAGGGCGACAACAACCCATTGATAAGGTCCTTAGAGCATTGACCCCCCCTGTTTCTCCATGAAGTGGCTTTCCTATAACTGTCGGGGGTTGGCTAGCCATACAAATAAATTATCCTTCTGTTGATTGATGGAATTGGAAACCGTGGAAATTATATTCTTACAGGAGACCCTTGCATCCAGAACACAAACAACACCCATTCTTAAGGTTATTTTACCTAGTTGACACTTCACTGCACTGGATGCTCGTGGGAAATCTAGTGGCTTGTTATTGGGTATTAACCCCATATCCATTAGACTATTAAACTCCTGGGGGGGATGGGATTCATCGGAGCTGATGTATACTCAGTAGAGCTCGGTAGGGAGCTGAGGATTATCAATGTCTATGGACCTTGTAACAACAGGCTCATTTTCTGGCAACAGTTACTTGATTTTGAATATTTTCAAGCTGAGAACATCATTATAGGGGGGGATCTCAATTTCTCTTTGGGACATGCTGAATCCTGGGGCATGAATGCTCAGCTGGACTTGCTATCAGATGGGATCTTGCCCCTACTAGAGGATCACCAGCTGATTGATATACCCATGCCCTGCATAAAGCCCACCTGGAGGAATCGAAGGACTGGGGATGCAACTTTAGCCAGAAGATTGGATCGTTTTCTGGTTAAGGAGACTCTAATGGAACATTTGCCCCTTTATCAACAATGGGTGGGATTAGGGGGGTTATCAGATCATCATCCCATATATATGGAGATTGCTGGTGGTATAAGAAAACCCAATGCACCCTTCAAGTTCAATTCAACTTGGCTTAAAGATGATAGCTATATTCAAATGATCACACAGAACTGGAAAACCATTGCTGCACAACAAGGTCTATCAACCTCCGAGATATTTGCAAATAAAATGGCAATCCTAAAACAAAAATCTATTAAATGGGCAAAGACTAAGAGGATCAAAGATGAGCAGAGCTTGAGAGACACTGAACTGGAAATTGAACAATTGAGTGGACCAGAGGGCCAAGGGTACATCTCTGTTGATGCTAAAGAAAATTTGATCCGACTTGAGATCGAGCGGAATAGGATCTTGAAAGACAGGGAGGAAACTTGGCGACTCTGAAGTAGGGCCATCTGGTTAAAGGAGGGGGATGAGAACACCAAGTTCTATCACCGTGTTTCAAATGGGTGCCAAGCCATTAATACTATTTGGAAACTCATCGATGAGCAAAGAACATATGCAAGACCTTCTAGGAATTGGCCAACCTTGGTATATCGCATTTTGGGCAATTATTCAACGCTCCCCTGGAAGCAAATCTTGATGAAATCATTAGAGTAGCTAGTCTTTTCCCTAGATATTTGGACCAAGATACAGGTGAAGAAATACTTACTTCGGTAACCATGGGGGAATTAGAGGCTAATATTAAGTAGTTTAAGAAGGATAAGAGCCCTAGACCAGATGGCTAGACGATTGAATTTTACATTGCATTTTTTGACATGATTGGACAGGAGCTACTTCAGATCATTGAAGAATGTCAGACTAGTGGGCGTATGTATGATGCTTTCAAATCTACATTCATCGCTCTTATCCCCAAGTCTGATGACCCTCAGAGCTTTGAAGAATACAAGCCCATTTCTCTCTGCAACTGCATATACAAGATAATTTCCAAGATCATTGCAAATCGCCTCAAGCCCATATTATCTAAACATATATCTTCGGAGCAATTTTCATTCCTTGACCATCAAAAAATTCACGAAGCAGTGGGCACAACAAAAGAAGACCTACACTCTATCAAAATAAAGAACCTCAAAAGCATGATACTTAAGATTGATTTGGCAAAAGCATTTGAAATCACCTGCTGGCTATACATTAGAATGCTATTAACCCACCTTGGATTTCCTCTACCGTTCATCCAATGGATAATGTGCTACATATCCAATGTATCATATAGTGTTTTGATCAATGGATCAACATCCTCCTTCTTCCATGCAGAACGAGGATTGAGACAAGGATGCCCACTTTCCCCTCTACTTTTTCTAATGATCATGGAAGGTATGAGTAGACTCATCTCAGTGGATCGAATGCAGGGTAGACAAAGGGGTATCAAGATCACAAACAATTGCATTCTCACACATCTCCTATTTGTGGACGACATTCTCATATTTCTAAATGGATCACTAGGGGATACCACAACATTTGGAGCCATTCATAAGTGTTTGAATGGTAAGTGTGAATAGTAAAGAATTAAATATGTTTTTTTTAAATAAGAATGGAAAACTAAATGTACATTTTTAAATGTGCACACTTATTTGAAAAAGTACATTTACTTTCACCCCTTCACTTTAAAATAAGGATTAAGAACGAGGAATAAGTATACATTTTGAACTCTACATACTCTCCCATTCTCGAAAATACACACTTTTTTCCACACCCACTTTATTAAAATGAGGTTGGGGATAGAGGTAGGTGGAAGGGTAGTGTACACATTCTTCAATAACTAATGCAACCCATCCCTCATTTTAAAATAAGGAATGCAGATTTTAAATAAAAAAAGGGTTTATTACTATACTTATTTCAAATGAGTTTCAGGTATACATTGAATGTGTGACGACAAATATACATTTTATAAATAACTTAATACGATTAATTAAAATATTTGCTAATATTTTTATTTCCAATAAGGTGGAAGTGTAAGTGTGCATTGAGGGCGGGGAATGAGTATGAATTTAAAAATATATATTAGTTTTTTTTTTTTCATATATGGAGTATGAGTATGCATTTTTTAAATTTTTATTTATGAGAATTAAAATATTTTTATTATTATTTCGAAATTATATAATTATATATATATATAAAATGGCATTTGCTTTATTGTTAGGAAAATCAGATTATTGCCAAATAGGATAGAATACATCCAAAAAGAGTAGGCTTAACAACTTTGAAAGTGCTAATATTCAAAAAGTTTATCTTAAAAACAAACATAATTACTAGAGATAGATGTCAACCAAACATGGTTGAGATATACTATAAATAAAAATAAAAGAAACAAAGAGTATCATGGAATAATTAAGCAGAGATAAAAAACATCAACATAAATTGGCACTTTATCTCTTGGGTTATTTGACAGAATCGACCCTTTGTCTTTCATAATAACAACTTCAATTATGGCCAACCACTTGTCCATGGTTTTGGATTCTAGTTGTTACTCGTCCATCTTTGGCATCATTTTTGTCCAGCAACACCCTTCCCAAGAGTGTTTTCATCTGTTAGTAGAGATTGATGGTTTGTATGCATTGATTTTGACAGCCTTTAGTGTGACCCATGTCTAGAACCCAAGAACCCAATCAACAAAAGTGGTTTAGACCTTAGAATTAGAGGGGCATTTTATATTAGAGATGACTTCCTTCTTAACGTCCCTAAGTTCTTATAGGATTTAAGGGGGGGTTTGCTTCTTGAAGAGATGGGTCGAGGTTTGGGTGTGTGCACAAACCACCAACTTAGCCTCTACCACTAGTGCCAGAACGAGAACGAGCCACATTAAATCCATTATGAAAAGTGCATTTAAAGTGAATACAAATATTTTGACTCTGTTTTAATTTGTACCATATTGTTTTATTATGTAGTGTGTTGTACAAGAAACATTGTCTTCATGTGCTTGCACCTAGTACATGTCATGTGTCAAAGTCAAACATTATAAGAACTTAAAGTTTATTGGAGTATTTGGTTGGCATGAAATTTGATTAGTTTTGAAAATATATTTATTTCAAATTTTTACATATATATTTACATATTAATGCCCTATAAATAAATTGTATTATTTAAAAATAGGAAAAATGTGAAGGTAGGCTTGATCACTTATTTTGATTATGTTTACATAGAACTTAATCCTTTGGTTGATAAATTATCAAAAAACGGACTCTAAAGTTTAGGACTTTAAACTAGATTATTCTACTTGAGTTTAAAAGTGGTTTTCTTGTCAACATCCTTTCTAAGTTAATATTTTTTTCTTAGATTAGTTTATATGTATTATATGTAATAGTTTCGTATTATATGTAATAATTTACGCAACATTTTTTTCTTGGATTAGTTTATATGTATTATATGTAATATGCAGAGGCATCTCCTATATGCCCCCCAACCGCAGGCTGTCAGAGTGCGAGGGGATACATGGTTGGGCTTGTGATAGATCACATAGCCCACCCAAAGTGCATGTTCCACTCATAGATCTTGCCTCCGACACCAATTAGAGTGTCAGAGCCAATGTTTTTGTCCCTGTTGACGATCATGCTACCGATAGTGGACCTTCTTTAACTGTTTTAGGTAGTACACCTACATTTTGAAATCCTCTTTAAACTTTGTGTTTATGCCTTGAAATTGTCTTTAATTTTTAAATCGTCTTCAATTGATGCGTTTGAATTTAATGTATATGTTATTATGATTCTAGTTTGTTAAATATATATGTTAAATTATGTTTATGATTTACAGACCCTCAACAGGGCGAAGTTGAGGATCACAGTGCAATGTTCATCCCTCCGTGGGACGATTCCATAACTCATATCACATTGGAGGATGTTATGGCCCAACATACATCGATCACACGAGAGCTGCGTAACATCCCTTCCATTTCACCTACTAGTCGTAGGTTGTCTTTGATGTTGGAAAAGATCAATAGTTTGATCGAGACATACCAGAGGTCGGGCCCACAGAGCCACCTATTGTAGTCCATACAAAGGATTACTAAGCATGAGGTTAGAGGCCCACATACTTGGGAGGTGGTGAAAGAGGCCACAAAGAACATTGATGTTTGTGGGGAGTTGTTTGACATCCCTCTAGATCGCCCTGCTAGACACAAAGGTCTGATTCCACTCAAATGTTTTAAGAATATTGATGCAACCCCTTTTGTTATGATCGATTCATTGGAGCTTGGGGCTAGTTCCCCACCATGACTAGGTCACCCTTTATTTTTTCAAGCACACACACACACACACACACACACACACACACACACACATATATATGCAAAGTTCATTCTACATATGAGGCCGAATTACATTGATGTTGGGTCTCGTTATTATGGAACGGGCAAGGGCCATACCTACGATCGTGATGAGGCTCGTAGGGACCCTGAGCATGTACCACCACCTTCGAGATTGTTGCCGATATCATCTCAAGATGTGGTATTGTCGATAAAGCTAGAGGGGCCATCACAACCCATTGTTGAGACCATGGATACCATTGCAGATAGCATGCATACATCATTGGTCAATGCATGTGTTACATTGCATGGAGAGATTAGCATACCACTGCCATTGCCTCGTGACCTACCAGTGCCTTTATATGATGATTCATTTCTCACGAGTTTACTCATTGAACATATTTTTTCATATGCATGTATGTATCTTGATGCCATCTGTGACACTTGGGGGGTGCTTGGCTCACGTGACACAAACTAAGTACATATATATACGAAACTTTTGACTCTTATTGTCAAATTATGCATAATTATTTATATTAATTTCTAGTTCATATTAGATTGCATTTATATTGATAAGTTCATAGTAACATGTAAATAGAACCCAAATACATGGATGAGCTTATGAGGTCATCCAAGGGGGTAGTTTATCAACCAAGCCATCCTCCACTAGTGGATGTTTCCATGTATTCTCTTCCACCTCCACATCCACCTACACTTCATAACACTCATGTGGAGGAGAGGCACTATGTATTATCACATGGACCAACAGTTGAGGTAAATATTTCAACATTTTTCTTTTAAGTTATGTGTATGCTAATTAATTCGTACACTAATTATAATTTTTCCTTGCCATTATGTACACAGGCCCATATGCAAAGTGTTTTCGATGTCGCAGTTATGCGGACACATGAGTGGGATGTTGGGTATAAAGACATTGACGATGCAGGTCCATTGATGAAGACCCCAATCATTAAGCCACAAGCAAGGGAGCACCAAACCCGGATTCATTAGACCCCAATCCTATCTAACTTGGTTTTGGACTAGAGTGAGGTTAGTAGATTCATATATGTAATTAAAAATATGGTTCAAAATAATTTATTTCCATATTGTTTATTTTGTACAAATAATGATCTAATTAGTTTGAATTTGAATGTGTTATATTGTAGTATCAACTTATGGACACTTACTTTACGCGATAAAACTCACATAGGAGTTATGATGGTACTTAGAGTGGATAGTTTGTACATTTTCAGTCCCTCTTCATTGGGTACATTCACATGTGATACAAACTCTGTATATTTTCATACATGGATAGTTTATGGATGTATATGAACATTATTTTAGTTTATGGATGTTCATGTGATATTTGTAATTTGTATATATTTTCATATGGATAGTTTACTGATATATTCATTATTTCAGTTTATGGATTTGTATTAATCTTGTTTATGGATGCTCTTAATTTTTAAATTTTATGGATATGTTAAAATTATTTCACTAGTTTAATTTTTTTTTTCTACTTTGATACTTAAAACGAACTAAAATATATGATGGTTGAATTAGAAAATACAATAGGATTGAAATAAGTTTAAATTCAATTTTAAAAGATGTCTGGTAAACAACAAATAGGTTTTATTTAATTTACTTATTTTGAGGTCATCTACAAGAACTTAGTCATAATATGATATAAGTACAATCTTACTGTGATGCAAGTCACTTTGATACTTAAAATGAACTAAAATATATCATGTATCAATTTAATATTGAACATGGAAATAATTACAATCATGCTTCATATTGGTTTGTAGAAAGGTTCGTTTAGTGCAATCAACATGTATGTTATTACAATTCAATTTTACAAATAAATTATTTCAATTATAAAGTCATCCATATTATAATTAAAAATCTATATATGAAATTTTTTGCGACCCACCCATACACCATTGCATGGTCAGCATTTTTACGTATTTCAATCAATTTTTTTATCTCAAGGTTCAATTAAAAAGAGCAAATATGATTGAAATAAGTTTTAATTCAATTTTAAAAGATGTCATGTAAACACAAAATAAGTTTTATTCAATATTATTTCTTTTGAGATTATATACAAGAGCTTAGTCATAACATGATATAAGTCATCGTATTGGAATTTAATATAAGTCAAAAAATAATATATGATAACTTTTTTATAAATTTTTATAATGTTATCAACTTTCCTAAATTTACTTAGCTATCCAAGTATTTCAATTAGTTCCTTATGATTGAAGTAAGTTTTATTCAATTTAAAAAAAAATCAAATATGATGGAAATAAGTTCTATTCAGTTTTAAAAGATGTGGAGATGTAAAAGTTACAAATAAGTTTTATTCGATTTTATTTTGTTTGAGGTTATCTACAAGAGCTTAGTCATAATGCACGTCATCAATCATTGTTTTGTGCTTACACTAAAATCAATGCACAATGTTAATATAATTATCATGAAATTAATGTACACCATACATCTAATTATATCAAATTAGAAATCAACATCTTCACTGAAATCAATGCATCTAATGCAAGCAATCAAATAGGATGATAAATCAACATCTACACTGAAATCAATGCATATAATGCAAGCAATCAAATAGGATTAGAAATCAACATTTACACCGAAATCAATGCATATAATGCAAGAAATCAAATGGGATTAGAAATAAACATCTACACTGAAATCAATGCATCTAGTGCTAGCAATCAAATAGGATTAAGAATCAACATCTACACTGAAATATCAATGCATATAATGCAAGAAATCAAGCATGATTAGCAATTAACATCTTTAATGAAATCAATGCATCTAAAGAAAGTAATGAAATGGATTTAGAAATCAACATTTACACAAAAATCAATGCATCTAGTGCAAGAAATCAAATACGATTATAAATAAACATCTACACTAAAATCAATGCATCTAGTGCAAACAATTTTCTTCCCTTTCTCTCCCCCATTCATCTATATCTAAATCTCCCTCCATATATCCTTCTTTGTCTCTCTATATCACCCCCCAAAAAACACACAAACTCTCTCTTCATATCTATCTATCTCTCCCTCCCTCACTCTCTCTATCTTTCTCCCCCTTCCATCTATATCTCTATCTCCCTATGTCTTTCCTCTTTGTCTCTCTATATCACCCTGCAAACATACACATTGTTTCTCTATATATATCTATATCTCCCTCCCTCTCCCTCTCCCTCTCCCCCTCCTCTCTCTCATTTCCTTCTCTCTCTCTCTCTATGTATTTCTTCTTACCTCCCTCTCTCCCCCCCTCCAAATCCATCTCTCTCTATCCCTCCCTCTCAAGTCCTCTCTCTCCCTTTCTCTCCCACCTCCCTCTATCTCTCCCCCTAATCTCTTTCTCTCTTTGTCCTCCAACCCTGTCACTATCTCCCTCCCTATCTCATTCTCTCTCCCCCTTCTCTCCATCTCTCCTTCTTTGTCTTTCTATCTCACCCCCAAACATACACGCTCTCCATCTCTCCCTTCTCTCTCTCTCTCTCTCTCTCTCTCTCTCTCTCTCTCTCCACCTTTCTCTCTCTATATGTCTTTCTTCTTCCCTCCCTATCTTTTCCTCCAACTCCATCTCTCTCTCCCTCTCTTTCTCCTCCACTCTCTCCTCCTCTCCCTCTCTCCATATTTGTGTCCCCCTATCTCTCTCTTACCCTTCTCTCCCCCTCTCTCTCCTCTCCTTTTCTCTTTCTTCACTCCTCTTCTCTCTCCCTCACTTTATCTCCATCTCTCCCTTATCACTCTCTCTATGTCTCCACTTCTATCACTCTAGGTATTTTTTCTTCCAGCTCATATATATTTGGAGCTAATATACATCCTAATATATTAATATATATTATAATATAACAAATTTTATATTATATTAAAGTTAATATTATATTAATCCAAAATTAATAAATCTAATAATATTAACATTAAAACATATTAACATTAATTTTTTAATATAAATATCAGATTTCATAATTTAATGATAATAATAATATTATTAAAGAATTTTTTCGGTGACAATCACATCAAAACTATTTTTTCGACGCGTTTTGAACCAACCGGTGTGCTTCATCATCAAGGAAAGATGGAGAATCAAATCATGACATTAGATTAAATAGCTAGATATTGATGTAGAAAAAATTAATTCTAACGTCTAGAAAATAATGGCTAGTTCTAATAGTTAGGAGGAGACCATTAATTTTTAAAGAAGAGAAATAATTAATTAATGAGGGACGTTTTAATAATAATAATAATAACAACAACAACAACAACAATAATAATAAGTAAAATAGAGGAGGGGGCCAACCTATTATAGGTCAAATAAAAAACGGTCAAAACGAAATCCAGGTCAATAATGAATAAATTAGTAATAACAATATTCCTTGATATAATAAAAAGAAAAAGGAAGATTAATACCAAGGGAACTAAATAAATTAAAATTTTTAAAATTAAAAAAATATATATAATAATTCAACAAATATTACAATATTAAAGTGATAAACCATATTTTCTTAAGTTTTTTTTTTTTTTTTTAAGGAATGATAGGAGGTTAATAAATGTCAGGGCCAGAGTTGGAGGAGTTGAAGCGCCATCTTGGGAGACTACCCAAACCGACCCGTTGACGGCTAGTGCGACACTAACTAACTTTTCCGATTTACACTACTTGAGTTTTCAGACTACGCCTGCTTCCAACACTTAGGTTATTTTATGTTCAACTGTTCTTCAATTACTTATGCATAAAAATTCCATTTAACTTCATTTAACATTCAATGTGCAATAGCAATACATGTACAAAAGAACAATAGTGCAATATCTTAAACAAGAATCCAAGTATATGATGGGAGGGGGAAACTCCCCAAGTAGTTCGCCCCAACTGTTATTATCACAATTTTACAATATACTACAAGTATATTACAATGTACAAAGGCGCGACAGGTGCGTTGGACCAAACCAACAACTCGTCCACCAAGTTCATAAAATCATGCGACTCCTGTCCGCAAGGCTTTTCCCAAGTCTGCTGCACGTTCTTCCTATGCGTTCTACCCAAGTTTGCGATATCAAAATTCTGCCTAGTCTATGATATTGCAACTCGACCTAACCAGAAACCCAAAATTTTCCGCCTAAAACAAAAGATTAGCTTGGCCTGTTCCTTAGGCTCATTGAGCGAGCCCCACTCTGCCTGTTGCCCTATTGCTGCACCTTTTTTTGCCTTAGTCTGAAATCCTTGTTTCTGTGATATCATAGGTTTCGCGATCTCCTTTTGGTTGACTTACTTGCTTGGTCAATTGTGCCTTGAACGAATGACTCTCCACTTTATTTATACACCTCCTTGAACGATGGTTGACACCCCTCATCAACTTGGCCCAACCTACCAAAGTGTATGTGGATGCCTCGACTGACCTGTCGCTATGTGTTGAACGCCTCTTCCATGAGAGGGCGCGCCCTAGGCCAGCCTATCGGTGGGAAGTTGGGCACCCCTTGTGGTTGGGTGTGCCTTGCCTTGGCCCTCACGCTATCTCATCCGCTCATCACCGGTCGCTCCTTTCTCTGTACGTCACTATCGTCGTTCATCTGCACAATGTGTCTCTTCCACCCTGTGCTCTCGCCTACCCATCACAGCTCGGTTGTGTCACCCTTTCATGAGTGCCCCAAGGTGAGGGCATGCCCATAGTGTGGGCCATTATAACGTGCACGGTAGGTCCATTGCTCAGGTCGCCGCTATATGTCATGAACATGTGTTCGGTTAAACGCGCCCGCTATGCCTGACTCACCCGTTTAGTTTTTTGCCTCTCCACGTGTCCGTAGGTGGTCATGGGCACTCGCCAACTTGAGGCCCTAATATCCTCCCTCACTTTAAAAAGGTTGTCACCTTCAACAACACTAACCTTGCAAACTCCATCACCAAGACCAAATGTGGCAAAGTGTCACAAGCATGCCCATATCATGGGAGCGCCTGAGGGTTAATTGGTCTATAAACTCAGTGGGACCCAGGGGCTAGTTACATGAGTGGTTTGGATGGTTCATGGGAGTCATGTAGTTGATGTGGAAGGTCTATATGTTGTGTTTCCATCGATTCCACTTCCTTAAGGTCACTTAGGAGGTTGAATCCCATCATAGTAGTCTCTCATGACATGTTTACCCTAGTTGGACGGTTACTTGGGTAGATGTGGGAGGAGGGTGTTACAGAGTGGTATTAGAGCATGGTTCACCCCTCGGATTAGATGGGCTGTGTGTTTATCATGCATCCATGTTGGTTGTGTATGTGTTCCTTATTCTTTTAGTCCATGTTCTTGTTGCATTTTCTTGGTGTTGATCATGGTTGTAGTGATGTTTCTATGTGAAGGTTGATGGTGTTATTGTGGGATGAGTCGTCATGAGGATGTGGTTTTATATGCATTTGTTATGCATGTCGATGTCTATATGTTGTTATGCATGCATTGTAATGGTTATGGTTATGCATGTATGGTAGTTTAGACATACATTGTAAGGTCATTGTATGGATTTTAGGTCATCATGATGTTGTTGGTTGTTGTGATGCTGATGTGTTGGTAGAGATAAAGCAGGAGATGAAAATCATTAAAGTGAAGTTGCAACAATGGACTTCGAGGTAAGAGCAGATCATAATACAGATTTATATGGTGGGTATGAAGGTATGTGGTTAATGGTTGTTATAAGAATTATGGTTACTTATATACATGTTTTTCATTTTATTGTTGTTGTGGTTACATGTATGATACATGCTAGGTTATTAGCATAGTCATATGAACATGTGTCATATAGTCATGAATGATAGTAACCTGTTGTTGTATGGATTATGGTCATATGCATGATGGTTATGCTCATTGCATTGAAGATATTGATGTTACACATATCATGCTAACCTGGATTGATATATGAAGATGATTATGGTTATGGTATTCATGTATGAGTCGACTTATTTTTGATAATGTGTTGTACTAATCTAGATTGACTGTGCATATGTGATTGTTATGCATGAATGACAATTGTTTATGAGCTTATGATGTGAACATGTTAGCTAGTTACTATTATGGATATCATGACCTTATTTATGTTTGAGTTGATATGTTGTGAAGTTATATCATGCTAATCTAGATTGATTGTGCAAACAAGATAACCTCCCCTGAGATACATTAAGGTATGAGTTTTCTTATGTCGTCTATTTGGTGTTTGAATGTTTGACTATGTCGTTTATTTGGTGTTTGAGTGTTTGGTGTCTATTATGTCATCTATCTATTGTTTGAATGTTTGATTACTTGAATGATATGAGTATGTGTCTATAATATTTCTTGTCGAAATGATCTTGTTTTAAGATGGTTGTACTAATACATATGTGTTGAGACAACTGATATGTACTTGAGTGTAAGTAGGTGATAGTTGTAGCATTATGTATTATGACTGATGAATGTGAGTTCATTGTTGAGTATGACATGGTTTTAGAATTGATAAAGGCTGATTTTCAAATTAATATACATGATGTATTGATCTTTGGAACATGAGACTAACATGTGTGAGCAGTTGCAGGGAAAAATGCTTGGTATTAGCTTAACAAGGTAATAGTTGATTTGTTTATAAAACTATCCATTGGGTGATGTGACAATGCATAGTAAGCCTCAGTTGCAGCAAGGTAAAGGTAAAAGAAAGGAATTGGGTAAGAATTCCTTTGGCTATGTTTGGAAACCGCAATTCCAAACGAATGAGTGCTCTGCATACATGAAGTTTTCTTAACCCTAAATTGTTTGAAATCATGTGGATATGTGCTATATTCATGGAAATGCATTTGACAGGTATAAAAGATGGTGTATGGTTATAGCTAGATTTGTCAAGGGAATTGGAGTCCCTTAAGAAATGGAACTAGTGTGTTCAACTACAAGGAAACATGCTTGGAATAACAAGGTAAGCTAACTGATATATTTTTATATTTATTTATACACTGACAATTATGTGTTTATGGTAGTGTGATATAGGGAGTTACATGGAAAAAGAGGTTACCATGAAATCTTGAAGAAGGCTTGGGTTGAGATTCCCTTGGGAACCATGGGATGGAGTCATGGTGTCTCTTTCCAGTTTTGTTCCTTTGGTATTTTGTGATTTGTGGTTTTGTTTATGTCCAGTGCAAGGCCATACCACTTTGTTCGCGGTGTCGTATTGTTATTTATTTTCATGGTTTTCTTCTTGTTTGTTTCTTGTCTTTCATTTTATGTTTTGATTCTTGGGAATTGGTTGGGAAAGAGGAAAGTTAATGGAGCTCAAGGAGAGTTGAATGAAACCTAGCAGGTAATGTAAGACCCGAATGAAGCTCGATGCATGAGTAAGGGAAGTTGAAGGTAAGAATATGACAATCAGTTGGAATGGTTTGGTCCATTGGTGTAAATGGATAGTGGAAATACAATCATGAGAATGGTAACAAGAAAGGTGAAGTAAATGGATTTGAGGCATCAGATGCCTTGGCTATGTTGGGAACAATTTTTATCAATGTTGTGCATGGTGTGCACAGATAAAGGGAGTTCTCTTAACCTTGACCTTATGCTATCTGGTAATTATGTTATGACCATGATTAGGTTGATGTTTATATATGTATATATATGTGTGTATGTATGTCGTTGTTTGACATTGTTTTATGCTAATTTCTATGTATATGTATCTATGAATCTATGTCATTGTCTGATAGGGTTGTCAAGGATCATTCTTGTAGAGGAATGATTGCTTATGTAGTTGAATGACATGATGAGGTTCCTAGTCTTATAGGGAATCAAATCGGAAGAGTAGTCTGACAGATCTCTGAGGTCAGTATGATGTGGATACACATTGACGTTGTATGATTGTATTATGCCTATGTTTATGTTATGACAGGTAACTCTGAGGGATACATCAATTGAATGAAAGCAGTGAGATCCATGACATGCTAGGATAAGCATTGATGGCAGAGATACACTAGAAGTAAGGTTTCCTGGTAGGGACAATGTGGTTTTGGATGTGCAGTACTACTATTGTGCATATTTTGGATATGTTGTACATGTTACATCTGTGCTGTTACAGTGGTGTTGTGTATATATAGTGAGTGTACATGTTGTTTATGCAATATTACGTACATGGTGGTACAAATAATGTATGCGAATGTTTCATATGCAGTGCTAGGTATAGATGGTGTTATGTACATGTTAGATATGCATGCTGTGTACATATTGTACTGTGCACATGATGGTGTGTGCATATGGTGCCGTGGGCATGTTGGATATGCAGTGTTGTGTACATAGGGTGCTTTGTACATGTTGTATATGTAGTGATATGTACATATGGTGTTGTGTGAATGTTGTACATGTGCTTTTATGTACATATGGTGTTGTGTGCATGATTGTACAAGTGGTGTTGTGAGCATATAGTGTTGTGTACAAAACATGTGGTGCTGTGTGTAGGTGGTGCTGTGTACATGCCGTGTATGTGGTGCTGTGTACGTATGGCATTGTGTACACGTTGTACAAGAGGTACAATGTACATGTGGCATTGTGTATACATTGTGCAGGTGGTGCCGTGTACAAGTGATGTTGTGTACATGTTATGTAGGTGGTGCTGTGTGTAGGTGGTACTACGTACATGTTGTACATATGGTACTAGTGTACATGTAGTATTATGTGCATGTTGTACGTGTTGTGTTGTGTACATGCGGTACTATGTATATGCATTGTGTAGTTGTGGTATCGTAACATGTGTACTCGTCTTGTTGTACTCTATGTAGTACATGTATTATGTTGTGTTGTATGCCAAGTGTAGGTACATGTATTATGTGGCATTGTACGTCAGGTATAGATGTATTGTGTTGTGTTGTATGCTAGGTGTAGGTACATGTATTGTGTGGCATTGTACATCAGTTATAGATGTATGTGTTGTGTTGTATATCAGGTGTAGGTGTATGCATTGGGTGGTGTTATACATTGTGTGTGGATGTATGTGTTGATCCAGGTGGATATTGGTGGCCACCTGCCAAGTCCACTTGGACCCCCACAATTGTTTCTTTCAGCTTTTAAGTTTCCTTAATTGTAGCATAGTTTACTATTTTTAGCAGTTTTTCGGGTCCTTAACTTCCGGAGCCATTTTGAGGCCCTAATCGACGTTTTTTGGGAAAAATGGGAGCAACATGGGTCCATGGACCGACGTTGCTCTTCCCAAAGTTGTAGTTCTCAGATAGATCTTTCTAACAAGATATTGAGCGCGTCAAACGAAGATCATATGCCAAAGTTATGACCCCAGGAAGTTGATGTACCAATTTACCCAAACGGAGCCCACAGTTTGGCGTTTCATCTTCTAGGGTTAGGTTTTTGGATGTTTATGGTTTTCCATTGTTTCTCAACAATAAATAGGCCTTCGAGCCTCATTGTAACACAGTTTAGAGGCATGTAGCCGCCACATCTCTTCTCAGAGATAAGCTACCATTGCCCTAGCTGGTTTATCTCCATTTCTGTTTGTAAGCATATTTCAGTATTTTACATTAATGAAATGAAGTATTATTTCCGTTGCATCTTTGTGTATATAGTTATCTCTGTATTTTGTTGCGTTCCTGTTTAAATCTAGATCAGTGGTATCAAAGCGGTCTGTGTTTTTCTCTGTTTTTGTTTGCATGTCCCCAACGAGGTCGGGATATAAGGAGTTAGGGCTTGAACTGGTCGAACCTTTGCAAGACTAGCCTCACAAATCTCGACGGCCTCCCATGACAAATGAAAAGAAAGACGAGGGGCTAGGAGATCCTATCAAAATCTTGCTCGAAGAAGCCCTCAACCAACAAAGGAACGCAATGATGTAAAACTTTGCCTAGATACTTTAACGACTACCTAGGGGCGACGCATCGGCTTCCAACAACTACTCTGGAAATGCCACACAGTTTAAGGTACAAGTTAATTTTGAAATCCCCATATTCAAGGGTCAGATAGACGCAGATGCCATCGATAAATGATTAAATCTGCTAGAGGGTTATTTTTTCTGTTCATGACTTTTCCAGTCGGGAAAAGATTATTTTCGCTCTTCTCAATGCAGCCCCCATGTCAAGGATTGGTGGGAAACCTACTGCGAGCATAAGGATGAAAGTACAGACTCACTATTTTCGGCTGCACCCACTTGGAATTCATTCCGGGATGCCATCAAGGAGTAGTACTACCCTGTCAGAAGCTATGAGGATCCATACATAAAGTGGACCACACTGTGGCAGGGAAGGGACCAAGATGTGCCAGAGTTCACCAATATTTTTTATACCCTTTGAACAAAGTTGGGTATCAAGGATTTGGAGCAGCATTTGGTACTCAAATATTGCGGCTGTCTGCACAAGTACATCCAAGAAGAAATAGAATTCCTAAACATCTCCTCGCTCAGCACTGCATACCACTATGCCGTCAGGGTCGAGCAAAAGTTTAAACAGAAGAAGTGAGTCTTTGGATCTATGAATCTGAAGCAAGGGAAAGGTGCCCCCAAACCATAGAACAAAGGACAAATCCAAGGCGGGGCGACCCAAAACAACCCGCTAAAGCTACAAGTAAAGAACAACGTCGCGAAGCCGAAAAAGGACACGGGAAAGTGGTGTGAGTTCGATAAGAGCTCCACTCACAACACAAGTGAGTGTTGGGCCAAGCAGTAACTGGTGGCTGAGCTAAATGTTTCAGGATCAGATGCAGGTTCCGACTCTGATTTAGAACCTGACAAGGGGAATGAAAAAGGGAAGCAGATTATCGATGCATAGCCCAACACTACCGTTGCCACCATGAAGATCCAGAAGGAGGAACTTGAAGATCCAGAGGAGGAGGAGTGTCTCTTCCACTACCAAATGTGGGTAAAGGGCTTTCCGCTAGAGTTCATTATCGACAACGGGAGCCAAAAGAACCTCATTTAGGCAGAGGTCGTGAAGCGGCTGGGCTTACCAACCACAACACATCCACAACTATACACCATCGGGTGGCTTCACCAAGGACGGGATCTTCACGTGAGATAGAAGTGTCACCTTCCATACAACATCAAGCCCTTCAAGGATGAGGTATTGTGTGACATTGCTCCCCTTGAAGTTTGTGATGTATTACTAGGACAACCATACTTGTGGAAGTGACATGCTGTGTATGAATCAAGACCCCGTGCTATTATTGTTACTTTGGGAACTAAGTTGTATAGGATACCAGAGGTAGCACCGCCTACTGCCATCTCTTTGATTACTGCAAAACAATGCAGTAAGCTCGTTTCCAAAACCGGGAAATTTGTTTTCCTGATGATACACCCTCAAGGAAAGAAGAAGATGGTGGCCACGACCTCCAGACAGGGCCCCTCCGCATGACAACTACAAATGGACAAGGTTGTGGAGGAGTATGAGGACATATTCACCTCCCCCGCAGGGGTTCCTCTGCACTGTTAGGTCAAGCACTCCATCGTTCTGACCCTAGGGGCGCCACTGCCCAATGGACCAATATATCGGCACTCCATTTTGGAGAATGATGAAATCAAGAGGCAGATTCACGAGTTGCTGTAGAAATGTCACATCTGTCCAAGTTCATCGCCCTATGGGAACCCGATCATGTTGGTATAGAAGAAGGATGGGACTTGGAGACTCTGTATTGACTATCGAGCACTGAACAACATCACTGTCCGTAATAGGTACCCGATCCCACGGATTGATGACCTCTTGGACCAGCTGAAAGGGGAAAAATATTTCAGCAAGATCGATTTGAAGTCAGGATATCACTAGGTACCAATCGAACCCTCCAATGTGTGGAAGATTGCCTTCAAAGCCAAGGAGGGCCTGTTCGAATGGTTGGTAATGCCTTTCATATTGACGAATGATCCTACAACCTTCATGAGGCTAACGGATGACATCTTGCGGCCATTCACCAACTCATTTGTAGTGGTATACTTGGATGACATCCTGATCTTCAGCCAGAGTTGGGAAGAACACCTCCACCACATCCGACAGGTTCTCCAAACATTGCGGCAACACAAGTTATGTCCCAATTTGGAGAAATGCACTTTTGGCATGACCCAAGTTCAGTATCTGGGATACATTATTGATGAACAGGGGGTGCATGTGGATCCATCCATGATCCAAGTCATTCGAGATTGGCCATCTTCAACCACTCTGACAGAGCTCCACAACTTTCTAGGTCTTTCCAACTTCTACCGTAGGTTCGTGTTGGGATTTTCTCATATCACTTGGCCCTTGAGTCAAGTCACCAAGGGAGGAGCGAAAGAAAAATTCTTTTGGTCTGAATCTCAACAGAGGGAATTCACAGAGTTGAAAGATTGCCTCTGCACGACACCCATGCTCGCATTACCAGACTTGCAACAACCATTTGAGGTCGAGACAGATGCCTTTGACTATGCTATTGGGGCAGTCCTTACTCAAAACGGGCATCCAGTGGCATATCACAATGAGACACTTTCAGACATAGTATGAAAGTATCCCACTTATGACAAAGAGATGTATTCCAATGTGCAGGCCTATCGACAATGGAAGCATTACATTTTGGGGAAGGAAACGGTCATCCACACAGACCACTGACCCCTGTAGTTCATACAGACCCAAGGGAAATTGCAGAATGATCGCCATCAGAAGTGGTCCACATACTTGCAATAGTTCCATTTGAATATCAAGTATAAGAAGGGTAGCACCAATAATGTTGCAGATTGCCTTAGTCGACCACCGATCGTGGCGTTAACCACTGTGCTCAACTCTTGTGGGCACGAGACTTCTGATTGGCCACTTCTCTACAAAAGCAATCCAAAATTCGGCCACACATACCAGACACTCTTGGAGGGTCAGCATGTTCCATATTTTCACCTCCAGGATGCCCTGTTATGCCACCTGGGTCACTTTTGTGTTCCTTCAAGAAAGCATGCCAAGATGATTTAGGAAGCATACTATAGTTGGGCTGCTGGACATTTCAGGGTCAAGAAAATGGTGGCAGTACTGCAGGAGTATTTCTATTGGCCGAATCTTCGACATGATGTCGAGAAGTACATCAGATCATGCACTACCTGCGCCATTGCCAAACTGACCATCAAGAAGTAAGGCTTTTATACCCCGCTGCTTACCCCTAGTCGACCTTGGGAATCCATCTCCATGGATTACATGTCAGGTCTTCCTTCCACTAAGCATGGAAATGACTGTGTTTTTTTGGTCATCAACAGGTTCTCGAAGATGGCCATTATGGCCGCCTGCAAGAAGAATATCACAGCAGAAGCCACTGCTAAACTCTTCTTTGAACGAGTGTGGGTACACTTTGGGATCCCATAGTCTATCATCTCAGATCGGGATAGAAAGTTCCTCAGTACATTTTGGTCTAGTCTCTGGTTGATTCTCGACACCAAACTCACTAAGTCCATAGCCTTCCATCCTCAAATTGATGGCCAGATAGAGGTTGTCAACAGGATGATCGTACACATTCTGCGCATGTACAAGTCAAAGCATCCACACACATGGGATGAGAGCCTCCCCTATGTTCAACACAGCTACAACCGGGCTCTCCACAGCTCGACTGGCCACAACCCTTTTCAGGTGGGCTTGGGATTCCAACCACTATGTCCCATTGATGTGGCCATGCCAGTTGCAGTTACTCACGCAGATTGGGCTCATGTCCAGTCCGAAATAGATAAGGCAAACAACTTCATTGTGCACATCCAACATATTCGCCAGCAGGTCCATGACATTATGGAGAAATCAAATGCCAAATACAACCAGCGACATGATCAACATCGAGTGCCACACAAGTTTCAGGTGGGCGACAAAGACTGGTTGCATTTGCAAAAGGAACGCCTTACCAGAGCCTATAGGAAACACATACCACTCTGACATGGTACTTTCACCATTACCAAGGCTGTTGGAGACAATGCATTTGAGCTCAGCATTCCCCCATTCCTTGGCCTACACCCAGTGTTCAATGTGGACCGCCTTCGACCATACTTTCCACCATTACTAGACACATCTAACATTGCAGAATAGCTCACACCCATAGAGTTAAATCCAGATTTCATGGAACAAGATGCAACTGATCAGATCATGGACACACAGATCAAGCACACTCGCCAACAAAATATCCAATTGTATCGAGTTGTCAAAGCAGGTGAACTCCTTCACCAGGGCAAGTGGCTCACCAGGGACCAAGTTCAACAGAAGTTTCCTCATCTCATGGAGGAACTCAACGCAATGGGGACCAATGCTTCCTAAGGGGGGAGGAATGATCCAGGTGGATATTGGTGGCCACCTACAAAGTCCACTTGGACCCCACCATTGTTTCTTTCAGCTTTTCAGTTTCCTTAATTGTAGCACAGTTTACTATTTTTAGTAGTTTTTCAGGTCTTGAACTTCCGGAGCCGTTTTGAGGTCCTAAACGACGTTTTTTTGGAAAACTAGGAGCAACATGGTTCCATGGACTGATGTTTCTCTTCACAAAGTTGTAGTTCTTGGATAGATATTTCTAATGAGATACTGTGCACGTCAAATGGAGATCGCATGTGAAAGTTACGACCCCAGGAAATTGATGTACCAATTTTCCCAAACAGGGCCCATAGTTTGGCGTTTCATATTCTAGGGTTAGGTTTTTGGATGTTTAGGGCTTTCCATTGTTTCTCAACAATAAATAGGCCTTCGAGCCTCATTATAACATAGTTCAGAGGCATGCAGCTACCACATCTCTTCTCAGAGATAAGCTATCATCGCCCTAGTTGGTTTATCTCCATTTCTGTTTGTAAGCATATTTCAGTATTTTACATTAATGAAATGAAGTATTATTTCCGCTGCATCTTTGTGTCTATGGTCATCTCTATATTTTTTTGCGTTCTTGTTTAAATCTGGATCATGTGTTGTGATGTACATTGTGTATGTGTACGTGATCGAAGAAAATAAAAAGGCACTGGGTGTTTATCAGGTGTTGAAACCGATCTAATGTGCATATGGAATAAAGACAAAGATAGAAGCTAAGGATTTATTAAAGGATAAGTATCAGTATTTTATTTCAGTTTTATTGTGCATGTGACTTATTATTCAGGTCTATGATGATTACATGTGATCTATGATTATGGTTTTATGATGGGTACACGTGATTTATGATTTTGATCTATGATGGTTGTGTTTTGAGCTAACCTGATGTGATATGTTTATACATGATGAATTGGTCAAATATACTAGTTTGACTTGTTGTGACAGGAAGTGAACAAAGTTGCAAGTGTACCTTATTGACGAGCTACCAATGAGGTATGATGTGAATTTATTTCAATTTATTTTGAATCTAATGGAAGTTATGTGCTTTGTACAAGAAGTGTAGAATTTTGTAGAATTTTTCTACAAATCAGCTAGCTCTGATACCATGTAGAACTTTTTCTACAAATCAGCTAGCTCCGATACCATGTAGAAATTTCCCACCTGTAGATCACCTGGTAATGAAATTTACTAAAGTAAAACACTTGATCTACTTCTACAAACAATTTAACAGAAGCTTAATCAACCATGAGCTACATCAATAAGAACACATATAACTGATAAGAAGGAATCAATCACACATAACACAAAAGAATATACCCGAGGAAAGCACCTGCCTAAAACCCCATCTCTGTATTATCATACAAGTGGAAATATAGTCTGCATTAAACAAAGCCTTAGCTCGGAAGCTATCCAGCTCTCAGTACAATCCCTCTGCTGCTCATAGATAGTCAAAGGCTCCTCACAAACCTTCTCCTTTGCCCCCCAAGCCTCCTATTTCCTTGTGCAGTTTCCTTGGGGTCCAGTGCTACCACCTATGTGAATTGGCCTCTTCACACACTCACTAACCCATGATCTAATTGCATAAACTTGAAGGAGATAAATCCTCATCATGGATGAGCTTCCTTTATAGGAAAAATATTCATCTAACTGATAGTACACTGTCCCTTCTCTAATCTCAACTGCGTCTCTATCTGAACTGACATGCATCAGTTATCCATGAGGGAATACTTGCATCAACAAAATATATCTCATTAATTTAACAACTTGTTAAATTAATCTAATTGAACTTGAATAAGTTAAACTAAGTCAACTGATTTTCTCAATATAGAACTCATACTTAATTCCTCAATTAGTGGATCAAATCAAGGACACATTACCCAATTAGTGGAGAAATTATTGCATGTTCTCACAAAGACTTCAAGTTTGATTTTTCTTAACTAATTAACTTATGGAGAATTAATTAATTAATATTCAAACTGTTGGTAAGACCAAATTCGAATTTTACTTCCTATTTTAGACCAGGGACTATCTAAAAACAAGAATCCAACTTGAACTGCTAAAAATAGAACTTCTATTTTTAACACTTCCATTTTTCATTCCCTGTTGCCCAATCCAACACTGATGCCCAAAATGCTATTTTTAGCACTTCTATTTTTAAGAATTTCTTGTTGCCATTTTTCAACACTCCCTCTCAACAAGAAAGGCTTCCTCTTGAACCCAATCCTATACCTCTGGAATGTTATGCATGCAACACATCTACCAAGTGTGGTTGCTCCAACAACTCTCGGAACAAAAATACTCCCAACTGACCTCACTGTTGGGATAGAAACATACTATGATGCTGAAGCTCTACCTACTGTTGACAAGTGCTCCCTCTTTGACCTCTGCGCTACTGCAACATATCCATGCATCTCGCACTGTTGCACCCTTCTCTGTGCTACCCTGCACTGTGCAATACACTTGTGCCTCTCACATTACTGCAGCCTGCTAGCTCTGCGCTATCCTATGATTCCCTGCACTATAGCTCTCTCTACCACTTCATTCGCATATATCTCTACCCAATCAGTCAGTTCTTCTACTCCTCATCAGGGCTCTCATAGAAAAGTCGAATAAAAAAGGCTGGGTACCTCAAGGACCCTACCCCTCCTCCTTGGGACGGTCACTCCACATCGCCCCAACTCCTACCTAGAGGTATGGATGCATGTAATACCTCTGCCCACCTAGTTCGAAGTTTCCCCCTATTGGAGGTCTCTGCATGAGTAGATGTCTCTACTCGATCTCCTCTCAGCTTCCCCTATTGTGGCTGCTCCACAACCTCCTGAAGTTGCTGCACCAATCGTGGCTCCTCCATAATTGTCTGAGATTTCTTCTGGCGCTACATGTTGAGAGGTAATATACTCTCCCTCTCAACCACCAAGTATCTAAACTTTGCCTTGATCCTCAAGGCTTTGCATGCATCTTGTACCTCCAGTGCATACAAGTTCTTGGCTAGCACACCAATCTATTTCCACTTTCCCGTCGTCACGAAATTTTCTGGAAAAAGAGCTGATTTTAAATCAACGATATCTCCCTCATCCGAACTCCAATTCAGCCGATTTTTTTTTGTTGGGTATTTTTCCGCAAGAAATCCAAATCTGCTATTTATTTCTGAAAATTTTGTACAAAATTTTTTAGATCTTCTCTGCAAACTCTTGGCCCAAAATTCAAAAATTTGAAATCTCCTCTCAATATACTATTCTCTCCTTGATCACCTGTGCTCCGATGCCATGTAGAATTTTTCTACAAATCATCTAGCTCTAATACCATGTATAAATTTTTCTACAAATCAGCTAGCTCCGATACCATGTAGAAATTTCCCACCTGTAGATCACCTGGTAATGCAACGTACTAAAGCAAAACACTTGATATAATTCTACAAAAAATTTAGCAGAAGCTTAATCAACCATGAGCTACATCAATAAGAACACATATAAATGATAAGAAGGAATCAATCACACATAACACAGAAAAATTTACCCGGGGAAAGCACCTGCCTAAAACCCCATCTCTGTATTATCATACAAGTGGAAATATAGTCCGGATTACACGAAGCCTTAGCTTGGAAGCTATCTAGCTCTTAGTACAATCCCTCTACTACCCATAGACAGTCAAAGGCTTCTCACAAACCTTCTCCTCTGCCCTCCAAGCCTCCTATTTTCTTGTGCAGTTTCCTTGGGGTCCAGTGTTGCCACCTGTGTGAATTGGCCTCTTCACACACTCACTAACCTCTGATCTAACTGCATAAAATTGAAGGAGATAAATCCTCATCATGGATGAGCTTCCTTTATAGGAAAAATATTCATCCAACTGATAGTACACTGACCCTTCTCTAATCTCAACCGTGTCTCTGTCTGAACTGACATGCATCAGTTATCCATGAGGGAATACTCAGTTATCTGAAAATAATAGTTGTCGCATGCATGCAAGCATCAAAAAATTATATCTCATTAATTTAACAACTTGTTAAATTAATCTAACTGAACTTGACTAAGTTAAACTAAGTCAACTGATCCTCTCAATATAGAACTCATCCTTAATTCCTTAATCAGTGGATCAAATCAAGGACACATTCCCCAATCAGTGGAGAAATTATTGCATGTTCTCACAAAGACTTCAAGTTTCATTTTTCTTAACTAATTAACTCTTGGAGAATTAAATAATTAATATTCAAACTGGTGGTAAGACGAAATTCAAATTTTACTTCCTATTTTAGACCAGGGACTATCTAAAAATAGGAATCGAACTTGAACTGATAAAAATAGAACTTCTATTTTTAGCACTTCCATTTTTCATTCCCTGTTGCCCAATCCATCACTGATGCCCAAACTACTATTTTTAGCACTTCTATTTTTAGCAATTTCTTGTTGCCATTTTTCAATAGGAAGCATGAAAATGCTCGGTTGGGTGGTTGAAATTGACTGCAAGAATGAGAAACAACAACAAAAGGAATTGGAACAAGCAACAATATGTTGGTAAAGCACTTCAAGAGCAGGGCCATTGTGGGATGCTGGTGCCCAATAGTGTCCACTGGTTTTGCATGAGCATGCTATGACTGGTATGATGGTTTTAACACAGGGACATGCCTTAGTTTTTGGGTATTCCGATGCGAGGAAACCTTGCTGAGGGATGGAATTCCTGGGATGGGGGTGCCAGCGGAACTTAGAAGGTGTGTGACTGCACGAAAGGGGGTGAACAGATTTACAGAGGGACTGTGTAGCAGAGAAGGGAAGGCCGAGGATATATCTATTTTGGTCATTAGCATTGCTAGATGGAATCAAATGCACATTGGGAGTGTGCCGTGGAACAATGAGTCGATAACTGTTCACTAAGAGGACAAGTGGCGTAGGATTATAGTGTTGGAAATTAGATGCAGATTTGACCTTGCAGTGGATTCAGGACTTCCTGGGAAGGAGGTGAATCTTGGTATTACTTTGAAGGTAGAGGTGTGACCCTCTACATTCCCTTATTGTGGATGTAGGCATAATATCCTTTTTTTTGTTGGTTGAGCAAATGTGCATATGTGTGTATTATTGTAAATACTGTATCAAGCTAGATTTATAAAGATCCATAGAAATTACGATTATTTGCTGGGTGAAGAAAATGTGTATGTGTGTATATGTGGTTATTATTGTAAATATCGTAATGAGACGTGTTATAAAGATATAGTAAACAATATGTTTGTCATGTTTTAGTAGATGGATATTGTAAATACTGCAATGGGCTATGTTATAAAGCTCCATGGGTAGTATGTTTTGTTTTTAGCGGTCTTGCTGGTTATAGGTGTAATTAAACACCGTGGATGGTATTCCCCCAAGGGGGAGGGTACTGTAACAACCCTAGTTAAAAATTCATGTAAAAATATATATAAGGCCACAATCATGGGACACGTATTCTAAGCTGAATGTTGGGGAAAACATCTTAGTGGGTGTTCATTTGGTTTATGATGGCTAAGGAAATTGTCAAAGGCATTTGGAAAGGAAAAATGACATTTTTGGCACATTTATTAATGAAAATAATGGAAATTAGGAGAAAAGGAAGGTGAAAGGTCACATGTTGCATGTGAGGAGGAAATTGAAGGAAAATAACGGAAAATGAAGAAAATAGAGGCCTCATTGATAAAAAGGCTTCCGAGGATCAATTGGTAAGCTTGATTAGTTTAGTTTTGGATCTCCCCCATTATTTTCTCTCTCATGATCTTGGACACTTAGAGTTTCTTGGAGCACTCTTCGAGGAGTGTGGCATACTTAGGGTTTGGAGCAAGAAGGCAAAGGGAAGCAAAGAACAAGAAAGGAAGAGCAGGATCAAGCGAATACAACAAGATTATTTGCAGGTATTGATTTGCATGTGTCCATTTCCTTCTAGATTTGGTATGCATGGTATTACATGTGGTCCCTTGCAGTCATGACATGGGTTTTTCCAGGTGTGACAGTGTTTTTAGCCTAGCCTTTCCATTTCTATATAACCATGGTGTGATGGGGTTCTCATGTTTTGGTTGAGATAGATTTCTGGATGGATTCAAAGCTGAGTGAGGCGGATCTTTGAAAGAAAGAACACATGGCATAGTGATCCTTAGATCAGACAATGGATTGTGTTAAAGACATTAGCCTAGTGACCCCTGAATTGGACTGTGAGTTGCGGTAAAGCCAGGTATTTTGTGCCTCAGTGGGCCTAGGAATCCCCAACTGGTTAATGACAGGATATACGGTAAAGCCTAGAGGTGGTTTCCCTTGATTAGGCCTAGGAATCCTTGCCAGTGAATGGCAGGATATACAGTAAAGCCTAGAGGGTGGAGTCTCAGTTTAGGGCCTTCTGATCCCTAGATTAGACTGTAGATGTCGGTAAAGCCTGAGATACTAGGAGACATGAAAATTCCTCATGGTGTAGGTGAAGAAATCTGGTGGCATCCATGCTTGTTTTGGCCTATTGATCTAGTGGAGATCATGATAAAGCCTATTATTACATGTTTATTGTTTGGCCTAGTGATCCAGGATGGATTATAGTAAATCCTAGTTTCTATTGATGAGGGTGAGGTGGTTTAGCCTCAAGATTCCATGCTTGGTTCTTTTGGTTTGAGTCCCACATTAATGCTTGGAATATGGCATGGGGGTGATTGGCTAAAGAGAGATTTGGATCAACCAATCTATTGTTAGGTGGAACATGGTAGTCCCATACTGGGTTAGCTTTTGCATTCATTAATAAGAGGTTATTTCCTTGATATCTTATGTGTAAATGTACTGGTGTATATGTGGATTTTACGCCTGATGTATCCTTAATATTTCTGTTGTTATTATGCTGGTTATAAGCATGTTTTATGACAATGATGATGTATGGATATCCTCATGTTTTTTTTGTAAATGAATGAATGATGTATCTATGACCTAATAAATGATAATGTAACCAATGATATAAGGGAACAATGCTCCTTAGCGATTCTCAAATAAGTGTGAGACCCCTATCCTTAGATTTGTTTTTTACACCTATAGATTACATATTTGTGATATGTTTGAAAAAATGCCTGATATGGATAGTAGGGGTCTAGTCAAGTCCTTGTTCAAGTAATTTCATTTGTATCATCATTCCCTTGTTATCTTTATGTTTTGAAGGTTTCATTTAGTTTTGGGCAGTGACCTGGGCTTTGGGCTTGAAAAAGGAGCTAAAATCCCGGGGATGCTGGCACACCATGCCGTGGGAGCATCCAGAGCCTTCTGGAAGCATGAATTCCCATATCATGGGAGCTTCCAGGGGTTAATTGGTCTAAAAACTTAGTGGGACCCAAGGGCTAGTTACCTGAGTGGTTGGGATGGTACCTAGGAGTCTTGTAGCTGATGTGGAAGATATGTATGTTGTGTTTCCATCGATTCCACTTCCTTAAGGTCACATAGGAGGTTAAATCCCATAATAGTAGCCTCTCATCACATGTTTACCCCGGTTAGTTGGTTACTTGGTTAAATGTGGGAGGAGGGTGTTACAAAGGTATGCATCCCATACAACATCAAATTCAAGTGTCAAACTGACCTCAACTCCTTAACGAACCATATATTCCAAGACCACCATAGTATGAATTCTTCATCTCTTGCAACTTACCCAAGTCATCATAAGCTCATATGAACCACCCTCATCCAACACTTCGACAAGCATACTTAACTTTGTCACAAGTGCCATCACAAGTTTCCTTTGTGCTCTTTGTTGTATGAACACTCTCATAGGTTTCCCATGTCTCCAAAAATGACCATGGACTTTCTATTCAAATGTGTCCAACATACCCATCGGTCCATATGCAAAATGTCCTCATGTCGCATTGGAAAGTTCATCCTACCCAACACCCTTTTCTTGGAAATTCTCCTTGATGTCAATATATGGCATCTCTACAAGTGCTCTTGTTTGATGCCTCTACATGAAGTCTGCCATGCACCCTTATTCTTCAATTCGATGCCCATGACTTGAACTTCCCAACTTGTCCACTTTAGCAGGCTCAACACAACTTTGGTCATCACATCCTTGCCTCCGTTCAGGTTAGTACCCTTAGTCACCCTACCTTCATATCACATCACAGGTCCCTTCCTTCATCGCTATCTCCCCCACTAAAGGTTCACCCAAGACTGCTTCTTAGACTCAATGAAACTACAATGACAAATTCCACCCAAATCATGTGTATCATATCCTCTTCACCTTGGTTTGGTATGCCCTTCCTTTCTTCTATCCATGAGTCATGTTGGGCACTTAGCTAATTCTCCATTTGGCTAAGCATGACTCACCCATCAAAAATTTTATTATGTTCCACCCTTGTCACGGGAGTTTTCACCTTCTACTCTAAGGTTGCAAACTACCCCAACAAGTCCTACAACAACCAATGTTCCTTGCTGCCTAATTGCACAAGGTCTCATCGTAATCTTCCATCGAAAGTCTGTCCATTGCATCGACAAACAAATACTTTCTTCATCCATTTTTGCATATGGCCCATCTTCCAAAATATTAAATGAAACAAAATTTACAACAATACTTACATTTCCATGAGGTCTCTCCATGTGAGTGCCTCCTTCCTTCAATGGTTGCATTGTGCACAAATATGGTTCAGCCTGGGCAAGTTCTCCTACCCCAATTTCCTCCTCTTTTTCCAACACATCTGCAACACTTACTTCTTTACATATCATAAATTCCTCTTCATTGCAATCAACAACTTCATCCTACTCCAATGCCCATCCAAGTTGAAGAAGCTCTCCTTTAACTTCATTTTCCAAAACTTCAAGTTCGGTCTGAATCCTTGGTTTGTCTTCTTTCATGCATTTCAACCTATACAAGGTCTGCAAAATTCTCCCATGGCACTCTAGCTAACTTTCCATCACTTATCGTTTAGCTCAGCCTTGACTTGCTGCCTTGCCCATGCCAAACTATGTCTTCGTTTAACTTTGACGTTGACTTTACTGCCTTGCCCCTGCCAAACTTCCCTTATATCGCACTACGACCAATTAATCAACTTCTCTATGTCTCCCACTTCCTTCAAAATAGGGTTTTATACTCCCAGACCATGCCGTACACTTGTTCCATTTATTACAACTTATTTCATTATGTTATTTAGTTATGTGTGGAATCCATAACATTATCAAGTGCAAAAACAAGAAGAGACCCAATCATGCAAAATAATAAACCTTATTAATTTATAGAATTTTACAAGTGGTGGGAGGTTGGCCCAACTTAGTCTCAACACTCCAACGAATCAAATCTTTTAGAGCTGCAGTAAAAATAAACCCAACACAAAAACTCAGTTTGGGCTGCATGGCTCAGGCCACTATAATGACCCACCTGGACTGAACGAACTTATGTCGTGTTGCCTTAGACTTTCCTTTGCCCAACCTTTAAACTACACCTTCTCTTTTATGTGAGATGTCTTTTATTGAGTTTGATGCCAACTTGGTTGACTAATCTCTTGCCAATATACATGTCCCTCCTAAACCAATAAATCAAATTTTCGTGTCTTTTGTCATGGTCAAGATGACACGTCCATCGTTTTCCCATGAGAGGACTTGTCACACGTTTGGGTGGGCACCCCATGCCGGGTATGCACGTTCTGCTGTTTATACCTTTCCCACAGATTATGTTGGCCACTTTCCATCATTTGCATGTTGTTTCCCGTGCCCACTACCACCACTCGCCTTCCCTGGCCACTACACACATCCACTCTTCCACAAGTTGGGTAGGTGCCCACCGTTATACCTGCTACATGAGTCGGGCGGGCTCCCTCATTATACCTGCTATGCTCGTCACCCTTGTGCAACATGGGTATGCGCACCTCGACTCACCCTTAAGTGTCATGGGCATCCATGTAGGCGCTTGACTCACCTAGGGGTGGTGATACCAATTCAGGGTCTTGAAATCCTCCCCCACCATGAATCAATGCCTTCCTCGGAAATCATACCAATCGTGCCAATTCATCATCAAACTATGTCATCTCCTTCTTCCACCTCCACAAAGAATCCTCCATCTCCCAATCAATTTCCTGTAGTGCATTCTTCCATTGCACGAATTACTCCCTCTTCATGGTGCTCCTGACTCCAATAGTTTCGAGATCCAGTATCTTGTCCAAAACTAAGTCTGGTTGGTCTAAAATCATGGATGGTCCTCTTGGTGGTGTTTCTCTTTTAGGATGATCTGTATCATGTCTTCCACTCTTGAGTTGACTCACATGGAACACATCATGTTTTGAACACATATGGTTTGATATCTCAATCTCATAAGTAACCTCTCCAATCCTTCACTTCACCCAGAACGGTCCTTCATACTTCCTCATTAACCATCTCACAATCCATTTCGGTGGCTGAAATTGATCTTGAGTTATCCTCAAAAAAACCATGTCCCCAACATCGAAGTGTGCATCCCTCCTATCCTTTTCTTCCCATTTCTTCTAATTCTCCCTACTGCATCTGTCAGGTGAACTTGTGATAACTTCAAGGAATCTTTCCATATTATCAAAAACCTCTTCGCATATAGACTCCTCACATATCCTCTCGGAAACATGGTGTGTGGAGCAACTGGTATCTACTGATCCAAGGGATCAGTAAAGTGCTTAAAATACAAAGTGTTCAAAATTTCTTAAAACTTGTATGAGTGCATATATCTTGACAACTTGAATCCAACACAAATTGAGTCGCTCAAAACCGATATCGTATGCTCCCGATATCGCGTTTTGATTGTTTTCCCAAACATGTAAAAAAATTGTAGTTTGGTTGCAGGAATGCTTACTAGGCAGTTCGTATGTTGACTCGGCATGGTGATTGTACAATATGGGCCAATGATAGGCTACAATTTTTCCTCTCTAGATTGGTTTGAATTTGCTGTGTTCTCATTCGTCAAAGTGGATTTGATGTGGTCCAATGAATGGAGGCCATGTGGGCTAATGGAGGGCTTCCACGTGGCCTCTCAACAGTGAATTAATTTGTTTATCATGAACGGGCCTCCGGAAGAGTCGAACACATGACCTACAATCCAATAGTGCAACACCTTACCGCTAGGGCACGTGGTAGTACTTAACTACTATGGTGCCCAACATCTATTTGAAGTTTTTTTAAATGTTGTTTAGGAATGGGGTCGAGGCTAAGCCCTGGCCCCCAATCACCCCACACCCACAAGAGCGCAGGTAGGGGAGCCAAGGGTGTGGGCTTAGCCTCAGCCCATGGTTCCATCACCCCTAATTATAATCCACCAGACCATATGCCAAAGTGTGGGAGTGGAACAAATTTGGGGCGGAGGAATGGGACTAACCCCTAGACATATAACCGACATAAAACCACAGTCTTGGTGGGGTGTTTAACAGTTAGCACGGGTTTTGGCAATGAGCACAGAACGTTTGGGAATGACCTAGTTTTATGACGCTCATGGGACCATCCATAGAGGAGCCAGGGGCTATGCTGATGGGGGCAAGTGGTTAACCCCAGCCCCCGGACACATGTCCCCATGTGACCCTAATTTTCCACCTAAGGCCTTACTGGGTAATTTAATCAAGTGATAAAATGCACCAATTTCAGTGAAAATTTCATTGGCACTGGGTGAAATTGTTGCTCGACGCGCCCTGGAAAGGAGAAATTCATAGGATTGTAGCAATCCAATGCAGTTTGTGGTTTAGTTAGCAGAAGAAACTTTGGGAGAGCATAACTTCTTCATTTTTTGGCCAAATTGAGCCCAACAAGAGCCCAGATAGGGGATTTTCATAGTTATGAAGCCATTGGAGACATAATATTTACATTCTAAGCACAGTAAATCCATGTAAACAAAAGTTTGAACACTTAATGAAAGAGGCCCAACATTGGAAGTTGGACCAGGAGAAGTAGCCCAAGAGAGGGCTGAACTCCTTTATCATTTTTACTGTTATGTGTTTTTGATATGGTTTATTGTCTTTATTATTTCTATTAACTAAGTTTAAAAATCAATGTTTTATGTGTTTTGTAAAGTGATCCATTACCCAAAATACATAAAAGTTTTACTTGTAATTTTTCCATCACCTTCAAGTTTACCTTACATATCATTTTGGTATTGGAGCCAGGTTATTGTGAAGGTTTTATTTTGTTTGCAAGTGTTTTATGATGCTTACAGGGTTGAAGCTTAAAAGAGGAGAAGGATAACTTGTGGAGCCAAGGCCTCACATTGTTTCAAGGAGAACACATACCTCTCAAGCTTCAATAGTGATGGCACATGAAGAATGTCTTGAAGGGATGTTTGAAGATGAAAGAACTTTCAGAAAACCCTTCTTTGAGATGTATGAAATGGTAAAAGTTCTTTATGAGGAGAGGAATTCAAGGTTGTATGGAGAGAGATCAAAACCTCCAAAGGGATATGGAGGAAAAGAAGACAAGCCTCCAAAATGGATTGGATGGAATGATGACAAACCACCAGCTTCACCTCCATCATCATTCTCATCTTCATCCTCATCTTATACTTCTTCTATCCTTTCACAAACACCTCCAAATTATCCAAAGGGACATGGTAAAACTCCTTTACTAAATATTGATATAAAGTTTGAATTTCCTATGTAGAATGGAGAGGTAAATGCCGTGAAATTAGATAATTGGATTCATCAGATTGAAATGTATTGCATGATACAAATAAGACCAAAATTTAGCTCGCTTCTCTTTTGTTGGAAGGCGCAACAATTATTTGGTGGGAGGCAAAAACTCAAAAGGACATGAAGAAAAATGGTAAGGTTTTATCCTGTTCGAATGATTTTGTTGTTGCAATAAGAAGGAATTTTTATCCATTAGCATACATACAAAAAGCTATAATGGATTGGCACAACTTTAGGAAAGCTAAGGGTCAAAATGTGTAAAGCTATACTCAAGAATTTAGGAAAATAGATTTGATTTTGGGTATTTATCCTCTCAAGACACTTTACTCAAATACATTGAAGGATTGCATACTTATTTGAGACACATAATTCTCATGTTTAACCCTACAAAACTAGATGAAGTTTGTGTATAGGAAACTCATTTAGAATCAAGAGGGAAGAATGTTCCTCAAGAGGGCAGAAAAAATCCATTCAAGAGTGTAGACAAAGGAAAAGGTAAATTCAAAGGAAAAGGGAAGAAGAATGCTTTAGTAAAGAAAGAGGGAGAAAAATTCACATGTAAACATTTTTCAAAAGAAGGCCATGATGAACACCACTTTTGGAAAATTCATCTTGAAATGAGACCCAAAACGTTTAACAACAAAGTAGAACAAAACACTGCTGCAACTACACAACATGATTTAGGATCCGATTTCGGAGATGAAACAAAGATCACAACCATGTGATTTAAAGGTAAGGACTCTATTTTAGGTACTAAGTTCTTGAAGTAGCCTTAATGAAACACAACATGAAAAAGAAAGAATAGAGATTTTCCACATTAGAGTCATTTCAAAACATACCAAGACATATACCTTATTTGATAGTGGATCACAAGAAAGCCTTATTTCTGAAGACATTGTTAAGAAACTGAATTTGGAAACCACTTGTCATCCTAAACCTTATCCTTTAGGTTGGATATGTGACAATGAAAAATTTCATGTGATTAAAAGATGTAAATTGAGATTTTCCAACACTGCAAATTTTATAGATGAGGTAGAGCTTGATGTTTATTCCGCTTGACATTTGTGGTATTGTTTTGGGAAGCCATATCAATATGATAAGAGAACCATATTTCATTTCAATGAGAACAAATATCACTTGTTTAAAGATGTGGTTGAGTACATCGTTAGAGCACATAACAAGAAGTTGAATTTATCACTTGTGAATGCTGGATAAATGAAGAAGCTTTTTAATTATAGCAAGAAATTTGTATTCTTGATGATCAAACCCAAAGAGAATGTTGAAAATCAAGCCTTCCAAGGATGTGATGCAAGATTAAAATATGATTTGTATGAGGTTGTTAACACCTATGATGATATGTTTCAGGAACCCAAAGGATTGCCTCCTCAAAGGGGAATCCAACATGAGATCAAATTGCAGCAGGATATTCCTCTTCCAAACATTAGCATGTATAGGATGTTAGGTGTGGAGAATTCAGAAATCAAGAGACAAATCCAAGAATTGCTTGATAAAGGGGTCATTACACCAAACAAATTTCCATGAGGGTCACCAATTGTTTTAGTACCAAAGAAAGATGATACATGGCGCATGTGTGTGGATTTCAGAGCATTGAACAATATTACGGTAAAGAACCATTACCCTCTTCCTAGAATTGATGATTTACTTGATAAATTGAAAGATGTTGTGTATTTTACTAAGTTGGAGTTGAGAAATGTCTATCATCAGATTTGGATTGCTGAAGGAGACATTTGGAAGACAACTTTCAAAACAAAGCAAGGCTTGTTTGAATGGTTGGTTATTCCATTTGGGCTTTGTAATGCTCTTGCAACATTCATGAGAGTTATGAATGATGTATTAAGGCCTTTTATTGATGATTTTGTGATTTTCTACTTATGACATATTGATATTTAGTAAAACTCGTGAAGAACATATCAGACTTGTTAGGCAAGTCTTAGATGTCTTGAAGAAAGAAAAGTTGTTTTTAAAGACGTTTAAATGTGAATTTGGAAATACCTTGTTAGTGTATTTGGGAAATATTGTTGTTGGGGGTGGGGGGGGGGGTGAATTGAAGATAGATCCCTCAAAGATAAAAGTCATTGTAAATTGTCCTAAGCGCAATAATGCAACCGAGGTTAGAAGATTTTTTGGAGCAACTCAATATTGGAGAAAGTTCATTTCTAAATTTTCTTCATTTGAAACTCAATTAGATGCCTTGACAAGTGTGAAGCAGGTTTTTCAGTGGGGAGGCAAGAAACAAAAAGCCTTCGATGCATTGAAGGAGAGAATCAACACAAATCCATTTCTTTCACTTCCTGATTTAAGACAACCATTTGAGATACAAACAGATGCAAGTGATTATGCCATGGGAGCGGTCTTGATGCAACATGGTAAGCCCATATGTTACCATTCTGAAACTTTTAATGGTGCAGTAGTTAACTATCCTACATATGATAAGGAACTGTATGCATTGGTGCAAAGTGTGAAAAAGTGGAAACACTATTTGATGGGAAAGGAAACTATCATTCACACTAATCATCAACCATTGCAATACTTGAAATCACAAACTAAGATACAACAATCAAGGCATTTTAGATGGATGGGTTTCTTGCAATAATTCCACTTGGTGATAAGGTATAATAAAGGTATCTATAACAAGGTTGCTGACATGCTTTCTAGACCAATTGTTAGTGCTTCAGTTATTCTTAAGCATAATTCTATCACACATGAGAGATATGTTGAACAATATGCTTTAGATGACAATTTTAAAGATGTGTATGCAACTTTGTGTCAAGACAACCAAGTAGAGAAATTAGATTACCATGTGCATGATAAAATTTTGTATCATCTTGGAAAGCAATGCATTCCATAGGGTGAAAGAGTCAACATAATAAGGGAAGCACATACTTCTGTTATTGCTGGCCATTTTGGTGTAGGCAAGACGATGGCACAATTACAAAGGTATTGTTATTGGCCTCAAATGAATGAAAGTGTGTCACGATATGTAAGGGGATGTTCTCTATGTGCTACAAGTAAGCCTAGAAATAGAAAGTTAGGATTGTATACCCCATTTCTAGTTCCTTCCCTTCCTTGGGAAAGTGTTTTTATGGACTTTCTAGGAGGACTCTAAAAAAAATCATGATTATCTTTATGTTGTGGTGGATAATTTAAGCAAGATGTGCATTTTGATGCCTTGTAAGAAGCAGGTCAAAATTGAACAGACTACAAAAATGTTCATTCAACATGTATGGGTTCATTTTGGGTTGCCCAAATCCATTATTTCTGATAGAAATTCCCAATTTGTCAGGAAATTTTGGTCAAGATTATGGGGAATCATGCACACCAAGTTGAAAAAGAGCACAACATTCCATCCACAAATCAATGGTTAGATAATAGTGGTGAACAAAACAAAGTACATATTCTTCATGGTTATTGCAGAAAACATCCTAAACTTTGGGATGAACACTTACACTACATTCAACATGCTTATAACTGAGCAAAGAATTCATCAACTCAAAAAATCTCCTTTAGAATTTATATTTGGGAAATATGTTGCTATTGATGGTCATAGTGACATTGATAAGGCCAAGCAATTCACTGAATAATTTCAATTGGTACATCAGATGGTTCAAAAATAGTTGGAAAAGAGGCAAGTTAAGTATAAGACAAGGCATGATAAGCATCGTGTTGACCACAACTTTCAAGTTGGATATGAAGTTTGGATTTAAATTAGCAGGGAGAGGCTTAAAGGAGAAGGTAAAAAATTGAAACCAATAAGGTATGGACCTTTTAATATTCTAGAAAAGATTGTTAATAATGCCTTCTGGTTGGATTTGCCTCCATATATGCAAATGTATGTAGTTATTAATGTTGATAATTTGAGATTATATGAGCCTCATTTGATTAATGATCAAAGAGATCATGTTAATATTCCTTTAATAGAATATTTCTCTCCAGAATTTCTTGAATAATTACAACAAGACACCATCCTTGACAGAAGAACAAGAACTTCAAAACGAGGGAATGTGGAGTACCTTCGTGTTGGACTCAAAGGAAAAAATCCAAGCAAAGTCAACTGGATTGAGATTGGAAGGGTGAGGGAACTGTACTCTCATCTGTTTGTTGACTGAAAGTAGTTTTTTGGAGGTGTAAATCTTCTAGTGGGGAGGAGTGATCTAGGGGATCAGTAAAGTGCTCAAAAGTGCTTGAAACTTGTATCGATGTGTAGATCTCCATGACCTGAATCCAACGAAACATTAATCACTCAAAACTGATATCGTATGCTCCCAATATCGTGTTATGATTGTTTTCCCAAATAGTTAAAAAAATTGAAGATTGGTTGCAGGACTGCTGACTGGGCAGTCCATATGCTGATTGGGCAGGGTGACCGTACAATGTGGGATAATGAAAGGCTACCACTTTTCCTCTCCGGATTGGATAGATTTTTTCTATGTTTTCATTGGTCGAAGTGGATTTGAAGTGGTCCAATGAGTGGAGGCCATGTGGGCCAATGGAGGGCAGCTGCCACATGGCCTCCCAATAGTGCATTAAAATTTTGTATGGTGAACGAGCCTTTGACAGAGTCAAAACCATGACCTCCAATCCAATAGTGCAATGCCTTACTGTTAGGGCACATTGTATTACTTAACTACTATGGTGCCCAACATCTATTTAAAGTTTTGTGAAATGTTGTTTGGGGAACGGGGCCGAGACTAAGCCCTAGCTCCTGGTTAGCCCACACCCATAGGACCGTAGGTGGTGGAGCCAAGGGCACATGCTTAGCCTCGAGCCATGGTTCTGACACCCCTAATTATAATCCACCAGATCATATGCCAAAGTGCAGGAGCGGAACATATTTGGGGTGGAGGAATGGGACCAACCCATGGATATATAACTGCCATATAACCATAGTCTCGACAGGGTGCTTAAAAGTTAGTGTTGGTTTTGGCAACATGCATGAACATTTGGGAATGAACTGGTTTTATGGCACTCATGGGACCATTCATCGAGGAGCCAGGGGCTATGCCTATGGGGGGGGTGGGCGGTTAGCCCCAGCCCCTAGACGCATGGCCCCAAGTGGCCCTAATTTTTCGCCTAAGGCCTTACTGGACAATTTAATCAGGGGAAAAAATGCACTAATTTCATCATGAGTTTTTCTGATGCCAGGAAAAATTATTGCTTGACACGGCCTAGAAAGGCATAATTCATAGGATTGTTAGCAGTCTAGTGTAGTGTCTGGCTCAATTAGCAGAAGAAACTCTAGAGGAGCATAACTTCTTCAATTTTTGGCCAAATTGAGCCCAAAAAGAACCCAATTAGAGGTTTTTGATAGTCTTGAAGCCATTGGAGACATAATATTTACATTCTGACAATTTTAAAGCCATGTAAATACAAATTTGAGCACTTAATGAAAAAAGCCCAAGATTGGAAGCTGGAATAGGAGATGTAGCCCAAGAGAGGGGTGAATTCCTTTATCATTTTTTATGTTATGTATTTCTGATATGGTTTATTGTCTCTATTATTTCTATTAACTAAATTTAAAAATAAATATTTTATGTGTTTTGTAAAGTGATCCATTACCCAAAATACATAAAAAATTTACTTGCAAATTTTCCTTCACCTTCAAGTTTACATTAAAGATTATCTACCCATTGGCCAACTCGAATGGAATATACCCTATTGCCGAACTCTTCTGCAAGTTGTATCTAAATTGTGCCACATCCAACAACTCAGGTGAATTCTTCTCGTTAGTCCTCACATAATATCTCAAGTAGTCCTCCAACAATGACTTGATCTGTTCAATCTTCCCATCTATTTGTGGATGGTAACTCAAAACTATGCAACAACTCTATCCAGACTAACTTGAACAGTGTGGTCCAAAATATTCGTGTTAATCATGGATATCGGTTGGACACAATACCCAATGACATTCCCCAATACTTCACAACATTCTTGACGAATAACTCTTTTGTATTCTCAGCTCCACATGGCATCTTTGTTGGAATGAAGACGTCATACGTGGAAAATGATCAACACTGACCATGATCCCATTATACCCCTGTACCTGCGGTAACTAAGTGATGAAGTCCATTGAAACACTCATGCAAGGTCTCTCAATAATTGACAAAGGCCGCAACAACCCTTCCTGTCTCTTGGTGTCCGATTTGTCCTGATGAAAAATGATGCACATATGCATGTAATCCTCCATATCCTCTCTCATCTTCTCCCAAAAGTACCCTCTCTCCAATAATGCCAAAGGCAACGCTGCCCTAGGTAGCTAGACCAAGGATAATTGTGGAACTCCTTCAAGAGGTGCCTCCTACGTTTGGATGACTTCAAAACTTAGAGACGGTTAGCATAGAACACGAGTCCATCTTGCAAAAATAACCTCCTCATCTTTCCTTCCTTCACCTCCTTCATAATGCTCTTTGCTTGAGTATCGGTCTCTAGACTTGCACGAAATATACTATGAAAATCCTCACTAATATGAAATCAAATCCTACTTAATTCGGCATGGTATTCTTTCCCCTCAATGGCAACCAACTGTGCCTTCATGTTGAGGGAATCTACTACAACATTGAGTATACTTGACTTGTACTCAATAGTCATGCCAAATTATGCCAAGAAGTCTTTCAAACAAGCCTGATTCATTGATAACTTCGGTTGGGATGAAAAGTTATTTGTTGCAACATTGTCAGTTTTGAAAAAAAATGGTTTCCAAATAAAATAATGTCGCCATACCTACAAACAACGAATGATCACAATCATTTCCTTCTCATGAGCCATATACCATTGCTCTCTATCCTACAACTTTCGACTCTCATATGCCATCGAATGTCCATATTGTAGGAGCACTCCCTAAATCACAAAATTACAAGCATCCGTGTGCACCTTAAATGGTCTCTCAAAGTTAGGAAGCTTAAGTATCAGTGCTGTAACCATCCTCTTCTTTAAATATTCAAATGCTCCACGACATCTATCGGTCCAAATCCATTGCTTCTCTTTCTTCAACAAGTCTATTAGTGGCATAGTCACCTTGGAATAACCCTCTACAAACTATGTTGGTAGTTTTTCATCCCTAACAAGACTCTCATATCATGGAAATTCTTCAGTTCCTCCCAATTCTCTATCGCACGAACCCTGCTAGGCTCCATCCATATGTACCCTTGACCCACCAAGTGTCCAAGGAATGAAATATCGGATTGAGCAAACATGTACTTCGAATTCTTCAAGAACAACCAATTCTTCTTTAGTGCCTCAAAAACCAATGCCAAGTGCTTCTTAAGATCCTCCATGTTGTCGCTGAAAACCATGATATTGTCTAAGTATACCACTATGAACGAATCCAAGTATGGATGCAAGACATCATTTATCAAAGTGTAGAACGTGGCTGGAGTGTTGCACAACCCAAATTACAGGACAATGAACTCAAAGCTTCCATACCTCGTCACTATCACTACCCTCTTATATCCACACTTGATAATATCCATGCCTAAAATCGAGCTTCGAAAAACACTCATGCCTTAGCAATCTTGTCGAAGGAATCTACTGCAAGCAGTAGTGGATATCTGTTCTTTATCGTTTGCTTATTCAATGCACAATAATCACAACACGTATACAACTCAGTTGTGTCTTTCTTCTCCTGGAACAATACTAGAGCACCATATGGGAACCTTGAAGGTCATATGAAGCCTGCATCCACCAAATACTTCAATTGGCACTTCAACTCCTCCAACTCCAGCCCTGAAAATAGATAAGGATATTTTGTTGGTGGTTGCTTCCCCAACTCTAGCTCAATGTTTCTTCCCTAATTCTTAAGAAAATATGGTTTATCACTTTATATTGTAATCTTTCTTGAATTATTATATATTTTTTTATATATTTTGTTTCAATATTAAAAAATTTGATTTAGTTAGTTCCCTTGGTATTAATATTCCTTTCCCTTTTGATTATATCGAGGATTATTGTTATTACTAATTTATTCATTATTGACCTTGATTTCGTTTTGATCATCTTTTATTTGACCTATAATAGGTCGACCCCCTACTCTATTTTACTTATTATTATTATTATTATTTAATTTATTTAAAATTCACTCATTAATTAATAATTTCTCTTCTTTCAAAATTAAGGGTCTCCTCCTAACTGTTAGAACTAGCTGTTAGAATTAATTTTTTCTGCATCAATCTCTAGCTATTTAATATAATTCCATGACTTGATTCTCCATCTTTCCTTGTACACTGGTTGGTTCAAAACACGTCGACAAATTAGTTTTGATGTGATTAAAACTGAAAAATTTCTTTGAGCATTTTATGCATCACAAAATCCCAAATTTGGATAATAATAATATTTTTAAAATATTAATATTAGATTTAATAAGGTTTCTACATGACATGATAACAAAAATTATAATAAAATTTGGAATTTTAATGTGGTAAAATTTTTTGTGGAAGGTAAATTTATGATCCATTCAAATTCAAGATATATGATAAGGTATATTTTGAGCACGAACATACATGCTTACACATTGCCCCCATACTGGGTTGTAGAATGCACCTCTCGGTGCAATAACACAGAAATTTTCTAATGTTGTTTATAATCCAAATGCAGTTGAATTTTCATTTTTAGAAAAATAATATCACATCAACTTGGTTAAATTATTAATGGATTAAATTTTATATTTTATTGATTCTAAAATCTAAATTATGGGACTCACATAAGGAATATATTTTATTTTTTTTTAATTTTTTACAGAGGCTCGATGAAGCCCCTAGTTAACCATGTAAATGGATCTATCGAGGGTTTAGAAAACCGTCGATACATCTATTTGAATTTAAAATTTAAGTGCTCAAAACCACAATTTCAACACCCCTTCTGCAAAATTTTCCGTAACACCATTTTGTACCCTGGCGGACTTAGGGAAAAATTTGTCCTTAGGTGGTGTTGATTGTGTTGTAAATCTATCAACCAAGGGGTCTCACAGATGTGAAGTCCCAATTATACCTCACACCATTTGGTGTAGGAGCCCCATCCGGAATATCAGCGCGTTGCCATATATTTAAAGATATGCCTTGGCTCTAACTATCAGCTAGAGAGAGAGGGATGTAATGGTGTCTTCGAAAAGCAAGAAGGTGTGTCTGGTGAGTATTCAGTTGTAAATGTGTCAAGGTTCTTCTACTGCAAATAGGGGAGAAAAGTGAGCCTCTAAGTGAGAGGTAGTATTACCCTACAAGAAGAGACACACATGAACTGGAAGGATATGTCTATCATCCAACGGAATAGTCCACAAAGGATGCGATGATCATTACAACCAACAAATGAAGAAATATCTGTCTAATATCATGCGAAATAGTCCATAAGGATGGGACAACAATAAAAACCATTAAAACACATTCTCAATAAGATAAGTACTAAAATAAACGAAATAGTTCAACTATCTTAGCACATGTGAAAGAAACCATGAAATAGAAACATCCGTTGAATAGTCTTACAAACATTCATAACCATGCATGAAGAACGTGTTGGCCTTGAAGGCTTTTATTATTGAGTAAAAGTTCTAGGACACATGTTTACAATGTACATCACTAGCTCCAATAGTGGAGCATTGGAGCCACTCCTTGCTCCTCAAAAGAACTGATCTATCTCTTTAATGCCTTGCGGGAGGAGCTAAGGTGAAAAGTTCTTTGCTCATACAATGAGAGAGTATATATAGCCATGGGTGACTCTTTGACTGCACTCATGACTGTTTGACTTCCTATGAATTTTCAGCTTACATGACTCTTTACATTGCATGTGTGTCCTTTGGACTTGCACTTTATAATACATTTTGAATACAATGTACATGATTCATAATAGTGATGTGGCATATGACCACTCATGACATGACACTGCTGACATGGATTGCTTGATGATGTGGTAATGTCAAGTCACTTTTGCTACTAAGTTTTGGATGTCTTCTTTAAAATGCTTTCTCTTCACCTCCACATGACTTGGTGATGTGGAATCTCTAATGATCTCTAGACTTGGATAGTGGTCGCAAACTAGTGTCCCTTCGCTTTCTCTTGATTGATCAACTTGTATGTTAAGGTACAAGAGAGTCTTTAAGCATGCTTACCTCCTTCTTCTCCTTCTCCATGATCTTTCCATGACATGATAAGGTACCTTTTCCTGCAATTTACTCATGATGAGATGACATCATTCTGAAAAATCCCTAGTCTAAGATGATTCATTCTGATCCACAAACTGAGCCCATAATAAGTGATAGGCCGGGAATATGGTGTCAGTGAATACACAATGTGAAATTATAATATCTAGTGGAAGAGCTTGAGCTCTGCAACTGTGTAATGCACAACCTAGGTGGGCCTGAGGGACAAGACTGCGTAGTTTCTAGAGCTAGTGGGGATAGGCTGAGGGAATGGACATTGGGAGAGCCAACTGTGAAGTTCTGGGAGTTAAAGGAGGTTGGGATACTATACACCTATGTAGTTCAAGGACTCAAGGAATGATCTTGAGGCTTGAGGATGAAAATTATGTAGTTTAAGCCAGGCTAGGGACATGCCTGCACAATTTGGGAGGTCAAGGACGAGGCTTGGGCATAAGAACTATACAGTGCAACAATCCCAGGAGATAGGAACTACGCATTGTGCAATGTCAAGTACCAAGGTCACAACTAGAGGGATGAGATTGTGCAATGCACAGCTTAGGAGAGGCTAGTTTTCTCAGTCAAGAAGTTTTCCCAAAAATGGCTAAGTGTAGAATTGATAAGAGAAGTGATGAAGTGTGATGAAATTTGATTGTGATCACACACCTAGAATAATTTGACGACATGAAATAATAGATCATCCGAACACATAAATAAAGCATTTGCCTTCGTGCGACAACTTTACGACCAGGTACAATAAGTGTGACACTTAAGATAGACTTTGGGATGACTGTGACGACACTTTAGCGACAATGCTCATAGCTTTGTGAATGAGTGCGAAACATGTTTACATAGTTAGGAAAACTCATATACACAACGACAGACCCTTAAAATAATCAAAATAGGCTTATACACATTGTACGATATCTAAGCATGCCAAAAGACGACAATTTACCCAACATGCAAAAGGGAACAAAACACTTCAAGAAAGCTCATGAAATAAGCTTTGATGTTTGTGACAACAATGTACAAGACCAAGGAAGACTCTGAAATTGAGTGTAAGGCAAAATTATGGAGGGTATTGTAGCAACTACAACAGGTGGCAAAGTTGATTATGACGGATTCATGAAGGAATCCTCTATCCAATGGCATATGAGTTTGATATTTTTTAATTCATATGATATTTTTCATCTAATTTCTTTTAAACATAATACTTGAAATTTGTTTGGAAAATTTGAAGGAGGTTGAATAAAGAATCAATAACATAAAATATACACAATGAATTTTTTTCAAAAAATACCATTATCTTCGTTTACGAATTCTCTTCAAAAGGGTACTCTTGGTTTTTCAATTTATTTAAACAGTTGAAAAAACTTATATGAACACGTGTCTACAAAATGAAATTGAAATATTACTTCACCAGCTTCGAAAAATAATAAAAGATATAATTTTGCATAAAAAAAATAATTTTTTAATATGAAAAACTTAGTCCTCTCTATGTAGATCATGCTCATATATATATTTTTTAAAAATTACACATTTTAGACTACGTTATGCTACTTGAACATACAAATACCTCTTAAGATGTGCGAAAATTGCAAGGACAAGCATTTCATTTAATGGAAAATTGACATATTATACAACACTATTTTTTTTTGCAAAAAATATCCTGAGGACAACAACATAATTCTTCACAAATTGTCCCTTTAATTCAAATCAAAATTCACAATGTTTATATGAATTTTGAGGGATTCAATTTGATAAAAGAGTAAAATTTTGAAATTTCATCGCCACATGTGGCCCAAAAGTGTAGCCCATCTTCATGCGTTCACCTAAAACCATATATCTCCCAATTTAGAAGCTTCCTATAGCTACTGCAAAATTACGCCACCTTAAAGAACATGCATGAGGAGTTAGAGGCCCATGCATTGTATTAATGATAGCCCACCCATAATAATATAGGTATCTGTCATGGGAATAGGTGAGGAGCACAACATATTTAATATAGAAGCAAGGTGACAACCACCTCAACCTCCTCTCACTCTATCCCATCCCTATTTTCCTAATATAGGAGTAAGTGTCTAATGAGAAGGGGTATAATATAAATTTGAAAATGTATACTTGTTTACTTTTAAATGGAAGTCTCACCCTCATTGCAATCCTATTTTTCTTATTAAATATTTTAGTTCAATTTCATTTGAAATATGAAATAAAGGAATTAATAATTTTTTCTTACTTTCAAATGGAGGTCCCACCCTCATTGAAATCTTGTTTTCTTATTAAATATTTTAGTTCAATTTCATTTGAAAATTGAAATAATGGCATTAATATATATTTTTTTAATGAAAGAGTTAAGTTCAAAATAATAAATGATGTTTTTTAATATTAGGATGGATTGAGTTAAGTGTGTAGTTTTTGTTTTAGATTTAAATTTTTTTAACAATAAATTAATTGGAGTATATTAATAATAAATGAAAAAATATATTAGTATTACATGGTTAATATTATTATTCTATAAAGAATTATATTGATATTATTTTTCCATTTTTTATTTTGGACAAGGGAGCAAGTGTCTAGAGCTTACCAAAGGTAGGGTAGTAAGTGTGTAGGTTGGGGAAGGGCATGCTGCGTGTGTAGGGTATACAATAGATTAACGATGCATTTTAAAGGTGCACACTTTCCCACACCCACTCCTAACCTACACACATAGTGATTCACATTGACATTTTGAATTTTCAAATGAGCATACTTACTCCCTTACCCCACAATCTCATTCCCTCATTTTAGAATGTGTTTGGGGGTGGGGGCCGTGGAAGAGTAAGCAACTTAAAAATGTATACTACCTCTCCATCATTTTAAGAGGAGGGTTTTTTAAATGAGAGAAGGGTTGGTAGAATAAGTTTGCATTTTGAAATGTGTAAGATTACTTTCCCATTCTTGAAAATTCATACTTACTTTTACAAAAACAGATTAAAATGAGTGTCATGGTTGGAAAGAAATGGATGTTTTTTAAAATGGAAGTGGAGGAATACTACAGCGTGAAACATGACATTTATTTTCTCTTAAAAAAATACATGCTTACACAATCACTTTAAAATGAAGAAAAGGGTGGGAAAGTGTTGGAGAATGGATAGTGGCAGTTATTAATCTTATTTTCCTTAACCTTGATATTTTCCAAAACCAAGATATTTCATCCTTCATTCTTCTCTTAGACATTCGCTCTCCTTCTTACAGCTTCCCAACTATAGATCAAACACTTTCTTGATAGATCGAACTTGTGTAGTGAGTGTATCCAATTGAGGTCGAATTGCTTCTTTATAATCCTTCTCAAGGGGCCGAATTCCCTCCTTTAGGCCAACTTGTAATTGTTAGGGCTAACTTGTACTTTTGGAGTCTCTCGAACTTTCTAGACTCAAAATAATTCTTTTTACATTTACATTTTTCCCAGAAGGGTCTTATGAACATGATGTTGACTTCTTTGATTCATGACAATAAATCCTAAGACCCAACAAACCCTAGAAGCATAAATAACATGATTTTACCTAGAATACCACTAATATTGAAAATGAAATCCATGCTTTAATAATAACTTCTTCTTTTCTTTTTTGTTACATAGGATACATATTGAAATGAGTACAACAATTCTAAATACTGAAACTAGTTACATTTCTCAACACTCCCTCATAACTAGGGAGGTATTCATAATTGTATAGCTAATACAACATCATATCTCAAACTGAAGAGTTCTCACAAGAAGAGTCAGATTGATAAGCCATACTGTAAGTATCATTATCATGACCAACACTGTCTTTGAGGCCTAACTAGACAAGATCTTATTTAATCAAGGTCATTATGCCAGGAGGATTTATGTCTAATACTAGACTACCTCTGCAAGGTATATACCCCATCTAGATGTCTACAAGGTATGTCCTATTAGGACTATTCTTATCTTGAATCTCCAATCCCGGGTCCTCAAAGAATATTGGTCCTCTTAGACCACTCTTATCTTGGACACCTGTCCTATACTCAAAGAGTGTCAACCCCTTCTTTTCTTGAATGTTATTTCCTCAAGGAAACCATAGATGATTATCCAATCCTCTATCATCATTTCTTCATGACCTAAAGAGAAGAATGCATATGTGATTTCCAACATCACTCCCTCTCAACCAGAGAGGACATCCCTATTATCCTTTAATATTCAGAACATAAGTTTTCTCCTATAGAAGGAGACTCCTTTATTCCCTCAAAATCAAAATATATATAGAATTACTTTATATTTGGGAAGTCACCATCACAAGCCTTATAAATTTTCTTCATAAGAGTATCAACTACCAGTTCTTCATAGCTTCTTGACTCCCTCTTTCCTCTACATCATCGAGCTTTCTTTCTTGCAAGGTATCATGGAGCCACCTTCTCTCTTCAATCTTGTGACATGATCCAAGTCATCTTTCTTGTTCATCACATTCATCTTTGACATGAAGGCATTTCACTGAGCCTTCCTAAACTTTAATTTGATCATGGCTTCCTTATGAAAGTGATCTTCTTTGACCTTCAGGTTATCTTCTCGCACATCTACCTTTATATCCAAGATGGACACATCTTGAATTCATAGTTTCTAGGTAATAGATGTTGATCTCTCCTCATCATTCTTCATCCATTTCCATCCATACAATGGAACTTTCCTCAAATGTCTTGATGAATTCCTGCAATGTCCTTCCAGGTAGAAAAACAATATATTAACTAGATAACAAAAAAATTATTAAAGTATACTTATCTCATCATGATGAACTTCTCATACCATTAACAACCTCATCGACCATCTCCATTTGAAACCTCCTTCATGCATCAACGTTACCAAGGACACAAACTTTATTACCAAGTTACAACTTTTCCTTCAGAGATTATACTGGTCATTAATCATTATTCACATATTCTAGAGAAAGTCTTAAATTATTTATACATCCTTAAGTAAGTCAAATCTTATTCTTTTTCAAGCATCACATATCCATATACCTAAGCATATTTTATGACCAACTTTCTTTCCACAAGATTCTATACATATGAATCTTATCCAAAGTTTTATATCCAACATACATGCCTATGCTTTCATCCGATCATCTAGCTATCCATATATATTACAAAGACACTGCATCTTGGCCAATTGCATTCCTTCATCCCTTTACTAGTATTGACTCCACATTACATGGAATGCATACTAACTTTTTCATAGAGTTTTTCCCAAGAAACTTCCATAATGAGGGTTCTTTCAGGATCATGATGATCCACCTAAGCAAGATAAATACCTCTAACATAGTGTTAGAGAATACTTGGATGAAAATTATACAAAAATGATTTATCTATCTATCTATGTATATGCTCTCCATAAAGCAACTTAATCATGTAGATTCTAAACATACCACTCAGTCATATGCTTCTCTCTATGATGCTCTACATAATTCATGCTATCCTAAAGGAAAGAGCAACCTTCATAGAGAACCTAATAGTCAATGAACCTTCTTTAGTAGTAAATATCCTTCACTTCTTCCTTCTTTGCCTTCTTCTAAGGTTCTCCCACTGCTTCAACTACGTGAGCTTCCCTCCTTTCCTTTCTCTTATTTTTTTGTTGGTTTGGACAATCCCTTTTAAAGTGTCCAAACTCATTTCACTTGAAGCATTGAACCTTGGACATGTATTTCTTCTTTGACTTACCAAAATTTCCCTTATTTAGCTTCTTGACTCGGGCTAGAAAGGCTTGACATTTCTCATCTAATCTAATATCATATTTTACTTTGATAGTTGATTCTTCCAGAATGCATTGAGCCCACAACTCATCAAAGGGAGTTGAATCCTTCTTGGAGTAGGTGCTTGTTGCAAATCTACTCCATTCTGGTGGTAACACATTTAGAACAAATATGGTTACTTCAAAATCAGTAATAGGCTCCCCAAGCCCTTGCAGACGATCTCTAAGTTGAGAGACTCTCATGGGAAAGTATGATACATCCTCATCCTTTGATTTATTCATCCTATATAACTTATTAAGCAAAGACATATTTTGTCCTGTGATACTTACAGAATACAAATTCACTAACTTTTCATCATGGCCTTGGAAGTCTTCATGTTTGCAACAAATGGAACAAGATAATCCTTAATTGATTCAACTACGATCCTTTCAACCCTTACTTCCCCTTCCTTGTACTTTTCTAGTTCTTGTGTCTTGTCCTTGCTTGGTTCAATAATTTCCCCAGTTAATAATATTCCATTACTTCTTGTTCTGTGAGTATCAAGTCAATTGTTTTCTTCCATGATAGATAGTTTGATGCCCCAACAAGCTTATTCCTCTCCTTTCAGAAAGAACGCATATGACTTGGGGATTCAGACATGATGTAATAATATGATACCTACTTGAGACCAAGGTTCTGCTTAATGATGTATTCAATATTCTTTATGCCTTCAATATCTTTGAATTTTCCTTGATAATAGCTTCCGAAGTCCCTTGATGCTTCCTTCAAAGATGCCTTCCCAGTATATATTCTTCCAGAGAGAGATCACCACTCTTCTTGAAGTCTTTCTCTTAGATCTTCCTTTGATGTGAGCTTGATGTATACTTGATCTCCTTTAATGTAGAGACCCTCCTTCCTTGATTCCATTCTCAAATGACTCCTTTTGATAATCAATTTGTTCTTGAAGAGCTTCCTTTTTCCTTCCCCTTGACAAGTAACTAGTGTCCTTTCAACTACCTTCCTTGTTCACATTAGCTCTGAAACCATGTTGAAAAAATAGATAGTGGCAACTATTAATCTTATTTTCCTTAACCTTGATATTTGCTTGTGAATCTTATTTATCTTCTTTAGTTATATATTTTCATCAAACAATATCAAGAACAATAATAACAACAATAACAAACATAGATATTAGGCTTTCAGCCAAGACAAAAACCCTCCAAGGGGAAAACCCAAAAACTCTTCTGTTCTTAGAGTTTTCTTCAAATGAGATACAAATACCCAAACCCTAGAGAAATTCCTTCTCCTAGTACCAAGTCAACCCTTATTTAAGTCCTTCCTTGATTCTGCATCAACCAACTTCAATACTGCAACTCGTCTTGCAAATTTGACCCTGTAATTTCAGCCTTGCAACTTCTCTTGAGACCCTAATCTAGTGTCCTCCTGGGACCTTCCTAGAGCAAGAAAACTCTCCCAAGGTCTACGAGGTCAATATAGGGTTTCCTCCCTTCCAGTTACAAGATTTTGCACTTTATCCTATTGCAACTCAGAGTTGCAATTTTAGCCTCCTTCTGCAGCACCAAAAACCTTAGAAATTCACATGTGTGAGAGAGATAGAGCTCAAAACCAAGATGTTTCATCCTTCTTTCTTCACTTAGATCTTCACTCTCCTTCTCCCAACTTCCCAGCTACAGATCAAATTCTTTCTTCATAGATCGAAATTGTGTAGTGAGTGTATCTAGATAAGGTCAAACTGCTTCTTTATATAGCCTTCTCAAGGTGCCAAATTCCCTCTTTTAGGCCGAATTGTAACTATTAGGTCCGACTTGTACTTTTGGAGTTCCCGAAATCTATAGACTCAAAATAATTTTCTTACAATTACATTTTTCCAGAAGGGTCTTATGAACATGATGTTGACTTCTTTGACTCATGACAATAAATCCTAAGACTAACATGATGTTGACTTCTTTGGCTCATGCAATAAATCCTAAGACCTAACCTCTAGAAGCATGAAGAACATGCTTTTACCTAGAATACCATCAACAATGAGCACAAAACCCATGCTATATATATATATATATATTTATTTATTTATTTTTTCTTTTCTTGTTTGTTACATAGGAGAGATATTGAAATGACTACAATAATTATGAAGAATGAAACTAGTTACATTTCTCAACAGAAAGAAATGTACATTTTTAATGTGTACTTCTCCATTTTTGACCATGTACTTTTTCTATCACATATTCAATCTAAAATGAGAGAGAAGGGAAATTGAGGAGTAAAAGGTTGAAAATCCATATTTACTTCTTCACACTAACTCTTATTTTTTTCCCTAGTAAGGAGTGATGGATTTGAGCCTTGGATCCCTCAATTTTTACAGATTTCATATTACTTCGATCACAAATTACAGTGCCCTTGGATCACACTCACCCTTATTTAAAACTACCCTAATTTATTATTTTAAATTTAAATCTTATTAATCAATTATTATAATTGATGCAGAATCCATTAATACCTTTATTTTGAAGGTGGAGACCCTATTTATGAAAACATTATTTATAATAAAAATATAAAAATATAAAAATAAATTTTATTTATTATATATATATTTTTATCAAAATAATAAATAAAATTTTGAAATTGAAAATGAAATGGATTAAGAATGAAATTATTATTATAAAAAAAATACATTTCTTTAATTAAAATAATATAAATTAAAAACAATTAAAAATGTGATAATAAAAAACTATTAAAAATGTGATAATCAATGAGAACCATTAAGATATTAAATATATATAATTAAAAACAATATAAATTAAAAGAATATTAAAAGTGTGATAATGAATGAGAAGAATTAAAAATTATTTTAATCAATGAGAACCATTAAAATATCAAATATATATAATTAAAAATAATATAAATTAAAAGAATATTAAAAGTGTGATAATGAATGAGAAGAATTAAAAATTATTTTAATGGGCAAGAAAGGGAAAAATTTGATTATAGGAAAAGTAGATTTGGAATTATAAAAAATAAAGAAAAATATAAATACATATTTTTTAAGGAAGAATTTAAGTCAAGTTGATTTGGATTTTATAAAATAATAAAAAAAAATGTATAAAAGAAAAAGATTAAAAGGAAGAATTTATTGCTAAGGGGATTTAATTGGTGGTTGAAGTAATATGAGACTTAAGTAAATTTAAAGATCTAAAGTTTATTAGAATAACTTGAGTCTTGAGTAAACTCAAAGATCCAAAGTTCAAATCTTTTTGTAAAAAATAGACTCTAGATTCCCAAAATTTTCTTTTCATATACAAAAAAAACAAGTTAATTTTGATATATAGTAACAAAAATTTACACAAGGAACATTTAAATTAATATATATATATATAAAATTTACATGAAAATATATTTTTTTCCCTAAAAAATTTTTACAACTTTGATGGGTAGCTCTTTTAACTACTTGGTACTACATAGTATCGCATATTGGGTTTTTCTAGGGCACTACATATAGAGTAACTACTTGATTACTACAGAGCTCTTTTAACTACTTGGTACTACATAGTATCGCATAGTATCGCATATTGGGTTTTTCCAGGGCACTACATATAGAGTAACTACTTGATTACTACAGAGCTCTTTTAACTACTTACAATACACTTGGACTAAACTTTACAATACACTTGGACTAAACTTTGATGGGGAGCTCTTTTAACTGCTTACAATACATGAGTTGAGGCCTACCAAGTTTTTGAATACCACGGAATCACTCCACATCTTATCTCCGAAGAGTTAAACATTCTAGAGTACTTGTTGAGAATTGTGTATTAAATTATTAAAATTGATTGAATAAATGTGTAGTTTTCCAAATATTTGGGAAATTCAATGAATATAAGCAAAGTTAAATAGAATAAATGTGTAGTTTTCCAAGTATTTGGGAAATTCAATGAATATAAGCAAAGTTAAATAGAGGCCAACTTCTTACCTATCGTGAATATTGTGAGGCGGCTGAATTTTTATTAGCCAAGAATGCTATCGGTGGGGACAACTGATACTGAAAAGCTTTCTGAAACTTAATATAAGAAGGTCAGTGGTATATAGTTGGAATTCTATGGTCAAATTATTCGCTAATGGGTTTGAGTATAAAATAGGGTAAAAGTGTTGCGGTTTGCCCATTCCATACTAAAAAACCTAACGTATCGCAGCGAAAACTGTGGGAGTTCGCTGAATTTCTTAAAAATAGGGCGAGATAGCTGAATTTTTTATTTGCTTGGAATGGTAGAAAGCGATGGATGACAAAAGTGTTGCCCGGACGAAACTTCTTACCTGTCTCCGCTGAATCCACGCACGACATCCGTGAGGGGCTGGAAAAAGTGGGGCAGAGTGTTGCCAAGACACCACAGTCCATTGTTAATAGCCGTTGATAGGTTGAATTTGAATTCTTTACCCTCTTTAAGTCGAGTGGGTATGTCTGAGAGTTGTTAAAACAACGATTTCTTCCGTTGAAAACAAAGAGTTTGGTGGGCAATTGGGGTGTACAACTTGTGAGAGCAACTGTCATCCGAGGAAGAATTTGCATCTTTAGCGAATGAACATAAATTATTAAACAATAAATACGAAAATCATCCAAGGGGACACGAGCAAACCGTGAGTGAAAAGTGAAAGTGATTAATAGAGGAGTTTGAGAGCTATTGGAATTTCTAGGAATTGGAGTGCTATGATGAGTTATTGAATGGAGTGTAGGTGGATAGTGATGTGTTTTGGCTTTTTATGCTCCATTTTGTTGTGAGAAATATGTATGACATTTTGATTATTTCGCAGAAGATTGATAAGATGGTCCTAGTGAATGACACATTTTGTCTTTTGCTATTGAAGACAAATAAATTCTTTATTGGGAAGAATTATAACATGGTACTCAACTTTTGGAGAGGACAATGGTAATCACAAATTGCTTCCTGCAAGATAAAGTGATTGGAGTAGATCTACGACAAGAGAAACATCTTAGTGTGGAATTTCGATCATCAACTAAACCACCCCAATTAGAATTAGTAAAGTCCACAAGCTCAAAAGTACCTTAAATGTACCTAAAACCTTAAACGTACCTAAAAATGCACTTTGCATCTTTTTAGTGTCTCTCATGATGATCTTGAGAGAATCAATAGAAAAGGCCTATTGCAAAAGAGATGTTCCAACATGTATGAGTTAAATACAATGAAGGATTAACATGTGATGTTAAACATTTCGCAGAAAGGTTAACACATATTTAAAATAGATTAGACATAGGTTTAGAAGATTGGCATTGAAGGTTAGCTATCCAAACAAGTGTTTTAGATCACTATGGTTTATTTTTATCTCAAATCTCCTTCCCAAGAGATAACACCTCTACATTTTAAGGCATGGATTGTAGCTGCTAATTCCAAATCATGAGTGACATAGTACCCCTCATTGTTCATTTATTTTTCTTATTTATAAGATATTGTTATGACATTTATTTAAGTTTGAATTATTTTAATGCTGATAACTAGACAATTACAGTGTCAGGTGTCAGCGAACTATTTGTAATAAACAGAAAATAATGTTGATAGTGAGACTATCAACGCTGCGCTATTGTGGATTGTTGATAGTGAGACTATCAACGCTGCGCTATTGTGGATTTGGTAATTTTTTTTAAGAAAAATATGTTCACAACGGGAGTGTCAGCGTTATCGTATTTGGTGATATCAACGCTGCGCTATTGTGGATGGTTGATAGTGAGACTATCAACGCTGCGCTATTGTGGATTTGGTAATTTTTTTTTAAGAAAAATATGTTCACAACGGGAGTGTCAGCATTATCGTATTTGGTGATATCAACGCTGCGCTATTGTGGATTGTTGATAGTGAGACTATCAACGCTGCGCTATTGTGGATTTGGTAATTTTTTTTTTAGAAAAATATGTTCACAACGGGAGGGTCAGCGATATCGTATTTGGTGATAATTAGAGTATTAGTTACAAAATTGAAATTCCCGTTGAAATTTGAAATTTCAATTTTGAAATACGCTGACATGTTCCACGTCAGCAAAAAGGTGGTTCTTATCTGATCAAGTTATGTCAAAACCGAAAGGTGAAAGGTATGTGATGAAAGAATGTTTTCCGCCGCTGAAGACAAATGCAGTTATTTTGTAATCATTAAAGGATTAAATCTTTGTTTTACCTGTTAATCGATTATCTAACACATGCCTGAACATCATTGTTTTCCCATATGGTAATTTACCCATTTCAATTATGATTTTTGTTAACTTTAATCACTAGATGCCCGTTCGGTTGAAGTTACTCGGCGGAGATCCAGGATGAAATCATGATCCTTTCCTTTGCGTGATCGCCAGACGTAAAGACAATGGGGAAAAGCGGGAGGTTAAACATAAGTGAACCAAAGGCACCCGATCTTCTTGAGATTTATTCAGACATTCAAAAGTCGTTTCAACAGGCTGGATCGGAGGAATTTTTCAAACAATGCACCAACTTCCATGATAAGGTTGCGCAAGCATTTTCCCAGGGCTTCTACAGTCAGCGTTTGGAGGTTGGAGGGATTTCGTTCCAGGTGACATAGGACTTCATTTCAGAGCTCACATATTTTCCTACAGATGGAGAAAGAGCCTCTAGGAGCCACGTCTTGGCTGGGATTGATGTGCCTTTCTTCCCAAAGGCCGAATTCAAAGAAAGGAATTGGCAGGCAGGGTTGCAGCGGTCTTGGTTGGAAGAAAAATGGGATGGGCTGCTGCGAATTACCCAGTCGTATTTCAAATGTGAAGGTCGCTAGAACTGGGTAAACCTATTACCCAGTCGTATTAAAATTGATAGAGTATTTGTTGAGAATTGTGTATTAAATTATTAAAATTGATTGAATAAATGTGTAGTTTTCCAAATATTTTGGAAATTCAATGGACATAAGCAAAGTAAAATAGAGGCCAACTTCTTACTTATCGTGAATGCGGGTAGTCTACCGGCGAAATTTAATAGCCCAGACTTTTGAGAACAAAAAATTATAAAACAGTTGTAACGTATCGCAGCGAATACCAAGGGAGCATTTCTTAAAAATATTGTGAGGCGGGTGAGTTTTTATTAGCCAAGAATGTTATCAGTGGGGACAACTCATACTGAAAGGCTTCTGGAACTTCCTTAATATAAGAATGTCGGTGGTCTATAGTTGGAATTGTATATTCAAATTATTCGCTAATGGGTTTGAGTATAAAATAGGGTAAAAGTATTGCGGTTTGCCCATTCCATACTTAAAAAAAAACCTAACGTATCGCAGTGAAAACTGTGGGAGTTGGCTGTATAAAACTCTCTTAAAAATATTGTGAGACAGCTGAATTTTTTATTTGCTTGGAATGGTAGAAAGCGATGGACGACAAAAGTGTTGCCAGTACGGAACGATGAACCACACTAGTTGGTTCGCGTTGACAAATGAGATTCCATGTGATTTTTGCTGAAAAATCTTTCTCTAAAAAATAAGAAACTTCTTACCTGTATCCATGAATCCACAGTCCATTGTTAATAGCGATTGATATGCTGAATTTGAATTCTTTACCTTATTTAAGTCAAGTGGGTATGTCTGAGAGTTGTTCAAACAACGATTTCTTCAGTTGAAAACAAAAAGTTTGGTGGGCAATTGGAGTGTACAACTTGTGAGAGCAACTGTCATCCGAGGAAGAGTTTGCATCTTTAACGAATGAACATAAATGGTTAAAAAATAAATACGAAAATCATCCAAGGGGACACGAGCAAATCTTGAGTGAAAAGTGAAAGTGATTAATAGAGGAGTTTGAGAAGCTATTGGAATTTCTAGGAATTGGAGTGCTATGATGAGTTATTGAATGGAGTGTATGCGGATATTAATGTGTTTTCGTTTTTTATGCTCCATTTATTTTGATTATTATACCGAAGATTGATAAGATGGTCCTAGTGAATGACACATTTTGTCATTCGTTCGTGAGGATAAATAAATTGTTTATTGAGAAGAACTACAACATGGTACTCAACTAATGGAGAAAACTTTTTGCAAGATGAAGTGATTGGAGTAGATCTACGACCAGAGAAACATCCTAGTATGAAATTTCAATCATCAACTAAACTACCCAACTAAAATTAGTAAAGTCCACAAGCTCAAAAATAGATTGAATGTACCTCAAAATACACTTTGCATTTTTGTAGTGTAGAAAAGGCCAATTGCAAAAGAGATGTTCGAACATGTATGAGTTAAATACAATAGAAATCGAGGAAGAGTTCGGTAAACGAGTTGATATATCAAAGGAATTAAAATAGGGTGAGGGTTTTGCAGATTTATATCTCGTCAGAAGTGTTGGGAGCGTAGGTGTGGACAGAAATAGTACATTTTTTTTAAAATGTGCACACTTATTTGAAAATGTACATTTACTTTCACACTTCCACTTTAAAAATAAAGATTAAGATTGAGGAATAAGTATACATTTTGAAGTCTACAAACTCCCATTCTCGAAAATATACACTTTTCCACACCCACTTTAAAATGAGGTTGGGAATAGAGGTAGGTAGAAGAGTAGTGTACACATTCTTCAATAACTAATGCAACCCATCCCTCATTTTAAAATAAGGAATACAATTTTAAATAAGAAAAGGTTTATTAATATATTTATTTCAAATGAGTTTCAGGTATACATTGAAAGTGCGACGATAAATATACATTTTATAAATAATTTAATATGATTAATTAAATATTTGCTAATAATTTTATTTCGAATAAGGTGGAAGTGGAAGTGTGAGTGTGCATTGAGGGCGCGGATTAATTAAAATATTTGCTAATATTTTTATTTCCAATAAGGTGGAAGTGTAAGTGTGCATTGAGGGTTGGGAATGCCTATGAATTTAAAAATATATATTAGTGTTTTTTTTTTATATTTTTGTTTCATATATGAAAGAGGAGGTATGAGTTATGAGTATGCATTGTTATTGTTTTAGTTTTTATTTATGAGAATTAAAATATTTTTATTATTATTTGGAAATTCTATATATACAAGGGTATTTGTTTTATGGCTAGGGAAATCAAATTATTTGCCAAATAGGATAGAACATATTCAAAAAGGATAGAACATATCCAAAAAGAATAGGCTTAACAACTTTAAAAGTGAAACAAGCATAATTACTAGAGATAGATGTCAATGATACATGGTTGAGATATACTATAAATAAAAATAAAATAAACAAAGAGTATCATGGAATAATTAAGAAGAGGTAAGAAACATCAACATAAATTGACACTTCATCTCTTGGGTTATTTGATAGAGTCGACCCTTTGTCTTTCATAATAACAACTTCAATTATGGCCAACCAATTGTCCATGGTTTTGGATTCTAGTTGTTACTCGTCCATATTTGGCATCATTTTTGTCCAACAACACCCTTCCCAAGAGTGTTTTCATTTGTTAGTAGAGATTGATGGTTTGTATGCATTGATTTTGACAGCCTTTGGTGTGGCTCATGTCTAGAACCCAATCAACAAAGGTGGTTCAGACCTTAGAATCAGAGGGGCATTTTATATTAGAAATGACTTCCTTCTCAATGTCCCTAAGTTCTTGTAGGATTTAAGGGGGGTTTTGCTTCCTGAAGAGATGGGTCGAGGTTTGGGTGTGTGCACAAACCACCAACTAAGCCTCTACCACTAGTGCCACATTCAGAACGAGCCACATTAAATCCATCATGAAAAGTGCATTTAAAGTGAATACAAATATTTTGACTCTGTTTTAATTTGTACCATATTGTTTTATTATGTAGTGTGTTGTACAAGAAACATTGTCTTCATGTGCTTGCACCTAGTACATGTCACATGTCAAAGTCAAACATTATAAGAACTTAAAGTTTATTGGAGTATTTGGTTGGCATGAAATTTTATTAGCTTTGCAAATATATTTATTTCATTTTTTACATATATATTAACATATTAATGCCCTATGAATAAAATGTATTATTTAGAAATAGGAAAAAATGTGAAGGTAGGTTTGATCACCTCTTTTGATTATGTTTACATGGAACTTAATACTTTGGTTGATAAATTATCAAAAAATGACTCTAAAGTTTAGAACTTCATACTAGATTATTCTACTTGAGTTTAGAAATAGTTTTCTTCTCAAAATTCTTTCTAAGTTAACATTTTTTTCTTAGATTAGTTTATATGTATTACATGTAATATGAAGAGGCATCTCCTATATGCCCCCCAACCGCAGGCTGTCAAAGTGCGAGGGGATTTTCTATACATGGTCGGGCTTGTGATAGATCACATAGCCCACCCAGAGTGCGTGTTACACTCATAGATCTTGCCTTCGACACCAATCAGAGTGTCAGGGGTAGTGTTTTTGTCCTGATGATGATCATGCTACCGATAGTGGACCTTCTTCACTTATTTTAGGTACATCTTTTGCATTTTGAAATCCTCTTTAAACTTTGTGTTTATGTCTTGAAATTGTCTTTAATTTTTAAATCGTCTTCAATTGATGTGTTTTGATTTAATGTATATGTTATTCTGATTCTAGTTTGTTAAATATATATGTTAAATTATGATTATGATTTGCAGACCCTCAATAGGGTGAAGTTGAGGATCACAGTGAAATGTCAATCCCTCCGTGGGACAATGCTATAACTCATATCACATTGGAAGATGCTATGGCCCAACATACATGGATCACGCGAGAGCTGAGTAACATCCCTTCCATTTCACCTACTAGTTGTAGTTTGTCTTTGATGTTGGAAAACATCAATACTTTGATCGAGACATACTAGAGGTTGGGCCCATAGAGCCGCCTCTTGTAGTCCATACAAAGGATTACTAGGCGTGAGGTTAGAGGCCCACATACTTGGGAGGTGGTGAAAGAGGCCACATAGAACATTGATGTTTGTGGGGAGTTGTTTGACATCCCTTTGGATCACCCTACTAGACACAAAGGTCTGATTCCACTCAAATGTTTTAAGAATATTGATGCAACCCCTTTTGTGTAAGATCAATTCATTGGAGCTTGGGGCCAGTTCCCCACCATGACTGGGTCACCCTTTATTTTTTCAAGCATATATATATGCAAAGTTCATTCTACATATGAGGTCGAATTACATTGATGGTGGATCTTGTTATTATGGACTGGGAAAGGGCCATACCTACGATCGTGATGAGGCTCGTAAGGACCCTAAGCATGTACCACCACCTTTGAGATTGTTGCCACTATCGTCTCAAGAAGTGGTATTGTCGATAAAGCTAGAGGGGCCATCACAGCTCGTTGCTGAGACCATGGATACCATTGCAAATAGCATTCAGAAATCATTGGTCAACGCATGTGTTGCATTGCATGGAGAGATTAGTATACCACTATCATTGCCTCGTGACTTGCCAGTTCCTTTATATGATGATTCATTTCTCGCGAGTTTACCCATTGAACATATTTTTTCATATGCATGTATGTATCGTGATGCCATTTGTGACACTTGGAGGGTGCATGGCTCATGTGATGCAAATTAGGTACATATATATACGAAACTTTTGACTCTTATCGTCAAATTATGCATAATTATTTATATTAATTTCTAGTTCGTATTAGATTGCATTTTTATTGATAAGTTCATAGTAACATGTAAACAAAACCCAAATACATGGATGAGCTTGTAAGGTCATCCAAGGGGGTAGTTGATCAACCAAGCCATCCTCCACTAGTGCATGTTTCCATGGATTCTCCTCCACCTCTGCCTCCACCTCCACCTCCACATGAGCTCCACTTCATAACACTCATGTGGAGGAGAGTCACTATGTACTACCACATGGACCAACAATTGAGGTAAATATTTCAACATTTTCTTTTTTTAAGTTACGTGTATACTAATTAGTTCGTACACTAATTATAATTTTTTCTTGCCATTATGTACACAGGCCCATATGCAAAGTGTTGTCGATGTCGCAGCTATGTGGATGCATGAGAGGGATACTGGGTAGAAAGGCATTGACGATGCGGGTCGATTAATGCAAACCCAATTATTAAGCCACAAGCAGGGGAGCACCAAACCCAGATTCATCATACACCCATCCTATCTGAATTGTATTTGGACTTGAGTGAGGTTAGTAGATTCATATATGTAATTAAAAATGTGGTTTTGTTGTGGCTAGCAACAACCCCCCTTCTTATTTAGTTTTCTCACTAATACTAAATAAGTGGGGACCCTTATCCATAAAAAATTAAAAAAAATAAATTAGGACTTGTATTCCCTTTTTGAATAAATCTTACTATCATAAACTTAGGAGAATACCTGAAAATCTAAAAAGACTTAAGTTTTATGATAAGTTCAAACAAAACCATTCTCTCAATAAAAAGCGTCGCATCGCAAAAAGCTAATAGATGCTTTCCTACAAATAGAACCCTAAGATTGTGAAATCATGATGCGAGATGACAAACTAAAGAAATTCATCGCATCGTAGTTTTCATGTGCTTCAAGTATTACTTAAAGTGAAATACCTCAAACCGCCGATATGCGATGGCGCGTCTCGCAAATCACATTTCGCAGAAAACATATGGTAATGGATGATTACCACACGTAACGAATCAATGATATTGTGATCAGCGATATTGTGATCTGCAATGTTGCGAAGCAAATCAGAAAATCGCCTTATCGCAGATCTGCAAGGCTCGTCATTCGAAAAATCTTTCCCATAAACTGATGCCTAGTTATGCGCATTAATGTTAATTTAAGGAGTTAGTTGGAAATCATTAATGAAATATGGTTTTGATCTGATTGAAGAGCCATTTCACGTAAGGTGATATATTTTATATGATTTCGGCATTTAAAGCTTTCCCATCACCTTTTTCTTATCATTACTCTTTCCTCATTTGCAAATTGTAGGAGCGAAAAGCAGAGAGGTATATATAGCAGTGTTCAGAATATTATGGGAAATAAAGGAAAGGCTTTGAGTTCTGAAGACAAAGAAATGACACCCTTATACACAGAAACCACCTGTAACAGAGATGCTGGCATTACTACTTGGGAAGGCATGCACAATCTACTCAAGGAAGAAAATCCCAGAGTAATGGAGGTTACAACTATTGCAGACTCACACGGGTCGTCTGAGGTGTCAATTACAGAACTAGCATGCTCGTTCTTGCACTGGATAATGGCGAGACCCAAGATTCTTCCATACATAGACATGGTCAAATGGGTACTAGATAGTGTTGAGATAATAGATCGATAGTTTAAGACTCAGAGCTAAAGAACTCATGGAGTCATTCTTTTGACAAAATTTAAAGTTTACATCCTCTAACAAAAAGCACACAAGAGGCGAAAAATAGCACCAGGGAAGCTCGGATCAAGAAACGGAGGCAGTTTCCTCTTGAAAAGGAAAGCCTCTAATCACTCAGTCGCATGTAAACCCGGAAAATTGTAGGAAAAAGTGCTAAAGGTGAAAGGAAAAACTCGAGCTCTAAAAACTAGTGGTATTTATCAGGGATATCTTCAAGTGGTATGAAAATTTCTACCAAATGTGCAACATCTACAAACAAGCTGGAGGTAAAAAGCTCAAGATAGAGTAGATTCCATCAAAAGGTTAACCAAGTTAAATTGGTATTCTTACTGGCAGTACTTGGTTAAACCACACAGTCAGTGCATGACTCTCAAATATCTCACTAACTCTGCCAAGAAGATGGCGCTAGCACTTGTCGATTTCGTTTTCATAGGACAACTAAAGTCGGAGGTCAGCCAGCCAAGTCTACTCAAGCCAATGATGGATGCTTGTGACTACAAAGATCAGATACATAGATAGTTAATTGCCAGTTTTACTTTTAGATTCAGTTTTAGTTTTAGTTTTGCTTTATTTTTGCTTGAAGTGAGGACGGTCATTTAAACCGCCTCCTATATTTTTGTAATAAACTATTTTTAGTTTTAGCTAGTAGTATTTAAACCCTTCTCATGCATTTAGAAAAGGGTCCTGAAATTTGTCAAAAACTTGTCCTTAGAACATGCACTTCTGCATGCTCTGAGGAGGTTTTGATGAATGAATGGAGCAATATATATTGACATCTGTGTTTAATATCTGCTATTGAGATTACACTTTTGTACTCTTAGTAGATGTTGAATTAAGAAGATATAAATCATTATTGCTAGAGCTCATGAGTAGAACTCGTTATAAATGGTACTTTTATCTCTTAACAATTTTTGCTTATGTGTTAAGGTGATATTCATGTTTAGTTATTTATGTATGAATGCCTGATTGCTTGAGTTATAATTTGGCACTTCTGTACGGTGATAGCCATTTATTTATGCTTAATATATGAGTGAATTATTATGCGATATGTTTTTCATGACTGTTCAGCTAACTTTTTATATGAAACAATTGATCTTTATTGAATTCTTTTCTTATAGCAATTGAATGATCTTTATTACCAATTGCTATAGAAAATATTTTAGATCGCATAATTGAAAGATTAAATCCCTGGTTAGTTTTAGAATTAGATATTTCTGTTCATTAGAATACAATTGCATGTTGTTAAATTAGACTTAGAATAAAAGCATTTTACTTAGAAATTATTAGGAAGGAAATATCAATTCTCAACACATACACACATAAAATGGGAAACTGGTCCCATATCCCTAGTTAGATCCACTATACCAAACGGAAAAGGAGCTACTGACCAAGGTCCGAACTGAGTGGGTATCCCCCTTGTTGTAGACCCGATTTTGAGGGCTTCAACATATTTGGCACTAGAAGGAGGGCCCTGAACTGTGAATGGAAAGTAAATCTAAATCTAAATACCATTTTGAGAGTAAATCGTCCTCACCATCTCCCTCGACTTCTCCATCGCATTTAGAATATTTAAATCTTGAGCAAGAAGTTGATAAAACAACAATCACTGCCACAAACCCGAATATTTCAGAGAAATCTACTATTGAACCTCCCGAAGTTGAATCTTTGATCCATAAACTTCAACAATTTTCTATTTCTCCCCAAAAATTTGAAAAATCTCAAGGTAGTGTGACTTCGTAATATAACCCTTCTCATCCCCTTACCAGATTGCAGAGTGAAAAGTTTCGTATCGAACCAATTGAATTACCTATACCTACAAGGAAAAGAGCAAGGAAATCACGTAAAGGGTTTGATAGTGAGACTCTTTCGTCATCATCATCCATCTCAGCCTCTCCACCGCAAAGTCAACCATCCACCCCTCCACTTCAAATTATTGTCCACCAAACCATTGGAACTTTGACATTTGCTTCTCAATCATTTGGAACAGTAATATCCTCATCTTCCCAAATGAAAGGATCATCTTCTGCACTTTCCTCTATTAGTAGTTCAACGATGGCCCAAACTCCATGGATTAACCTAGGGGCAGTATTAATTGCTGCACCCTTGAGTCAATTGCCGGTCCATCCTGAAAAATGGCTGCCTAAGTTTAATCCTGATGCAGGCATGCTAGCAGAAGAACACATAAACAACTTTATGTTATCTATAAATCTCAATGGGGTTACTAATGAAGACGCTGTCGTCTGGCTCATTCCTTACACTTTGCAAGGAGTAGCTAGATCATGGTATTTCTCATTACCATTCGGATCTATCACTAGTTGAGATATTTTCCAAGAACAATTCTTAACTAAGTTTAGTGATGACAGGTCTACTGCGACACTGATCAATGACCTGTCTAATCTTAGGGTTGAATCAAGGGAACCTGTCAAAGATTTTAACTCGCGTTTCAATAAAATTTTGAATAAAATTCCTACCGCCTCCAAGCCCAGCGAAGAAGTTCGAAGTGAATGGTACATATCTGCTCTACCATCAAACATAACAATCTTCATTGATAGAGCTAACAAAACAACTTTAGCTGACAATATGAAGGAAGAAATAGTGGTAGAGAAATGTATCATAGCCTTAGAAAAGAAAAACACCATTGATGAACGAAAATATAAGAAGGTTACTTTTAAAGAAGATCCCAAGAAAAAACAATCAAAAGACCCATTTGATTTAGAAGGATTGCATAAAGTTTTGAAAACCATGTCTAACGAAATGGTTGACATTAGGAAACAAGTAGCAGAGACCTCTTCTAAAAAGCTTTACAAGCCTTATATAATAAATCCTTCAACTGATTCAAAGCCTCTAAGTGATATCACAAATGCTGAATCAGAAGAAGAAGAAGAGGAAATTTCCAATGAGGAGCCTACTGATGAAGAAGAAGTTGTAGAAGTACAGGGAATGTGGGATTTCATCCTCCTAGATGAAGAGGATCAAGAGGCATCACCAGTTAGTACTAGAAGTAGAAATCAACTCGATCCTCCTCAACCTACTCCTAAGCCAAAGAGCGTAAGCCCAATGTCTAAGGATAAAGTTGCAAGAAAGAAAATGTCACCCAAAGCGACTCAAACAAGCCCAGTCTAAACAGATTCACCAACTCCATCTAAAACATTGATTGTTTATGATGAGATGGAGTATAATATCATAGAAGACTTGAAGAAGACTAGGGCTAACATTACTTTTTATGAATTGAGCAAGTTAAAACATCAATAAAAGTTGCTTTTGAAAGAGTTACACGCAATACTAGTTGCACCTCTGCCTGCCGCTGTAATCTCACAAGCTTCTCACAAGATGGGAAGACCTCCAACTAATGTGACTAGTAAAGTTGATCCAAACGATATCGCTCTAATTGGAGGAAGGTCAAGATCTCATACTCCTCCATTTCTTCTTACTTATGAAGTTTTCAACAAAAAATTGCATAATTGTTTAGTTGATTTAGGAGCTTCATCTAATATCTTACCTAAATCAATATGTGCAAAGCTGAACGTTCAACCTCAAAAATCTGCAGTACGCATAGTTCAGCTAGACCGATTGCAGGTTGAACTGGTCAGTGAACTAAATCAGGTTACCATAAGGCTGTCATCTAATCCAAAGGTATGTCAAGTTATTGATATTTTAGTTGCAGACATTCCAGAATTTTATGGCTTAATTCTTAGCAGGGATTGGTCTGAAAAGCTCCATGGATATTTTGCAACTGACTGGTCGTATATGCGGCTCCCTTACAATGGTAAACCAAATCAAATAAAGGTTGAGCGAGAAAGGCATAAAAAATACATAGTAATAGAATTGGAAGGAGAAAATGAACCTATAGCATACAAAAAAAATATAATTGGCAACTATTCTGTTGACTCTTTCTTAGGAAATTTCAATGCTCATACTTCGCCTTACTTAGAACATTCTGTTTTATCTCAAGTAGAAAACTTTTCTCGAACAGATAGTTCTAAATGTGTTAATTTCATAGATAGTCCTGTAAATAAATCTTTATTTTGGAAGTTATTTTTTGACGGTTCTAAGTCTAACGATGGAGCATGAGTAGGATGCGTATTAGTTAGCCCAAAGGGAAATAAAACTATGCTAACTTGTAGACTCGAGTTCAATTGCACCAATAATACTGCAGAATATGAGGCTTTGATCCAAGGATTATACAAAGCAATTAGACTAGATATAAAGTATCTACAAGTTTTTGGAGATTCTGAAATTGTAATTAGATAGGTACGAAATACTATACATTGTCTATCAGGTCATTTAAAAAATTATCAATCTTTAGTACAAGATCTAACTGAACATTTTATAGCATTCAATATTTCATCAATTCCCAGACTCCAAAATGCTAGTGCTGACCTCTTGGCAAACGTAGCTTCCAAGCTCATTCCCTCAGAAGACTATAGCCCGGATAGATTCTCAATTGAATTAATCTTTAGACCCTCGATTCCTGATAACATTACCAATTGGAGAATTTTCAATGATGATCCTGATATTGTAAGCTTCCTCACATCAGAGGGATCTTACACTAATCAGATTATAGATGAAGACCAACATGACAAATAGTTGCAACAAGATAGCACTAATAATGCTATGCCAAAATCAGTAGTCAAATTGGAAGACCTATATGATTTGAAAGACCGATTCAAAAGATCTACCAATTCAAAACTTCAAAGTTCAACTCTGAACTATGAATTAGTAAATCTAGGAACTGATACCAAGCCGTAGAATATCAATCTAGGTCTTGGCCTAGCCCCTGAAGAAAGATTAGCATATGTTCATCTCTTGAAACAATACAAAAGTGTCTTTGCCTGGAACTATGATGAACTTAAGACTTACGACACTTCTATCATTCAACATACTATCCCAATGATAAACGATGAAAAACCTGTCCAACAAAAGCTAAGAAAAATCCACCCTAATTTGGAAAATCAGATTAAGTCTGAGCTCAATAAATTATTGAAAGCCAAAATCATTTTTCCCGTTCGACATTCTAAATGGGTTTCCAACATGGTTCTCGTTAGAAAGAAAAATAGATACATTAGAATTTTCATTGACTTTTGAAATCTTAACAAAGCCTACCAAAAAGATAATTTTCCTTTGCCTCCCATGGATCAAATATTACAAGAAGCTGCAGGATCAGAATTAATGTCCTTTTTGGATGGTTTCTCCGGCTTCAACCAAGTTTTGGTCCACCCTGATGATCAATTAAAGACCACGTTCAGAACCAAATGGGGTACTTATGCATATCAAAAGATGCCTTTTGGTCTGATCAACGCTGGCACCACATTTCAAAGGGCCATAGACATTGCATTTAAGGGATTAGTAAACAAATCAGTAGTAATCTACTTGGATGATATAATTGTATATTCCAAGAAATGAGGTAATCATCTCAAAGATTTGAAACAGATCTTCCAACGTTGCCAAAGGTATGGATTTTCACTTAATCCAAAAAAGTCCCTTTTCGCAATAAGTGAAGGAAAACTTCTTGGATTTATAGTGTCAAAATTTGGAATCCATATTGATCTCGACAGAATCAAGGAGATTTCTGAAATACCCTTGCCTCACAACAAGAAAGTTATGTAATTCTTCCTTGGCCAAATTAATTTTGTAAAGAGATTTGTTCCAGACTTTTTAAGGATTGTATCTCCCTTACAAGCCATGATTAAAAAGAATTCAATCTTTAAATGGGGCCAAGAAGAATATGAAGCATTCAATCTGATTAAACAAGCAATTGTAAATGCCCCATCTTTAGCCACTCCAAATTTCTCCAATCCTTTCATTTTGTATACATTTGCCTCTGATAGATCATATGTTGCGATACTCACTCAAGCAAATCAAGATAAGGTGGAAGCCCCAATTTCTTTTTTTAGTTCAAATCTACAAGGGGCTGAAATAAATTATTTATACATCGAGAAACAAGCTTATGCTATTTTCAAAGCGATCAAACATTTCAGAACCTTTTTGCTTAAAACCCATACAAAAATCATAGTACCGTTTCCAGCCGTAAGAAATCTTTTAATATAGAAAGATGTGGGTGGAAAGAGAGCAAATTGGGTTACTGCTATACAAGAATACGACGCTGAAATTAAACAAGAAAATATTGTAAAAGGTCAAGGCTTTTGTAAAATGCTAGCTGGAGCTCGCTTATTTTCAAAATACCGTCTTCAGAAGTACATTTATATGAGGTAAGCCTAAACAAAATTGAATCATTATACGCTGATATCATATTTTATCTAAAGAACGGATATGCTCCTTCAAACCTAGATTATACAAAGAAAAGAGCCCTAAGGTTGAAGGCTAAGCAATATCAACTCGTAAACGATGTACTTTTTAGGAAGAATTATGATTCTATTCTCCTTTGATGTCTCGAGAAATCTGAAGCTGAAAAGGTGTTGCAAGAACTCCATGATGGAACAGTAGGTGGACATTATGCTGGAGATACTACAACATACAAAATCTTGCGTGTAGGGTACTATTGGCCTACATTATTCAAAGATGCGCATAGCTACGTAAGGAAATGTCAAGTTTGTCAAATTGCTACTGGGAGACAAAATAAACCATCATTTCCTTTGCAGCCAGTCAATATCGATCAACCTTTTGATCAATGGGGATTGGATATAATAGGTGAGATCGTTCCTCATTATTATAAACAATGTAGGTATATCGTTACAGCTATAGATTATTTTACTAAATGGGTAGAAGCAGTTCCTCTCAAGATAGCTAATGCTGAACACATCATTGATTTCATAGATCAGTTCATAATTACCAGGTTTGGTTTACCCTCCGATTTAATGTTTGATAATGCATCGTATTTTTCTAGCAATGCTATGACTGAATTTGCGCTCAAAAGAGGTTTTAAGCTTAAATACTCTGCCAATTATTACCCACAGGGGAATGGGTTAGCTGAATCAACAAATAAAAACTTAATCAAAATCATTAAGTGAACCATTGATCAAACTCATAATAATTGGCACAAATCCTTAACATATGCTCTATGGGCCGACCAAATAATGCAGAAAGCTTCCATTGGCACTTATCCCTTTAATTTAGTTTATGGGAAAGAAGTGGTCCTTCCAACTCATCTAGCGATTCCCTCATTGGCCTTAGTTCAATTTATTGATGAAACACCAACTTCTTCCTTACAACTAAGGTAGCTACAAATCCTTAAGCTAGAAGAGCAACGAGAACAGGCTAAAATAACTCATGCACATCACCAAGCATTAGTAAAATCTTCTTTTGATTCAAACATGATATCCAGAAAGGACTTTCAGATTGGAGATCTAGTTTTAAAATGGGATAAGGCTCACGAGGAAAAGGGAAAACATACGAAATTTCAACGAATGTGGCTTGGCCCTTTCCAAATCGCAAAAATCATAGGTCCATCTACCTTTATGTTACAGGATTTAACAGGAAAAAGAGAATCTTTACCTATTAACGGGCAAATCCTCAAAAAATACTTTCCATAGGAGATCATTCTTCTATTTTTGTAAATTAGCTTTTCCTTTATTTTGATAATAAAACCAGTTGTAAATGGTTACATTTGGAATTCACGAAAAAGACTAGAATTTCTTTTATTTATTTATTTTTTTTCAAATTTTTTAATTTTTTTTTTTCGCTTGTATAAATAGGAATGATTTAGAAAATTGGACATTATTATCGAAAGATATAGTCAAAGGCTATAAGCTTGAAAATGATACTAGTTTCAACCTTGTAAATTTTGATAAAAAACGACCTTTAGTGGGAATTTGTTTTATATCAGTCAAATGAAAAGTATCAATAACAAAAACGAAGATTCTCTATAGAAAATCTCTTTCCAAAAAACTCTACCATTGTCGTCGAGAGTTATTCTTAAGGAAACAATGACTTCCTCCCCACCTAGGGAATTACAAGCTTCAAGAAATAATCCAGCGATACACTTTAACTTAAAGAATAAGAGGTCTCATCACGAGCCGACTTATCATGATCATAGATATTATAGCTTGCTGACTTTGCCAAAACTGCATATCACAACAGGGCAATGACTCGAGATTATTGCAATCAAAAGACAAGGGGTCTCATCACGAGCCAGCTTGTTCAACAAAGTTATAAATCAAGTGAGTGGCACTGTCATAATTTGGCTACCAAACCAAGGCATTGTTCTTTAAGGATTAAAAGAAAATAAAAGCAATAAGTGTGGATATGGATTTTCCTTTGAAAATCGTATATTTCTCCAAGTAGGATACAAGATCATTGCTGGGTAACAGGTAACCCTGTCGAGGCTATAAACGCCTGCTGGCAGCAGAGGCTCTACCTATGACAAATGAGCATATTTAAAACTGATTTACAGAGAAGACTTTGTTTTTATCTTTATAAACCAAGTAGTGGCTGACGTAAATACAATGACTAGCTCAAGGAAGTAAATAACCAAAGTTAACATAGAAGAAACGAACTATCCTTAACAGCTGAAAGCATGATGTACTTTATCTTTCTATAATAAAGTTTGATTCTATAAAAAACATTTTGTTTTGGAAGTTTAGGAAATTCAAAAGAAAAGCAGAGATAACTAGTTCTTCCAAGTGAATCGCAAATTGTTGTAGCCAGCAACAACCCCCCTTCTTATTTAGTTTTCTCACTAATACTAAATAATTGGGGAATCTTATCCATAAAAAAATAAAATAAAAAAATTAGGACTTGTATTTCCTTTTTGAATAAATCTTACTATCATAAACTTATGAGAATACCCGAAAATCTAAAAAGACTTAAGTTTTATGATAAGTTCGAACAAAACCGTTCTCTCAATAAAAAGCGTTGCATCGCAAAAAGGTAATAGATGCTTTCCTACAAAAAGAATCCTAAGATTTCAAAATCATGATGCGAGATGACAAACTAAAGAAATTCATCGCATCGTAGTTTTCATGTGCTTCAAGTATCACTTAAAGTGAAATACCTCAAACCGCCGATATGCGATGGTGCGTCTCACAAATCACATTTCGCAGAAAACATATGGTAATGGATGATTGCCACACGTAACGGATCAACGATATTGCGATTTGCGATATTGCGATCTATGATATTGCGAAGAAAATCGCAAAATCGCCTTATCGCAGATCTGCAGGGCTCGTCGTTTAAAAAAGCTTTCCCATAAATCGATGCCCAGTTTTGTGCATTAATGTTAATTTAATGAGTTAGTTGGAAATCATTAATGAAATATGGTTTTGATCTGATCGAAGAGCCATTTTCACATAAGGTGATATATTTTATATGATTTTGGCATTTAAAGCTTTCCCGTCACCCTTTTTTTATCATTACTCTTTCCTCATTTGCAAATTGTAGGAGCGAAAAGAAGAGAGGTATACATAGCAGTGTTTAGAATATTATGGGAAAGAAAGGAAAGGCTCCGAGTTCTTAAGACAAAGAAATGACGCCCTTATACACAGACACCACTTGTAATAGAGATGCCGACGTTACTACTTGGGAAGGCATGCACAATCTAATCGAGGAAGAAAATCCCAGAGTAATGGAGGTTACAACTACTGCAGACTCACGCGGGTCGTTTGAGGCCTTAATTATAGAACTAGCATGCTCGTTCTTGCACCGGATAACGGTGAGGCCCAAGATTCTTCCATACACAAACAAGGTCAAATGGGTACTGGATAGTGCTGAGATAACAGACTGATAGTTTAAGACTTAGAGCTAAAGAACTCGTGGAGTCATTCTTTCCACAAAATTTAAAGTTTACATCCTCTAACAAAAAGCACGCAAGAGGCGAAAAATAGCACCAGGGCAGCCCGGATCAAGAAACGGAGGTAGTTTTTGAGGCGCCTAGCGCTAATCGCGCATCGCCAGGAAAAACCTCTTGAAAAGGAAAGCCTTTAATCACTCAGTCGCATGTAAACCCAAAAAATTGTAGGAAAAAGTGCTAAAGGTGAAAGGAAAAACCCGAGCTCTAAAAACCAATGGTATTTATCAGGGATATCTTGAAGTGGTATGAAAATTTCTACCAAATGTGCAACATCTACAAACAAGCTAGAGGCAAAAAGCTCAAGATAGAGCAGAGTCCCTCAAAAGCTTAACCAAGTTAAATTGGGATTCTTACTGGCAGTACTTGGTTAAACCACACAGTCAGTGCATGACTCTCAAATGTCTCACTAACTCTACCGAGAAGATGGTGCCAACACTTGTCGATTCCATTTTCGCAGGACAACTAAAGTCGAAGGTTGGCCAGCCAACTCTCCTCAATCCAATGCTAGATGCTTGTGACTACAAAGATTAGATACATAGATAGTTAACTCCTAGTTTTACTTTTAGATTCAGTTTTAGTTTTAGTTTTTCTTTATTTTTGCCTGAAGTGAGGATGGTCATTTAAACCACCTCCTATATTTTTGTAATAAACTATTTTTATATTTAGCTAGTAGTATTTAAACCCTTCTCATGCATTTAGAGAAGGGTCCTGAAATTTGTCAAAAACTTGTCCTCAGAACATGCACTTCTGCACCCTCCGAGGAGGTTTTGATGAATGAATGGAACAAGATTTATTGACATCTGTGTTTAATATCTGCTACTAAGATTGCACTTTTGTACTCTTAGTAGATGTTGAATTAAGAAGATATAAATCATTATTGCTAGAGCTCATGAGTAGAACTCGTTATAAATGGTACTTTTATCTCTTAACAATTTCTTCTTATGTGTTAAGGTTATATTCATGTTCAGTTATTTATGTATGAATGCCTGAATGCTTGAGTTATCATTTGGCACTTCTTTACGGTGATAGCCATCTATTTATGCTTAATATATGAGTGACTTATTAGGCGATATGTTTTTCATGACTATTCGGCTAACATTTTATACGAAACAATTCATCTTTATTAAATTATTTTTTATAGCAATTGAATGATCTTTATTACCAATTGCTGTAGAAACTATTTTAGATCGCATAATTGAAAGATTAAATCCTGGGTTAGTTTTAGAATTAGATATTTCTGTTCATTAGAATACAATTGCATGTTGTTAAATTAGACTTAGAATAAAAGCATTTTACTTAGAAATTATTAGGAAGGAAATATCAATTCTCAACACACACACACATAAATTGGGAAACTGGTCCCATATCCCCAGTCGGACCCACTATACCAAATGGAAAAGGAGCTGCTAACCAAGGTCTGGACTAGGTGGGTATCCCCCTTGTTGTAGACCCGATTTTCTGGGCTTCAACAGGTTCAAAATAATTTATTTCCATACTGTTTATTTTGTACAAATAATGATCTAATTAGTTTGAATTTGAAAGTGTTATATTGTAGTATCAACTTATGGACACTTTATGTGATAAAACTCACATAGGAGTTATGATGGTACTTAGAGTGGATAGTTTGTATATTTTCATACATGGATAGTTTATGGATGTACATGAACATTATTTCAATTTATGGATGTTCATTTGATATTTGTAATTTGTATATATTTTCATATGGATAGTTTATTGATATATTCATTATTTCAGTTTATGGATATGTTAAAATTATTTCACTAGTTTAATTTTTTTCTATATACTACAACTTTTATTTAAAAAATATAACTATTTTGATTTCTAGTTTCATAGACTAAGAAAATAAGTATAATGTTAAGTTATGTTGCAAGTCACTCTGATACTTAAAATGAACTAAACTATATGATGGTTGAATTAAAAAACACAAATAAGATTAAAATAAGTTTTAAATTCAATTTTAAAAGACGTCGTGTAAACAACAAATAAGTTTTATTCAATTTATTTATTTTGAGGTAATCTACAAGAACTTAGTCATAATATGATATAAGTACAATCTTACTATGATGCAAGTCACTTTGATACTTAAAATGAACTAAAATATATCATGTATCAATTTAATATTGAACATGGAAAGAATTACAATCATGCTTCATATTGGCTTGTAGAAAGGTTTGTTTAGTGCAATCAACATGTATGTTATTACAATTCAATTTTAAAATAAATTATTTCAATTCTAAAGTCATCCATATTATAATAAAAATCTATATATGAATTTTTTTTTTGACCCACCCATATACCATTGCATGGTCAACTTTTTTAAGTATTTCAATCAATTTCTTATCTCAAGGTTCAATTAAAAAACACAAATAGGATTGAAATAAGTTTTATTCAATTTTAAAAGATGTCATGTAAACAACAAATAAGTTTTATTCAATATTATTTCTTTTGAGATTATCTACAAGAGCTTAGTCATAACATGATATAAGTCAATTGTATTGGAATTTAATATAGTTCAAAAAACAATATATGATAACATTTTTATAATTTTTTATAATGTTATCAACTTTCCTAAATTAACTTAGCTATCCAAGTATTTCAATCAATTCCTTATCATTGAAGTAAGTTTTATTCGATTTAAAAAAAATCAAATATGATGGAAATAAATTCTATTCAATTTTAAAAGATGTGGAGATGTAAAAGTTACAAATAAGTTTTATTCGATTTTATTTCGTTTGAGGTTACCTACAAGAGTTTAGTCATAGTGCACATCATCAATCATTGTTTTGTGCTTACACTAAAATCAACACACAATGTTAATATAATTATCATGAAATTAATGTACACCATACATCTAGTTACATCAAATTAGGAATAAACATCTTCACTGAAATCAATGCATCTAATGCAAGGAATCAAATAGGATGAGAAATCAACATCTACACTGAAATCATTGCATCTAATGCAAACAATCAAATAGGATTAGAAATCAACATTTACACTGAAATAAATCCATCTAATGCAAAAAATAAAATAGGATTAGAAATCAACATCTACATTGAAATCAATGCATCTAGTGCTAGCAATCAAATATGATTAAGAATAAACATCTACACCGAAATATCATTGCATATAATGCAAGCAATCAAACAGGATTAGAAATTAACATCTTTAATGAAATAAATGCATCTAATGCAAGTAATGAAGTGGATTTAGAAATCAACATCTACACAAAAATCAATGCATCTAGTGCAAGAAATAAAATAGGATTAGAAATAAGCATTTACACTAAAATCAATGCATCTAGTGCAAGCAATTTTCTTCCCTTTCTGTCCCCCCTCCATCTATATCTATATCTCCCTCCATATCTCCTTCTTTGTCTCTCTATATCACCCCCAAAAAAACATACACACTCTCTTCATATCTATCTATCTCTCTCTCCATCCCTCTCTCTATCTCTCTCCCCCTTCCATCGATATCTCTATCTCCCTATGTATCTCCTCTTCGTCTCTCTATATCACCCCGCAAACATACACATTGTTTCTCCATATATATATATATCTATATATATACCTCTCCCTCTCCCCCTCCTCTCTCTCATTTCCTTCTCTCCCTTTGTCTCCCTGATGCAGGGGCATCCGAACACCTTAATGAGAAAAAAAAACTAGTGAAAGAAGACACGTGGACAACCAGGCCAACCATGAAAAAAATTGAGTTAGTAATAATTTCAGTTAAAACTGAATGTATGTATAATAAGATATTAATAATTCATTAGTAAATGAAGAAATGGGGAGACAAACTTGTGCATGTGAGAGAGGGTAAAATGTAGTTGCTGGAGAATTCTTGATTAAGGCTGAGATGCCTTAAAGTGTAACCGAGTCTGTAAAGAAAGGAAATGAGTCGCTGTGAACTTATGCCTGTGTATATTTTTGTTTAAATTGTTTTCTTGAGTCTTTTGCTCACTGATGACCTTGTAACGCCTCTCTGTCATGCATTTTCTAAGTTCCCAGAAATACCGGGGGTTTGATTTAACAACAGTCACTATTGGTTGAAATTCCACCCTAATTATTATGGATGCGAGTCATCGACCTCTCGTATGACTGCTGCTAAGTGCCAAGCTCTCTTGAATACAGATCAATACTTTTGCCTGGATGATTTGGAAGGAAAATGGGGAAGTAGATTCTCTCGGTTGTATCAGCTGCAGTGCCACTGGGGTTCCTGCTCTAGAGAGCGTGAAGAATGGAAAAAGGTTTGGGTTTGTTTGTAAGTCGTGTAATTGTTTTCTCAATTCTGGTGGAATCTATTATTGTTGTTTTCACAAAATATCAGACGATAAGGGTTTGTCATTTGTTGCCCTTTCTTGTTGCAAATGCCGACATCACGTGTACTGTGATTGTGTTCCCAAGGATAGTGGAGATGAAGATGATGCGTTTACCGATTTATCTTTGCCATAGGATTTGGGGTTTGCTTCAAGAAGTTTCTGCGCAGAAGGCGGCTGAGGCTTTTCCGGTCTCTATTATCTTCTTGAGGAAGATAAGTGGCCATGGAGACCAGGGCTTTGAGAAATTTGACTCAGAAATGAAGTATTCCAAATAATCCAAGTGAGATCAAAGTATCATTTGTGGATAGGCTTTGTGGGCCCATAACCCACAGGCCTCAAGAGTGATTTTATTGGGGAAATGGGATTTTGGTTCACCCCAAAATCTCGTCCCCATCAGAAATGGGATTTTGGTTCACCCCAAAATCTTGTCCCCATCAAGAAGTGGTATCAGAGTGGGAAAAGATTTCCTGCGGAAATGAGTTTTTTGCATGCGAAGAAAGAAGAGGTATAGTTTTGCTGAAGATTTGTAAGCTTGTAATTTTTTATTTTATTTTGTGAAGATGAGAAGATTGCAGCAAACCTAGAGCAGGAGTGCTCAATTGGTTCAAGAGAAGAGAACTAGATAGATGCCGAAAGACTAAGCTCAGGAGAGAAGCTTGGTAAGGCATCTGGTAGCAAGGAGGACTTGCTATTGCAGAGGTTTGGTTGCAGCTCATAGAAGACCATGAAGGCAGTTCCACTGAAGAAGTGAAATAGTGGGTAGAATTGCTAAGGACAAGGAAATGCATATGACTAGGAGGTCATAAATTTTGTACCTCGGGAGTCTGATGCAGGGGCATCCGAACACCTTAATGAGAAAAAATAAACTACTGAAAGAAGACACATGGACAACTAGGCCAACCATGAACAAAATTCAGTTAGTAAACTAATTTCATTTAAAACTGAATGTATGTATGATAAGATATTAAGAATTCATTAGTAAATGAAGAAACGGGGAGAAAAACCTGTGCTGTGAGAGAGGGTAAAATGTAGTTGCTGGAGAATTCTTGATTAAGGCTGAGATGCCTTAAATTTTAACCGAGTTTGTAAAGAAAGGAAATGCATCTTTGTGAACTTATGTCTGTGTATCTTTTTGTTTAAATTTTCTTCCTAAGTCTTTTGCTCACCGATGACCTTGTAATGCCTCTCTGTCATGCATTTTCTAAGTTCCCAGAAATACCAGGGGTTTGATTTAATAGCAGTCGCGATTGGTTGAAATTCCACCCTAATTATTATGGATGCAAGTCATGGACCTCTCACATGACTACTGCTAAGCACCAAGCTCTCTTGAAAACAGATCAATACTTTTGCCTGGACGATTTAGAAGGAAAACGGGGAAGTGGATTCTCCCGGCTGTATCAGCTGCGGTGCCACTAGGGTTCCCGCTCCGGAGAGCGTGAAGAACGAAAAAGGGTTTAAGTCGTGTAATTGTTTGCTCAATTCTGGTGGCATATGTTGTTCTTGTTTTCACAAAATATTGGACAATAAGGGTTTGTCAGTTGTTGCCCTTTCTTGTTGCAAATGCCGTCATCGTGTGGACTGTGATTGTATTCCTAAGGATAGTGGAGACGAAGATGATGCGTTTGACAATTTATCTTTGCCATAGGATTTGGGGTTTGCTTCAAGAAGTTTCCACGCAGAAGGCGGCTGAGGCTTTTCTGGTCTCTGTTATTTTCTTGAGGAAGATAAGTGGCCATGGAGACCAGGGTTTTGAGAAATTTGACTCAGAAATGAAGTACTCCAAATAAGGCAAGTGAGATCAGAGTATCATTTGTGGATAGGCTTTGTGGGCCCATAATCCACAAGCCTCAAGAGCAATTTTTTTTGGGGAAATGGGATTTTGGTTCACCCCAGAATCTCGTCCCCATCAGAAATGGGATTTTGGTTCACCCTAGAATCTCGTCCCCATCACTCCCCTTCTATCTCTCTTCCCTCATACTCTCCTCTCTCTCTCTCCCTCCCTCTCAAGTCCTCTCTCTAACACCTTCCTCTATCTCTTCCCCTCATATCTCTCTCTCTTCGTCCTCCAACTCTGTCACTATCTCCCTCCCTCTCTCATCCTCTCTCCCCATTCTCTCCATCTCTCCTTTTTCTTTCTATCTCACCCCCAAACATAAACATTCTCTCTTCACCTCTCCCTTTTCACTCCCTCTCTCTCTCTTTGACTTTCTCTCTCTATATGTCTTTCTTCTACCCTCCCTATCTTTTCCTCCAACTCCATCTCACTCCCTCTCTTTCTCCTCCACTCTCTCCTCATCTCCCTCTCTCCATCTTTGTGTCCCCTATCTCTCTCATGCCCTTATCTCCCTCTCTCTCTCCTATCCTTCTCTCTTTCTTCACCCCTCTTCTCTCTCCCCCACTTTATCTCCATCTCTCCCTTATCACTCCCTCTATGTCTCCACCTCTATCACTCTAGGTATTTGTTCTTCCATCTCATATATATTTGGAGCTAATATACATCCTACTATATTCATATATATATTATAATATAGAAAACTTTATATTATATTAAAGTTAATATTATATTAATCCAAAATTAATAAATATAATAATATTAACATGAAAACATATTAACATTAATTTTTTAATATAAATATCAGATTTCATAATTTAATAATAATAATAATAATAATAATAATAAAGAAATTTTTCGGTGATAGTCACATCAAAACTAATTTTTCGACACGTTTTGAATCAACCAGTGTGATTCATCATCAAGGAAAGATGGAGAACCAAATCATGACATTAGATTAAATAACTAGAGATTGATACAAAAAAAATTAATTCTAATGACTAAAAAATAGTGGCTAGTTCTAATAGTTAGGAGGAGACCTTTAATTTTGAAATAAGAGAAATAATTAATTAATGAGGTACATTTTAATAAATTAAATAATAAAAATAATAGTAATAATAAGTAAAATAGAGGAGGGGGCCAACCTATTATAGGTCAAATAAAAAATGGTCAAAACGAAAACAAGGTTAATATTGAATAAATTAGTAATAACAATATTCCTCGACATAATCAAAAGAAAAAGGAAGATTAATACCAAGGGAATTTAATAAATCAAAAATTTTAAAATTAAAATAAAATATATAATAATTCAAGAAATATTACAATATTAAAGTGATAAACAATATTTTCTTAAGAAATTTATTTATTAATTTTTGTAAGGAATGATAGGAGGTTAATAAATGTTAGGGCCATAGTTGGAGGAGTTGAAGTGCCATCTTGGGCAACTGCCCAACCCGACCCATCGACGGCTCGTGTGAAACTCACTAACTTTTCCACTTTACACTACTTGAGTTTTTAGACTACGCCTGCTTCCAACGCTTAGGTTATTTTATGTTCAAGTGTTCTTCATTTACTTATGCATAAAAATTGCATTTGACTTCATTTAAAATTCAATGTGCAATAAAAATACATGTACAAAACAACAATAGTGCGATATCGTAAACAAGAATCCAAGTATATGATGGGAGGGGGAAACTACCCAAGTAGTTTTCCCCAATTGTTATTATCACAATTTTTCAATATAATACAAGTATATTACAATGTACAAAGGTGTGTCAGGTGCCTTGGCCCAAACCAAAAACTCTTCCACCAAGTTCATAAAATCATGCAATTCCTGTCCGCAATGCTTTTCCCAAGTCTGCTGCATGTTCTTCCTGTGCGTTCTACCCAAGTCTGCGATATCAAAATTCTGCCTAGTCTATGATATTGCAACTCAACCTACCCAGAAACCCCAATTTTGCTACCCAAAACAAGAGACTAACTTGGCCCGTTCCTTAGGCTCACTAAGCGAGCCCCACTCTGTTCGTTGCCTTGTTGCTGCACCTATTTTTTCCTTACTATGAAATCCTTGTTTATGTGATATCGTAGGCTCTATGATCTCCTTTTGGTTGACTTCATTGCTTGCTTGAATGTGCCTTGAATTAGCGAATCTCCACTTTATTTATACACCCCCTTGAACGATGGTCGACACCACTCATCAACTTGGCCCGACCTGCCAAAGTGTACACGGATGCCCCGACTAACCTGTCATTATGTGTTGAACACCCTTTCCATGAGCAGGCATGCCCTGGGCTAGCCTGTCGGTGGGCAATTGTGCACCCTTTGTCGGTGGGCATACCTTGCCTTGGAGCTCATGCTATCTCATCCGATCATTGCCGATCACTCCTTTCTCCACATGTCGCTATCATTGGTCGTCCGTATCCCATGTCGCTGCCACTCTGTGCTCTCACCTACTAGTCACAACTCGGCCGTGTCGCGCTTGCCTGAGTGCCCCAAGGTGTGGGTATGCCCGTAGTGCAGGTTGTTATAACTATATGTCATGAACACGTGTTCAGCTAAACGTGCCTGCTATGCCTGACTCGCCCATTTGGTTTTTCGCCTCTCCACATGTATGTAGGTGGTCATGGGTACTTGGAAACATAAGGCCTTGGCATCATCCCCCACTTTAAAAAGGTTGTCACCCTAAACAAAATTATCCTTGCAAACTCCATCGCCAAGACCAAATGTTGCAAAGTGTCACAAGCTACAACGTCAATCTCCTCTGCTGCATGAAATTTTTGCCTCCATTGCACGAACCTCCATAAAGGCTTATGGCTCTATGTGGGTAAGAATCCTCAATCTGTGGTCATCAACCATAACTTGTCGCAATCCTCCATGCTGCCTCAACGGAAGGCTGCTCCATTCAACTCGGCTACATGCTACAACCACAACTCATATAATTCTAATCCACCATGTATCGTCATCATGTGAATTGCTACTACCATACTCCAACTCAACTCAAACATATCTTAGTGCACTACCTATACCCATGACTCAAACTATTTGGATGGTCAGTCCAACCATCATCCAAATCCATGAGAATGCACTTCCTCATGCCTTCCTCAGTCATTTCTCCAACGTTCTGTCTCATCAACTCAACCCATGCCTAAGTACTCCGACCAAGGCAGCTCCACCACTGTAACTCCATCCACTCCAAGGAATTTTCTCCTATCACATCCATCAAGTCGCTCTTCACAAACATATCCCATACTATGTCCAAGGTTGTAACACCCTCCTCCCACATCTACCCAAGTAACCAACCAATTGAGGTAAACATGTGATGAGAGGCTACTATGATGGGATTTAGCCTCCCATGTTACCTTAAGGAAGTGTAATCGATGGAAACACAACATATAGACCTTCCACATAAGCTACAAGACTGCCATGAACCATCCCAACCACTCAGATAACTAGTCCCTGGGTCCCACTGAGTTTTTAGGCCAATTAACCCCTAGGCACTCCTGTGATATGGGCATGCATGCATCCATAAGGCTCTGGATGCATGCATTCCCATATCACAGGATCACTCGGTGGTTAATTGGTCTAAAAACTCAGTGGGCCCCATGGGGTAGTTACCTGAGTGGTTGGGATGGTTCATGGGAGTCCTGTAGCTGATGTGGAAGGTTTGTATGTTGTGTTTCCATCGATTCCACTTCCTTAAGTTCACATGGGAGGTTGAATCCCATCATAATAGCCTCTCATCACATGTTTACTCCGGTTGGCCGATTACTTGGGTAGATGTGGGAGGAGGGTGTTACAGAGTGGTATTAGAGCATGGTTCACCCCTCATACTGGATGGGTTGTGTGTTTGTCATGCATTCATGTCGATATCATATGTGTTCCTTATGCTTGTAGTCCATGTTCATGTTGCATTTGCATAGTCTTGATCATGGTTGTAGCAATGTCGCCATGTGAAGGTTGAAGGTGTTGTTGTCGGATGAGTCATCATGAGTGTATGAATGTATATGCATTTGTTATGATTTTCGGTGTCTATATGTTGTTATGCATGCATTTTCATGGTTATGGCTATGCATGTATGGTAGGTTAGACATGCATTGTGAGGTCATTGCATGCATTTTATGTCATCGTGATGTTGTTGGTTGTTATGATGCTGATGTGTTGGAAAAAATAGAGCAGGAGATGAAAATCATCAAAGTGAAGTTGCAACAATGGACTTCAGGGTAAGAGCAGATCATAATACAGATTTATATGGTGGGTATGCAGGTATGTGGTTAATGGTTGTTATAAGAATTATGGTTACTTATATATATGTTTTTCATTTTATTGTTGTTGTGGTTACATGTATGATAAATGCTAGTTGATTAGTGTAGTCATATGCGCATGTGTCATATAGTCATGAATGATAGTAACATGTTGTTGTATGCATTATGGTCATATGCATGATGGTTATGCTCATTGCATTGAAGATATTGATGTTACATGTATCATGCTAACCTAGATTGATATATGAAGATGATTATGGTTATGGTATTCAGATATCAGTTGACTTATTTGTGATAGTGTGTTGTACTAATCTAGACTGACTGTGCATATGTGATTGTTATGCATGAATGAAAATTGTTTATGAGCTTATGACGTGAACATGTTAGCTATTCACTTTTATGGATATCATGACCTTATTTATGTTTGAGTTGATATGTTGTGAAGTTATATCATGCTAATCTAGATTGATTGTGCAAACAAGATAGCCTCCCTTGAGATACATTAAGGTATGACTTTTCTTATGTCGTCTATTTGGTGTTTGAATGTTTGACTATGTCATTTATTTGGTGTTTGAGTGTTTGGTGTCTATTATGTCGTTTATTTGTTGTCTGAATGTTTAATTACTTGAACGATATGAGTATGTGTCTATAATATTTCTTGTTGAAATGATCTTGTTTTAAGATGGTTGTACTAATACATATGTGTTGAGACAACTTATATGTACTTGAGTGTAAGTAGGTGATAGTTGTAGCATTATGTATTATGAGTGATGAATGTGAGTCGATTGTTGAGTATGACATGGTTGTTAGACTTGGTAAAGGTTGATTTCAAATTAATATACATGATATATTGATCTTTAGAACGTGAGACTGACATGTGTGAGCAATTGCAGGGAAAAATGCTTGGTATTAGCTTGACAAGGTAATAGTTGATTTGTTTATAAAACTATCCATTGGGCGATGTGACAATACATAGTAAGCCTTAGTTACAGCAAGGTAAAGGTAAAAGAAAGGAATTGGGTGAGAATTCCTTTGGCTATGTTTGGAAGCTGCAATTCCAAACGAATGAGTGCTTTGCATACATGAAGTCTTCTTAACCCTAAATTGTCTGAAATTATGTGGATATGTGCTATATTCATGGACATGCATTTGACAGGTATAAAATATGGTGTATAGTTATAACTAGATTTGTCAAGGGAATTGGAGTCCCTTAAGACATGGCACTGATGTGTTCAACTACAAGGAAACATGCTTGGCATAACAAGTTAAGCTAACTGGTATATTTTTATATTTATTTATACACTGACATCTATTTGTTTATGGTAGTGTGATGTAGGGAGTTGCATGGCAAAAGAGGTTGCCATGAAATCTTGAAGAAGGATTGGATTGAGATTCCCTTGGGAACCAGGGGATGGAGTCATGGTGTCTCTTTCTAGTCTTGTGATTTTAGTCTTTTGTGATTTGTTGAGCTTGATTTGTGGTTTTGTTTATGTCCAATGCAAGGCCATACCACTTTGTTCACGATGTCGTATTGTTATTGATTTTCATGGTTTTCTTCTTGTTTGTTTCTTGTCTTTCATTTTATGTTTTGATTCTTGGGAATTGGTTGGGAAAGGGGAAAATTAATGGAGCTCAAGGAGAGCTAAATGAAACCTAGCAGGTAATGTAAGACCCGAATGAAGCTCAGTGCATGAGTAAGGGAAGTTGAAGCTAAGAATATGACAATCGGTTGGAGTGGTTTGGTCCATTCGTGTAAATGGACAATGGCAATACAATCATGAGAATGGTAACAAGAAAGGTGAAGTAAATGGATTTGAGGCATCAGATTCCTTGGCTATTTTGGGAATGATTTTTCTCAATGTTGTGCACAGATAAAGGGAGTTATCTTAACCTTGACCTTATGCTATCTAATAATTATGTTATGATCATGATTAGGTTGATGTTTATATATGTATATATATGTGTGTATGTATGTCATTGTTTGACATTGTTTTATGCTAATGTTTATGTATATGTATCTATGTATCCACGTCACTATCTGATAGGGTTGTTAGGGATCATTCTTGTAGAGGAATGATTGCTTATGCTGGTGAATGACATGACGAGGTTCCTAGTCTTATAGGGAATCAAATGGGAAGAGTAGTTTGACAGATCTCTGAGGTCATTATCATCTGGATATGCATTGATGTTGTATTCTTGTATTACGCCTATGTTTATGTTATGACAGGTAACTCTGAGAGATACATCAATTGAATGAAAGTAGTGAGATTTGTGACATGCTAGGATAAGCATGGATGTTGGAAAGACAGTAGAAGTAAGGTTTCCTGGTAGAGACAATGTGGTTTTGTATGTGTAGTACTACTGTTGTGCATATGTTGGATATGTTGTACATGTTACATCAGTGATGTTACGCGCATGTGGTGTTATGTATATATAGTATGTACATGTTGTTTATGCAACATTATGTATAGGGTGGTACAAATAATGTTGTAGGATGTTGCATATACAGTGCTAGGTATAAATGGTGCTATGTACATGTTAGATATGTGGTGTTGTGTACATATTGTACTGTTGGCATGATGGATATGCGGTGTTGTGTGCATATGGTGCTTTGGGCATGTTGGATATGTAGTGTTGTGCACATAGGGTGCTATGTACATGTTTTATATGCAATGCTATGTACATATGATGTTGTGTGCATGTTGTACATGTGGTTCTATGTACATATGGTGTTGTGTGCATAATTGTACAAGTGGTGTTGTGAGCATGTGATGATGTGTACATGTTTTACATATGGTGTTTTGTGCAGGTGGTGGTTTGTACATGTCATGCATGTGGTGATGTGTACGTATGGCCTTCTATACATGTTGTACAAGTGGTACGATGTACATGTGGCATTGTGCAGGTGGTATTGTGTACATGTGATGTTATGTACACGTTGTGCAGGTGGTGCTGTGTATAGGAGGTACTGTGTACATGTTGTACATGGGGTACTGGTGTACATGTAGTATTATGTGCATGTCATACGTGTTGTGTTGTGTACATGTGGTACTACGTATATGCATTGTGTAGTTGTGGTATCGTAACATGTGTACTTGTTTTTTTGTACTCTATATAGTACATGTATTGTGTGGCATTTTACATTAGGTATAAATGTGTTGTATGCCAGGTATAGGTACATGTATTGTGTGGTGTTGTATATCGATTATAGATGCATGTATTGTGTTGTATATCAGGTGTAGGTGTATGCATTGGGTGGTGTTATACATTGTGTGTGGATTTATGTGTATGTGATTGAAGAAAATAAAAAGGCACTGGGTGTTTGTCGCGTGTGGAAACCGATCCGGTGTGCGTACGGAATAAAGACAAAGGTAGAAGCTAAGGATTGATTAAAGGATAAGTATCAATGTTTTATTTTAGTTTTATTATGCATGTGACTTATGATTCTAGTCTATGATGATTACATCTAATCTATGATTTTGGTTTTATGATGGGTACATGTGATTTATTATTTTGATCTATGATGGTTGTGTTTTGAGCTAACCTGATGTGATATGTTTATACATGATGAATTGGTCAAATATGTTAGTTTGACTTGTTGTGACAGGAAGCGAACATAGTTGAAAGTGTGCTTTATTGACGAGCTACCAATGAGGCATGATGTGAATTTATTTCGATTTATTTTGAATCTAATGGAAGTTATGTGCTTTGTTTGAGGAAGCATGAAAATGTTCGGTTCGGTGGTTGAAATCGACTGCAAGAATTAGCAGCAACAACAAAAGGAATTGGAACAAGCAACAATATGGTGGTAAAGCACTTCAAGAGAAGCGACATTATGGGACACTAGTACCCAGTAGTGTCCACTAGTTTCCATGAGCATACTATGACCGATATGATGGTTTTAAGGTAGGGACATGCCTTGGTTTTTGGATCTTCCGATGTGAGGAAACCTTGCCGAGGGATGGACTTCTCGGGTTGGGGGTGCTAGCGGAACTTGGAAGGTGTGTGATTGCACAAAAGGGGGTGAACATATTTCCCGAGGGACTATGTAACAGAGAAGGGAAGGTCGGGGATATATTTGTTTTAGTCATTAGCATTTCCAGATGGAATCAAATGCACATTGGGAGTGTGCCCTGGAATAATGAGTCAGTAACTGTTCACTGAGAGGACAAGTGGCGCAAGATTATAGCACTGGAAATTGGATGTAGATTTGACCTTGCAGTGGATTATGGACTTCCTGGGAAGGAGGTGAATCCTAGTATTACTTTGAAGGTATAGGTGTGAGCCTCTAGATTCTCTTGTTGTGGATGTAGGCATCATATCCTTTTATTTGCTGGTTGAGAAATTGTGCATATGTGTATATGCGTGTATTATTGTCAATACTATATCGAGATGGATTTATAAAGATCCATAGACAGTGTGATTATTTGTTGGGTGAAGCAAATGTATATACATGGTTATTATTGTAAATACTGTAATGAGATGTGTTATAAATCTCTAATAAATGGTATGTTTGTCATGTTTTAGCAAACGATCATTTTAAATACTACGACGAGTTGTGTTATAAATCTCCATGGGCAGTATATTTTGTTTTCATCAGTCTTGGTGGTTATAGGTGTCACTGAACACCATGGATGGTATTCCCCCAAGGGGGATGGTTTTGTAACAACCTTGGTTAAAAATTCATGTAAAAATATATGTAAGGCCATAGTCACGGGACACGTATTCCAAGCTTAATGTTGGGCAAAACATCCTAGTGGGTGTTCATTTGGTTTATTATGGATAAGGAAATTGGCAAAGGCATTTGGAAAGGAAAAATGGCATTTTTGGCACATTTATTTATGAAAATAATGGAAATTAAGAGAAAAGGAAGGTGAAAGGTCACATGTTGCATGTGAGGAGGAAATTGAAGGAAAATAATGGAAAATGAAGAAAATAGAGGCCTCATTGATAAAAAGGCTTCTGAGGATCAGTTGGTAAGCTTGATCAATTTAGTTTTGGAGCTCTCTCATTATTCTCTCTCTCTCTCTCATACTCTTGGACACTTAGAGTTTCTTGGAGCACTCTAGGAGGAGTGTGGCATACTTGAGATTTGGAGCAAGAAGGAAAAGGGAAGCAAAGAACAAGAAAGGAAGAGCAGGATCAAGCGAATACAACATGATTCTTTGTAGGTATCGATTTGAATATGTCTTTTCCTATCTAGATTTGGCACACATGGTATTACATGTGGTTCCTTGTGGTCATGACATGGCTTTTGCTAGGTGTGACAATGTTTTCAGCCTAGCCTTGCCATTTTCATGTTGTTGTCACTCACTTCTTTTTCAGTAACCAGTGGATTCAGAAGCCAAATAACAGTGATGTTTAATGCCAAAGTTTGAGCCACAGAAGATTTCAGAGCCAAACCAGACCCTCTCCATTGCATAGTGCTCAGAAAGCGCTTTCCCGTGGTATATAGAAGTCCAAAAAGGGGTTCTTGGATCAAAAGTTAGGGCATGTTGAAGAATCCCTTTAGAAAGCTCAGAAAACCCCAAAAAATGGCTAAATGTTGAAGAAAAATCGTAATTGAGACTTGGGACAGTTCGTTGCAATCACATATTAGTGTTGGCGGGTCCGAGCACATCGCATATATTGCATTTTTGCATATTGGTGGAGTCCGGGGTGTAGGAAAAACAATTTATTAGCAGATTATCGACGTTGAATGTCAATATTATGGTCCTGTAGTCTGCATTATTGTATTTTGGCCGAGTGATGTATTTATCACAATCGGCGAGTCAAGGCCCAACACTTATCATGGATTGTGATGGTTTAAGTCCTTAAAAAGGAAAGGGGGCCGATTTGCGATATAGCACTATAGTTTCCGAAATCGGCCGATTTCGATTTACAAAGGAAAAGGTCATCAAACCAAGGGCCAAACCGCTCTTTCTCTCTCCTCCATTTGGCGCAATCCCGTATTATTGCATATTGGCAAGGTTTGAGTCCTGAAACAATGAAGAGGGGCCGATATTGTGATATGGACCAAAATATCCTGGGAGGGCTGACTTTTAAATACAAAGGAAAAGCATGCAAAACCAATGTCTGACCAACCTCTTTCTCTCTCCCCAGGGGGCCACATGGCGGCTTTTGATTTTTCCTTGAGCTGATGTGGTGGATCACGTCAGCAATGATGTGGTAAGTACGAATGATGACATGGAAAGTACAGATGATGACATGGCGGTGGACACGTGTCACTCATTTTTGGCATTTACAGGGGTCAAATGGAGCTATTTCTGGGTGCCACATGGCACCACTCACATGTGTGACACGATGTCAACAAATTATCGGCAATCGATGATGTCAGAAATGATGTCAGCAAGTTATCAGCGATCGACGGTTCCTAGTTTCAGGCTTATCGGTGATTGCGATACTATAAGGAAGGGCCCCGGATGCAATATTTCATAAGCTGTGATTTACAAAGATTTTGGGCCCGAGAAATCAATCGATGAGGGACTTCTGCAATATAAAGAAAAGCCCCTCCTTGTGCAGTTATTGAGAGATTTAGTGCCAAAAACATGGGCCTTTGGTTCCAGCCCCTAGTCTTATAAGGAAATTCATAAAAGGGGATGTAATAAGGGGCCTAAGAGAAAATCAAAAGTGCCCACCTGTTCATTGGTTTTAAATGATTAAATGACCTGTGGCCGTGGTGCACTGATGGAACTGTTGCAGAGATTAAATGGGCAGATGGTTTGGCTGTGGTGATATTAAATAAGGCATGGAGCAACTGCATATTGGTATGGGGAGGATTCAGGAAGTCTTAGTGGCATGACATGGTGCTCCACTTCGTCATGTAGAAAATGACCTGCTCGAGTGCACAACTTTCACACTCCATCACTTTTCCATTGAACAACTCACTCAGGCAGTTAAGGAAGAATGGATAGAAACCAGCCGGGCAACAGTGAACCACCTCAAAAACAGTGAGAAGCATGATGACAGTAGGGATGTGGCTAAATCAGGGGCTTTCACTAAAACAGTAAGGGGACACCTCCTCCTTCCCCTTTCCATTTTCTTTCTTTGTGCATTTATCTCTATTTATTTCCAACAAAGGGATTCGATCTCGATTATAATATTTTTGGGGCAACTGAGCCTAACACTGACTGAGATAGCTAGTCTAGCATGACATCAGGGGCTCAGGCTCAGATATTTTACAGACTATAATTCCATCTCCCCCTCCTCTTAAAGATAGGGGGAGGCAATATTATAAAGAGGTTTCGAAATTTCTCACCCAAGGGGTCTGAGCTTTGTGATACCAATTTAGCTCATAACTCTATAAGTGAATGAATTATATTTCAAATAGTATTTCTTTACCCTTGTATATTGGTCAAAATATCACAGAAATGGTGGTGATTCCTCCTTCTTAGCATTTCAGTATGTTTTTCCTTCTGTTAATTCCATTATGTTTCATATTCCTCTCTACATTGGTGCTACAATAGCTGCTAGAAATTATTTCATGCTTCCTTACAGATCCATGTGTGTTGATTTATTAATGCATAATGCCTGTATGAAGGGATAAAGCATATCTTTAAATTTCTCTATAAGAATCATAGCACCCATCTTCTCTCTAGCCCATTACTTCTGCTTGTAACTCAAACAAGTGTAGAATTTCCCATTGCTTACAAATCTATGTGTTGAATATAGAGTTTTGGATGTGTTGGGCTCTATATGATGAGTTATGCTTTCTCATATTCCTCTCTCATTTACTCAACAAAGCCTATTAAGCTGTGATCCCCTTTGAAGTAATCAGCCTCCGCTGTCCTATGTGACACTTCTGGGAACTGTTTGTGTGAGGGAATAGCTGAAATACATAGCTCATACCTTTGGACGAATGAACCAAGCCCTCCTATTTCCTTTTATTTTCTATTTTTTGTGTGACAATTGGAGTGCTATAACCCCCTCACATATAACCTTACAAGCACTCCTCAATTTAAGATGTCCTAGGCACTGGTCTACAATCAACCCATAGGCTGTGTCTAGGGATCTTTCTTGTCTCCTGCTGCACTTGTGCTGCAGGTGAAAGATTTAGCGACAACACATATAACCATGGTGTGATGGGGTTCTCATGTTTTGGTTGAGATATATTTCTGGATGGATTCAAAGCTGAGTGAGATGGATCTCTGAAATAAATAACACATGGCCTAGTGATCCCTGGATTAGACTGTGGATTGCAGTAAAGTCACTGTCCTAGTGACCCCTGAATTGGATTGTGAGTTGTGGTAAAGCCAGGTATTCTGTGCCTCATTGGGCCTAGGAATCCTTGACTGGTTAATGACAGGATATACGGTAAAGACTAGAGGTGGTTTCCCTTTACTAGGCCTAGGAATCCTTGCCGGTGAATGGCAAGATATATGGTAAAGCCTAGAGGGTGGATTCTTGGTTTAGAGCCTTGTGATCCCTAAATTGGATTGTAGATTGCGGTAAATCCTGAGAGACTAGGAGAAAGGAAAATTCCTCACGGTGTAGGTGGAGAAATATGGTGGCATGCATGCTTGTTTTGGCCTAGTGATCTGGTGGAGATCATGGTAAGGCCTGTTATTACATGTTTATTGTTTGGCCTAGTGATCCATGATGGATTATAGTAAATCCTAGTTTCTATTGATGAGGGTGAGGTGGTTTAGCCTCAGGATTCCATGGTTGGTTCTTTTGGTTTGAGTCCCACATTCATGCCTGGAATATGGCATGGGGGTGATTGGCTGAAGAGATATTTGGCTCAACCAATCTATCGTCAGGTGGAACGTGGTAGTCGCATATTGGGTTGGATTTTGGATTCATTAATAAGAAGTTCTTTCCTTGATATCTTATGTGTAAATGTACTGGTGTATATGTGGATTTGATGATTGATGTATCCTTAATATTTCTGTTGTTATTATGCTGGTTATAAGCATGTTTTATGACAATGATGATGTATGGATCTCCTCATGTTTTATTTATAAATGAATGAATGATGTATCTATGACCTAATAGATGATAATGAAACCAATGATATAAGGGAACAATGCTCCTTGGCTCAGATAAGTGTGAGAACCCTATCCTTAAATATGTTGTTTACACCTATAGATTTCATATTTGTTATATGTTTGATGAAATTCCTATCATGGCTAGTAGGGGTTTAGTTAAGCCCTTGTTCAAGTAATTAAATTTGTATCATCATTCCCTTGTTATCTTTATGTCCTGAAGGTGTCATTTAGTTATGGGTAGTGACCTGGGCTTTGGGCTTGAAAAAGTGGCTCAAATTCCGGGGACGCTGGCATAGTACTGAGAAAAATAGTCCGTAAATGCTGGCACACCATGCTGTGGGAGCGTCTAGAGCCTTCTGGATGCATGAATGCCCATATCATGGGAGCATCCAGGGGGTTAATTGGCCTAAAAACTTAGTTGGAACTAGGGGCTAGTTACCTGAGTGGTTGGGATGGTTCCTGGGAGTCCTGTAGCCGATGTGGAAGGTTTGTATGTTGTGTTTCCATCGATTCCACTTCCTTAACATCACATAGGACGTTTAATCCCATAATAGTATAATCTCGTCACATGTTTAGCCCGGTTGGCCGGTTACTTGATTAGATGTGGGAGGAGGGTGTTACAAAGGTATGCGTTCCATACTGCATGAAATTCAAGTGTCAAACTGGCCTTAGCTCCTCAATGAACCATATATTCCAGGACCACCATAGTATGAATTATTCATCTCTTGCAACTTTCCCATGCCATCATAAGCTTCTATGAACCATCCTCATCCAACACTTCGAAAAGTGTACTTATCTTTGTCACAAATGCCATCACAAGTTGCCTTTGTGCTCTTTTTTGTATGAACACTCTCATAGGTTTCCCATGTCTCCAAAAATGACCATGGAATTTCTATTCAAATGTGTCTAACATACCCATCAATCCATATGCAAAATGTCCTCATGTCGCATTGGAAAATCCATCCTGCCCAACACCCTTTTCTTGGAAATTCTCCTTGATGTTAATATATGACATCTCTAAAAGTTCTCTCGCTTGATTCCTTTGCATGAAGTCTACAATGCATCCTTGTTTGTCAACTTGATGTCCATGAATTCAACTTCCTAACTTGTCCACTTCCGCAGGCTCAATACAACTTTGGTCATCACATCCTTACCTCCGTTCAAGTTAGTGCCCTCAGCCACCCTACCTTCATATCACATCACAGGTCCCTTCCTTCATCGTTGTCTCCCACACTAAAGGTTTACCCAAGACTACTTCTTGGACTCAACGGAACTGCAATGATGAAGTCCACCCAAATAATGTGTATCATATCCTCTTCACATCAGTTCAGTGTGCCCTTCCTTCGTTCTATCCATGAGTCATGCTGGGCACTTAGCCAATTCTCCATTTGGCTAAGCATGAATCACCCATCACAAAGTTTATTATGTTCCACCCTTGTCACAAAAGTTTTCACCTTCTACTCTAAGGTTGCAAACTACCCCAAAATGTCTTACAACAACCAATGTTCCTTGATTCCCAACTGCACAAGGTCTCATCATAATCTTCTATCGAAAGTTTGTCCATTGCATCGAAAAACAAATATTTCCTTCATCCATTTTTGTATATGGCCCATCTTCCAAAATATTAAATGAAACACAAGTTACAACAATACTTACATTTCCATGAGGTCTCTCCATGTGAGTGCCTCCTTCCTTCAATGGTTGCATTGTGCATAAATCTGGTTCAATCTGGGCAAGTTCTCCTACCCCAATTTCCTCCTCTTTTTTAGCATGTCTGAAACACTTACTTCTTTACATATCACAACTTCCTCTTCATTGCAATCAACAACTTCATCCTACTCTAATGCCCAACCAAGTTGAAGAAGCTCTCCTTTAACTTCATTTTCCAAAACTTCAAGTTCGATTTGAATCCTTGGTTTGTCTTCTTTCACACGTTTCAACCTATACAGAGTCTACAAAATTATCTCATGGCACTCTAGCCAACTTTCCATCACTTATCATTTAGCTCGGCCCTGAATCGATGCCTTGCACATGCCAAACTATGTCTTCGTTTCGACGTTGACTTTAATACCTTGTCAAAATTCCCCTATATCACATTGCGACCAATTAATCAACTTCTCTATGTCTCCCACTTCCTTCAAAATAGGCTTTGATACTCCGAGGCCATGCCTTACACTTGTTCTATTTATTACAACTTATTTCATTATGTTATTTAGTTATGTGTGGAATCCATAACATTATCAAGTGAAAAAAAGAGAAGAGACCCAATCGTGAAAAATAATAACTTTATTAATTTATAGAATTTTACAAGTGGTGGGAGGTTGGCCCAACCAAGTCGCAACAGTCCAACGAATCAAGTATTTTAGAGCCGTAGTAAAAATAAGCCCAACAAAAAAACTCGGTTTGGGTGTGCGCATGGCCAAGGTTTCTATGATGACCCACCTGGATTGAATGAAATTCTGTCGTGCTGCCTTAGACTGTCCTTTGCCCAACCTTCAAAGTGCACCTTCTCTTTTATGCAAGATGTCTTTTGTCAAGTTCAATGCCTCCTTGGTCGTCTAACCTCTTGCCAATATATGCATCCATCCTAAAACAATAAACCAAATCGCCACGTCTTTTGGCATGGTCAAGATGACACGTCCATCGTTTTCCCATGAGAGGACTTGTCACACTTTTGCGTGGGCACCCCTTGCCGGGTGTGCACACCCTACAGTGTGTACCTTGCTCGCACATTATGTTGGCCACTCTCCATCATTTGCATGTCATTTCCCATGCTCATTACCGTCTCTTGCCTTCTCTGGCCACTACAGACACACACTCTTCCACAAGGCGGGAAAGTGCCCGCCGTTATACTCGCTACATGAGTTGGGCAGGTGCCCGTCGCTATGCCTGCTATGCCCATCACCCTTGTGCAACATGGGCATGTGCACCTTGACTCGCCCTTAAGTTTCATTGGTGGCTAGGTGGGTGCTTGACTCACCTACAAGTGGTGATGCCAAGTCAGGGTCCTGACATCCTCCCCCACCACGAGTCATTACCTTCCTCAAAAATCCTACTGATCATGCCAATTTGTCATCAAACTGTGTCATCTCCTTCTTCCACCTCCACAAGGAATCCTCCATCTCCCAACCAATTTCCTCCAGTGCATTCTTCCATTTCACAAAGTACTCCCTCTTCATGATGCTCCTGACTCCAATAGTTCTGAGATCTAATATCTTGTCCAAAACTAGTTCTGGTCGATCTATGGTCATGGATAGTCCTCTTGGTGGTGTTTCTCTTTAAGGATGATCTACATCGAATCTTCCTCTATTGAGTTGACTCACATGGAACACATGATGTTTTGAACGCGTATGGTTTGATATATCAATCTCATAAGAAACCTCCCCAATCCTTCACTTCACCCAGAATGATCCTTCATACTTCCTCATCATCAATCTCACAGTCCCCTTCAGTGGCTGAAACTAATCTTGAGTTATCCTCGGAAAAACCATGTCCCCAACATCAAAGTGTGCATCCCTCCTATCCTTTTCTTCCCATTTCTTCCAATTCTCCTTGCTACATCTATCAGGTGCACTCGTGATAACTTCAAGGACTCCTCCCATACTATTAAAAACCTCTTCGCATGTAGACTCCTCACATATCCTCTCAGTAACATGGTGTGTGGAGCAACTGGCATCTACTGATCCAACGGACCAGTAAAGTGCTCAGAATTCAAAGTGTTCAAAAGTTCTTAAAACTTGTACCAGTGCATAGATCTTAACAACCTGAATCCAATGCAACTTGAATCGCTCAAAACTGATATCGTATGCTCCTGATCTCACGTTCTTCTAATTTTCCCAAACAGGTGAAAAAATTGTAGATTGGTTGCAGGAATGATTGTTGGGAAGTTTGTATGTTGACTAGGAAAGGTGACTGTACAATATGGGCCAATGACAGGCTACCTCTTTTCCTCTCCATATTGGTTTGAATTTTGCTATGTTTTCATTGGTCAAAGTGGATTTGAAGTGGTCCAATGAATGGAGGCCATGTGGGTCAATGGAGGGCTGCCACATAGCCTCCCAACAGTGAATTAAATTTTTTTTTATGGTGAAAGGGCTTCCAGGAGAGTCGAACCCACGAACTGTAATCCAATAGTGCAAGACCTTACCGTTAGGGCTTGTGGTAGAACTTAACTACTATGGTGCCCAAAATCTATTTGAGGTTTTGTGAAATGTTCTTTGGGAACAGGGCCAAGGCTAGGCACTGGCCTCGGGTCACCCCACGTTCACAGGAGCATAGGTAGGGGAGCCACGGGTGCAGGCTTAGCCTCGGCCCATGGTTCCATCACCCCCAACTATAATCCACCGGGCCATATGCCAAAGTTTGGGAGTGGAACAAATTTGGGGGGAGGAATGGGACTAGCCCTTGGACATATAACCACCATATAACCACAGTCTCAGTGGGGTGTTTAATAATTAGCGTGGGTTTTTGTAAATGGGCATAGAAAGTTTGGGAATGACCTAGTTTTATGGTGCTCATGGGAACATCCATCGAGGAGCTAGGGGCTATGCCAACGGGGGTGGGCGGTTAGGCCCAGCCCCCAGACGCATGTCCCCATGTGGCCCTAATTTTCCACCTAAGGCCTTACTAGGTAATTTAATCAAGTGACAAAATGCACCAATTTCAGTGTCATTTTCATCGAAACCAGGTGAAATTGTTGCTCGGTGCGTCATGGAAAGGTGAAATTCATAGGATTGTTAGTAGTCCAGTGCAGTTTGTGGCTCAATTAGTAGAAGAAACTCTGGGAGAGCATAACTTCTTCATTTTTTGGCCAAATTGAGCCCAAAAAGAGCCCAACTAGGGGTTTTTCATAGTTTTGAAGCCATTGCGGACATAATATTTACATTCTGAGCACTGTAAATCCATGTAAACACAAGTTTGAGCAATTAATGAAAGAGGCCCAACATTGGAAGCTGGAGCAGGAGAAGTAGCCCAACAGACGACTGGACTCCTTTATCATTTTTGCTGTTATGTGTTTCTGATATGGTTTATTGTCTTTGTTATTGCTATTAACTAAGTTTAAAAATCAATATTTTATGTGTTTTGTAAAGTGATCCATTACCTAAAATACATAAAAATTTTACTTGCAAATTTTTCATCACATTCAAGTTTACATTACATATCATTTTGGTATTGGAGCCAGGTTATTGTGAAGGTTTGATTTTGTTTGAAAATGTTTTCTCATTCTTACATGGTTGAATCTTAAAATAGGAGAAGGAGAACTTGTGGAGCCAAGGCCTCACATTGTTCAAGGAGAACACACACCTCTCAAGCTTCAATAGTCATGGAACATGGAGAAGATCCTAAAGGGATGTTTGAAGATGAAATAAATTCAGAAAAGCCTTCTTTGATATGTATGAAATGGTAAAATTTATTTATGAGGAGAGGAATTCAAGGTTGTATGGAGAGAGCTCAAAACCTCCAAAGCGATATGGAGGAAAATGAGGCAATCCTCCAAAAGGGAATGGAGGGAATGATGAAAAACTTCCATCTTCAACTCCATCCTCATCCTCATCTTCATTCTCATATTCTATTTCTTCTACCCTTTCACAAACACCTCCAAATTATCCAAAGGGACATGGTAAAACTCCTTTGCTAAATCTTGATATAAAGTTTGAATTGCCTATGTAGAATGGAGAGGTAAATGTTGCGAAATTAGATAATTTGATTCGTCAGATTGAAATGTATTTCAGGATACAAAGAATCAAGGATGATGAGACCAAAATTTATCTTTCTTCTCTTAGGTTGGAAGGTGAAACAATTATTTGGTGGGAGGACATGACGAAACATGGTAATTTTTTATCCTCTTCGAATGATTTTTTTGTTGCAATGAGAAGGCAATTTTATCCAATAGCATACATGCAAAAAGCTATAATGAATTGGCACAACTTTAGGCAAGCTAAGGGTTAAAATGTGCAAAGCCATACTCAAGAATTTAGGAAAATAGCTTTGAGTTTGGGTATATATTTATCCTCTCAAGACACTTTACTAAAATACATTGGAGGATTGCATAGTTATTTGAGACACATAATTCTCATGTTTAACCCTACAAAACTATATGAAGTTTGTGAACAGGAAACTCATTTAGAATCAAGAGGGAAGAATGTTCCTCAAGAGGGTAGAAAAAATCCATTCAAGAGTGGAGACAAAGGAAAAGGGAAATTCAAAGGAAAAGGGAAGAAGAATGCTTCAGTCAAGAAAGAGGGAGAAAAACTCACATGTAAACACTATTCAAAAGAAGGCCATGATGAACACCATTGTTGGAAAATTCATCTTGAAATGACACCCAAAAAGTTTAACAACAAAGGGGAAAAAAGACTGCTGCAACTACACAACATGATTTAGGATCTGATTCTGGAGATGAAACAAAGATCACAACCATGGGATTTAAAGGTAAGGACTCTATTGCAAGTACTAGTTCTTCAAGTAGCCTCAATGAAACTCAACATGAAAAAGAAAGAATAGAGATTTTCCACATTAGAGTCATTTCAAAACATACCAAGATAGATACATTGTTTGATAGTGGATCACAAGAAAACCTTATTTCTGAAGACATTGTTAAGAAATTGAATTTGGAAACCACTCCTCATCCTAAACCTTATCCTTTAGGTTGGATATGTGACAATGCAAAATTGCATGTGACAAAAAGATGTAAATTGAGATTTTCCATCACTGCAAATTTTATAGATGAGGTAGAGCTTGATGTTATTCCACTTGACATTTGTGGTATTGTTTTGGGAAGCCCATATCTATATGATAGGAGAGCCATATTTCATTTCCATGAGAACAAATATCACTTGTTTAAAGATGGGGTTGAGTACATTGTTAGAGAACATAGCAAGAAGTTGAATTTATCACTTGTGAATGCTGGACAAATGAAGAGGCTTGTTAATGCTAGTAAGAACTTTGTACTCTTGATGATCAAACCCAAAGAGAATGTTGAAAATGAAGCCTTCTAAGGATGTGATGAAAGATTAAAATCTGATTTGTATGAGGTTGTTAACACCTATGATGATATGTTTCATGAACCCAAAGGATTGTCTCCTCAAAGAGGAATCCAACATGAGATCCAATTGCAGTAAGATAGTCCTCTTCCAAACATTGGCATGTACAGGATGCCAGTTATGGAGAATTTAGAAATCAAGAGACAAATCCAAGAGTTGCTTGATAAAGGGGTCATTATACCAAGAACATCGCCATGAGGGCCACCAATTGTTTTAGTACCAAAGAAAGATGATACATGGCGCATGTGTGTGGATTTTAGAGCATTGAACAAGCTTACGGTAAAAAACCGTTACCCTCTTCCTCGAATTGATGATTTACTTGATATATTGAAAGATGTTGTGTATTTTACTAAGTTGGACTTGAGAAGTGGCTATCATCAGATTAGGATTGCTGAAGGAGACATTTGGAAGACAACTTTCCAAACAATGAAAGGCTTGTTTGAATGGTTGGTTATCCATTTGGGCTTTGTAATGCTCTTGCAACATTTATGAGAGTTATGAAAGATGTATTAAGGCCTTTTCTTGATGATTTTGTGATTTTCTACTTAGATGACATATTGATAATCAGTAAAAAAACAATGTAAACTTTGAAATGGGAACTGATACTGTTACCCGTTTCGTAGAGATAGCAAAAAGGTGACCCGATTTTGAAAAGGGGCGATGCAGAACACATAATTTTTTTAGAGCATAGTTTTTGGCACTTTAATTTTTTTTTATGTACATTACATTTTAGAATGATAGTGATTTGCATGTTGATTTAATAAAGTGGTGATTCTGCATCAGGGCCTTTTTTTTAAAGACCTATTTTTTGACTTTAAATTTTCTAATGTATGAAATCTAAATAATTATTTTCTAAATTTAACAATTTTTTACACTTTAAATTTTTTAATGTATTAAGTGTGGATATTTTTTTTTAAATGTTACATTTTTTTACACTTTAAAAATTTTTAAGTCAATTTTTTATACATAAAAATAGCAAAAATAACAATATATATAAAAAAGAAAAAAAAAACATAAAAAATGTAAAAAAAAAATTATCCTAAACCATAAAAAACTTTGGAAAGAAAAAGAAAAAGAATATATATATATATATATATATATATATATATATATATATATATATAAAATTAAGTAACTAGATTAAAAAAAAGCCAATAATCTAAAAAACTATAAAAATCAAGATTAAAACTATAAAAAAAACCTAAAAAAACTAGAATATACTCAAATAAAAAGAAAATCCAAAAAACAATAAAAATTTTAAAAAATACATATATTTTAAAATTAAAAAATAAGCTAAAAACATTTTAAATTTTAAAAATTATACATATTTTGAATTAAAAAAAAACCATTTAAAATTAAAAACTTTAAAAAACATATATTTACGATTAAAACTTTAAAAAACATATATGCACACAGCTTTGCCGCATAGGGCTGCACCCCCACGGGTGGCCGGGCGGTGGCTATCTGATTCTAAGAATCGGACAACTACTGCCAGGCCACCTGTGGGGCATGACCTTGGGCGACGGAGCTGCACGTAGCTCCGTTGCCTAGGGCCACACCCCCATGTGTGACCAGGTGGTGACTATCTGATTCTCAGAATCAGATAACTATAGCTACGCCACCGAGGGTTGTGCCCCCACAAGTGGCTAAGCGGTGACTATCAGATTCTCAGAATCAGATAACCACTACCCAGCTGCCCATGGGGGTGGCTATCTGATCCTTAGAATCGGATAGCCACCACCCGACCGCCCGTGAGGGTGGCTATCTGATTCTGAGAATCGTATAGCCATTGCCTGGCCGCCCATGGGGGTGGCTATCTGATTCTCTGAATCGGATAGCCACTGCCACGGGTGGCCAGGTGGTGGCTATCCAATTTCGAGAATCAAATAGCCACCCCAACGGGTGGCCAAGTGGTGGCTATCCAATTCTAGGAATCAAATAGCCACCACACGGTTGCCCGTGGGGGCACGGCCCTGAGTGGCGGAGCTGCACACAGCTCCGCCGCCCACTGCCGTGCCCCCATGGGTGACCGGGCAATGGCCGATATTTTTTTTTTTAAATAAAAAAAATTGTTAAATATGTTAATTGTATTTAAAAAAATTAAATGTTTTCCTTTAATTTTATATATGTTTGTAAAATATATTTTTCTTAAAATATTTTAAATGTTATTTTAAAAACAATCAACTATATATTTAGCTTTTTTTAATTTTAAATGTTTTTAATTTTTTATTTTTTAAATAGAAATTTTAAACCAATGTCAAATCCAAATTTTAAAATTTTTAATATAAAATTTGAAATGTTTTTTTTTTTAAATTTTAAATTTTAAATGTTTTAAATTTTTTTTTTTTTGTTTTTTTGGAGAATACGTATATTTTTTTTAATTTTAATATGTATTTTTTTATTTTTTATTATATATATATATATATATATATATATTTTTTTTTTATTTTAATTTCAACATATTTTTGTTTTTAGGGTTTTTTTAAAAATGTTTTTAATCTTAATTTTAGTAGTTTTTAATTTTTTTTTGTTTTTTGTTTTTGTTAATTTTCTATTTTCTTTTAATCTAGTTTGTTCTTATTTTATTTTTTATTTTTTCTTAGCCTTCGTTAATGCATTTTAAAAATTTTCTATTTTTGCTTAATTTTATAGGTTTGTTGTTGTTGTTTTTTTTTTCAAAATTTTTTATGGTTTAGGAGGTTAAAAAAATGTTATTTTTTTTGAAAATATGTTTTTCTTATTATTTGTTTCTCTATATATATTTTTTAAATTTTTAATTCTTATCTTTTATAGGTTAATTTTGTTTTTTGTTTTTGTTTTTTAACATTTTTTTGATTATTATTATTATTTATTTATTTAATTTTTTATTTAATTTATTTATTTATATGTTTTTTTAATACATATTTTATTTACGTTTCGCTATTTTTTTTTTTTTTTACTTTTTTTCATTGTTTTAATTTTTGTTTTTACTTTTATTTTTATGTTTTCATTATTCTTTTGAAATTTTAATGTTTTTTGGAGTCATGATAAAATATTTTACACTATTATTTCAAAATGTTGAAAATTTACCCTAGCAAAAAAAGGTGTTATTCTAGCATCAACACTTTTCGTTTTGAGGGTGTTTTGTGCTCATAAAAATTTAGTTTTACTAGCATTTTTTAAAAATGTTGAAAATTGACCCTAAAAAAAAAGCCATTGTTCTAGTATCAACGCTTTTCATTTTCAGGGTGTTTTTTGCACAATTTTTGCACAAAAAATTCATTTTCACTACCCTTTTTAAAACATGTTCAAAACTGACCCTAAAAAAACCATCATTCTAGTATACACACTTTTCATTTTTAGCATTGTTTTTCATGGTTTTTTAGCTAGAGTTCCCATTTTGAGTTTATAGTTTTTGTTTCAAAGTTTACATTGTTAAAACCCATGAATAACACATCAGACATGTTAGGAAAGTTGTAGATGTCTTGAAGAAAGAAAAGTTGTTTTTAAAGATGTCTAAATGTGAATTTGGAAAGACCTCGTTAGTGTATTTGGGACATATTGTTGGAGGGGGCGAATTTTAGATGGATCCCTCAAAGATCAAAGTCATTTTATATTGTCCTAAGCCCAATAATGTAATTGAGGTTAGAAGATTTTTCGGAGCAACTCAATATTGGAGAAAGTTCATTTCTAACTTTTCTTCAATTTCAACTCCATTACATGCCTTGACAAGTGTGAAGCAGGTTTTTCAGTGGGGAGGAAAGAAACAGAAAGCCTTCGATGCATTGAAGGAGAGAATCAACACAACTCCAGTTCTTGCACTTCCTAATTTAAGACAACCATTTGAGATACAAACAGATGCAAGTGACTATGCCATGGGAGTGGTCTTGATGCAACATGGTAAGCCCATATGTTACCATTCTGAAACTTTTAATGGTGTAGTAGTTAACTATCCTACATATGATAAGGAATTGTATGCATTGGTGCAAAGTGTGAAAAAGTGGAAACACTATTTGATGGGAAAGGAAACTATCATTCACACTAATCATCAACCATTGCAATACTTGTAATCACAAACTAAGCTACAACAAGCGAGGCATTTCAGATGGATGGGTTTCTTGCAGCAATTCCACTTAGTGATAAGGTATAAGAAAGGTATCTATTACAAGGTTGCTGACATGATTTCTAGACCAATTGTTAGTGCTTCGGTTATTCTTAAGCATAATTCTATCACGCATGAGAGATATGTTGAACAATGTGCTTTAGCTGACGATTTTAAAGATGTATATGCAACTTTGTGTCAAGACAACCAAGTAGAGGAATTGGATTACCATGTGCATGATAAAATTTTGTATCATCTTGGCAAGATATGCATTCCACAGGGTGAAAGAGTCAACATCATAAGGGAAGCGCATACTTCTCTTATTGTTGGCCATTTTGGTGTAGGCAAGATGGTGGCACAATTACAAAGGTATTGTTATTGGCCTCAAATGAATGAAAGTGTGTCACGATATGTAAGAGGATTTTCTTTATGTGCTACAAGTAAGCATAGAAATAGAAAGTTAGGATTGTATACTCCACTTCTAGTTCCTTCCTGTCCTTGAGAAAGTGTTTCTATGGACTTTGTAGGACTCTAGAAAAAATCATGATTATCTTTATGTTGTGGTGGATCATTTAAGCAAGATGTATATTTTGATGCCTTGTAAGAAGCAGGTTACAACTAAACAGACTGCACAAATGTTCTTTCAAAATGTCTGGGTACGTTTTGGGTTTGCCAAATCCAATATTTTTGATAGAAATTCTAGATTTGTCAGGAAATTTTGGTCAAGATTATGAGGACTCATGGACACCAAGTTGAAAAAGAGCACAACATTCCATCCACAAACCAATGGTCAGATAGAAGTGGTGAACAAAACATAGTACATATTCTTCGTGGTTATTGCAACAAACATCCTAAGCTTTGGGATGAACACTTACACTACATTCAACATGCTTATAACCGAGCAAAGCATTTATCAAATAAAACATATCCATTTGAGGCATGCTTTGGTTACTTACCAAATCTCCTTTAGACTTTATATTTGGGAATGATGTTGCTATTGATGGTCATAATGACATTGATAAGGCCAAGCAATTCTTTGAATAACTTCAATTGGTACATCAGATGGTTCAAGAATAGTTGGAAAAGAGGCAATTTATGTACAAGACAAGGCATGCTAAGCATCATGTTGACCACAATTTTCAGGTTGGAGATGAAGTTTGGCTTTACATTAGCAAGGAGAGGCTTAAAGGAGAAGGTAAAAAACTGAAACCAATAAGGTATGGACCTTTTAAGATTCTAGAAAAGATTGGTAATAATGCCTTCCAGTTGGATTTGCCTCCATATATGCAAATGTATGTAGTTGTTAATGTTGAGAATTTGAGATTATATGAGCCTCCTTTGATTGATGATCAGGGGGATCATGTTAATATTCCTTTAATAGAATATTTCTCTCCAGAATTTCTTGAAGAATTACAACAAGACACCATCTTTGATAAAAGAACAAGAACTTCAAAACGAGGGGATGTGGAGTACCTTCGTGTTGGACTCAAAGGAAAAAATCCAAGCAAAGCCAAATGGATTGATATTGGAAGGTTGAGAGAACTATACCCGCATCTGTTTGTTGAATGAAAGTAGTTTTTGGAGGTCTAAAATATTCTACTGGGGAGGAGTGATCTAGGGGATCAGTAAAGTGCTCAAAATTTAAAGTGCTCAAAACTTGTATCGATGCATAGATCTCGATGACTAGAATCCAATGAAACTTTAATCACTCAAAACCGATATCGTATGCTTCCGATGTCACGTTTTGATCATTTTCCCAAACAGGTAAAAAAATTGCAGAAGAGTTGCAGGACTACTCACTAGGCAATCCATATGCTCACTGGGTAGGGTGACTGTAAAATGTGGGATATTGATAGGCTACCACTTATCCTCTCTGGATTGGTTCAAATTTTTCTATGTTTTCATTGGTCAAAGTGGATTTTAAGTGGCCCAATGAATGGAGGCCACGTGGGCCAATGGAGGGATGCCACGTGGCCTCCCAATAGTGCATTAAAATTTTGTACAGCGAAGGAGCCTCTGAGAGAGTCAAAACCATGACCTCCAATCCAATAGTGCAACACCTTACCACTAGGGCACATGGAATTACATAACTACTACAATGCCCAACATCTATTTAAAGTTTTGTTAAATGTTGTTTGGGGAACGGGGCCAGGGCTAAGCCCTGGCTCTTGGTCACCCCACACCCATAGGACCATAGGTGGTGGAGCTAAGAGTGCAGGCTTAGCCTCAGCCCATGGTTCCAACACCCCAAATTATAATCCACTAGATCATATGCCAAAGTGTGGGAGAAGAACATATTTGGGGTGGAGGAATGGGACCAACCCATGGACATATAACTGCCATATAACCACAGTCTCGATGGGGTGTTTAAATGTTAGCATGGGCTTTAGCAACGGGCATGGAAAGTTGGGAATGACCCAGTTTTCTGGTGCTCATGGGACCATTCATCGAGGAGCCAGGGGCTATGCCAACGAGGATGGGTAGTTAGCCCCAACCACTGGACGCATGGACCCATGTGGCCCTAATTTTCCACCTGAAGCCTTAATGGGAATTTTAATCAAGCGAAAAAATGCACTAATTTTGGCATGAGTTTTGTTGGTGCTGGGAAAAATTGTCGCTCGACATGCCTTGGAAAGGCAGAATTCATAGGATTGTTATAGTCCAGTGCAGTGTCTGGTTCAGTTAGCAGAAGAAACTCCATGAGAGCATAACTTCTTTAGTTTTTGGCCAAATTGAGCCCAAAAAGAGCCCAAATAGAGGTTTTTGATAGTTTTGAAGCCATTGGAGACATAATATTTACATTCTAACCATTTTAAATCCATGTAAATACAAATTTTAGCACTTAATGAAAAAAGCCCAACATTGGAAGTTGGACTAGGAGATGTAGCCCAAGAGAGGGGTGAACTCTTTTATCATCTTTGATGTTATGTATTTAGGATATGCATTATTGTCTCTATTATTGCTGTTAACTAAGTTTAAAAATAAATATTTTATATGTTTGGTAAAGTGATCCATTACCCAAAATACATAAAAATTTTACTTGCAAATTTTCCTTCACCTTTAAGTTTACATTAAAGATCATCTACCCATTAACCAACTCGAATGGACTATACCCTATTACTGAACTATTCTGCAAGTTGTATCTAAATTGTGCCACATCCAACAACTCAGGTGAATTATTCTGATCATCCCTCACATAATATCTCAAGTAGTCCTCTGAAAATGACTTGATCCATTCAATCTTCCCATCTGTTTGTGGATGGTAACTCAAACTATGCAACAACTCTGTCTTGAATAACTTGAACAATGTGGTCCAAAATATTCTTGTTAATCATGGATATCAGTTGGACATAATACCCAACAACATTCCCCAATACTTCACAACATTCTTGAAGAAAAACTCATCTGTCTTCTCAGCTCCACATGACATCTTTTTTGGAGTGAAGACGTCATACTTGGAAAAATGATTAAAAATGACCATGATCCCATTATACCTCTATACCTGTGGTAACTAAGTGATGAAGTCCATTGAAACACTCATCCAAGGTCTCTCAAGAATTGAAAAAGGTTGCAACAACCCTCCCTGTCTCCTGGTGTCCGATTTGTCCTGTTGACAAATGATGCACATAAGCACGTGCTCCTCCACATCCTCTCTCATCTTATCCCAAAAGTATCCTCTCTCCAATAATGCCATAGACGATGCTGTCCTAGGTGGCCATACCAAGGAGAATGGTGGAACTCCTTCAAGAGGTACCTCCTATGTCTAGATGAATTTAAAACTTAGACACAGATACCATAGAACAAGAGTCCATCTTGCAAAAAGAACTTCCTTGTCCTTCCTTCCTTCACCTGCTTCACAATGCTCTTTGCTTGAGTATCGGTCTCTAGACTTGCATGAAGTCTACTCTGCAACTCATCACTCATATGAAATCAAATCCTACTTCATTCAGCACGATCTCCTTTCTCCTAAATTGCAGCCAACTGTGCCTTCATGTTGAGGGAATATGCTACAACATTGAGTATACTTGCCTTGTACTCAATAGTCATGTGAAATTATGCCAAGAAGTCTTGCCAACGAGGCTGATTCATTGATAGCTTCGGTTGGGATGAAAAGTAACTAGTTGCAACATTGTCAGTTTTGAAAATAAATGATTTCCCCAATAAAATAGTGTCGCCATACCTGTAAACAATGGATGATCACAATCATTTCCTTCTCATGAACCATATACCATTTCTCTCTATCTTGCAACTTTCGACTCTCATATGCCACAGAATGTCTATCCTTTATGAGCACTCCCCCAATCAAAAAATTATAAGCATCCGTGTGCACCTTAAATGGTGTCTCAAAGTTAGGAAGCTTAAGTATCAATGTTGTAACCATCCTCTACTTCAAATCTTCAAATTCTTCACGACATCTATCGGTCCAACTCCATTGCTTGCCTTTCTTCAACAAGTCTATCAGTGGCATAGTCACCTTGGAATAACCCTTTACAAACTCTGTTGGTAGTTTTTCATCCCCAATAAGACTCTCATATCATGGACATTATTCAGTTCCTCCCAATTCTCTATCGCACGAACCCTGCTAGGCTCCATCCGTATGTACCCTTGGCCCACCAAGTGTCAAAGGAACAAAATATTGGATTGAGCGAACATGTACTTCGAATTCTTCAAGAACAACCAATTCTTCCTCAGTGCCTCAAATACCAATGCCAAGTGCTTCTTATGATCCTCCATGTTGTCGCTGAAAACTATGATATTGTCCAAGTATACCACTATGAACGAATCCAAGTATGGATGCAAGATATCATTCATCAAAGTGCAGAACGTGGTTGGAGTGTTGCACAACCCAAATGAAATGAAAAGGAACTCAAAGCTTCCATACCTCGTCACTATCACTGGCTTCCTATAACTTCCCTCTTCTATCCGCACCTGATAATATCCATGCCTCAAATAAAGCTTCGAAAACACTTGAGCCTTCATAATCTTGTTGAATAAATCTGCTGCAAGTGGTAGTGGATATCTATTCTTTATCATTTGCTTGTTCAATGCACAATAATAACAACACATCTGCAACTCAGTTGTGTCTTTCTTCTTTTGGAACAATTCTAGAGAAGCATATGAGGACCTTGAAGGTCGTATGAAGCCTGTATCTGCCAACTAATCCTTCAATTGGTGCTTCAACTCCTCCAACTCCAGCCCCGACAATAGATAAGGATATTTGGTTGATGGTTGGTTCCCCAATTCTAGCTCAATGTTGCTTCCCCAACTCTTAAGAAAATATGGTTTATCACTTTATATTGTAATATTTCTTGAATTATATATATATATATATATATATATATATATATATATATATATATATATATATATATATATATATATATATATATATATAGATATATATATATATATATTTTATATATTTTTTTTCAATTTTAAAAATTTTGATTTAGTTAATTCCATTGGTATCAATCTTCCTTTCTCTTTTGATTATATCAAGGATTATTGTTATTACTAATTTATTCATTATTGATCTCGATTCTGTTTTGACCGTCTTTTATTTGACTTATAATAGGAAGACCCCCTCCTCTATTTTACTTATTATTATTATGATTTAATCTATTAAAATGTCCCTCACTAATTAATTATTTCTCTTCTTTCAAAATTAAGGGTCTCCTCCTAACTGTTAGGACTAGCTGTTAGAATTAATTTTCTCTGCACAAATCTCTAGCTATTTAATATAATTCCATGACTTGATTCTCCATCTTGTCCTATACACTGGTTGGTTTGAAATGCGTTGACAAATTAGTTTTGATGTGATTAAAACTTAATAATTTCTTTAAGCATTTTTATGCATCACAAAATCCTAAATTTGGATAATAATAATATTTTAAAATATTAATATTAGATTTAATAAGGTTTCTACATGACATGATAACAAAAATTATAATAAAATTTGGAATTTTAATGTGGTAAAAACTTTTGTGGAAGGTAAATTTATGATCCATTCAAATTCAAGATATATGATAAGGTATATTTTGAGCATGAACATACATGCTTATGCATTTCCCCCATACTGGGCTGGAGAATGCACCTCTCGGTGCAATAACATAGAAATTTTGTAATGTTGTTCATAATCTAGATCCAGTTGAATTTTCATTTCTAGAAAAATAATATCATATCAACTTGGTTAAATTATTAATGGATTAAATTTTATATTTTATTGATTTGAAAATCTAAATTATGGGACTCACATAAGGAATTCTTTTTTTATTTTTTTACAGAGGCTCGATGAAACCCCTAGTTAACCATGTAAATGGATCTATCGAGGGTTTAGTAAACTATCGATAAATCGATTTGAATTTAAAATTTAAGTGCTCAAAACCACAATTTCAACACCACTTCTGCAAAATTTTCTGCAACACCATTTTGTACCCTAGCGGAATTAGGGAAAAATTTGTCCTTAGGTGGTGTTGACGGTGCTGTAAATCTGTCAACCAAGGGGTTCCCCATTGTGAAGTCCCAATTATACCTCACACCATTTGGTGTAAGAGCCCCATCTAGAATATCGACCCGTTTTCCATATATCTTAAAGATATGCCTTGGCTCTAACTATCAGCTAGAGAGAGAGGGATGCAATGATGCCTTTGAAAAGCAAGAAGGTGTGTTTGGTGAGTATTCAGCTGTAAATGTGTCAAGGTTCTTCTACTGTAGAGAGAGGAGAAAAGTGAGCCTATAAGTGAGAGGTAGTAGTAACCCCGAAGAAGAGACGCACATGAACTGGAAGGATATGTCTATCATCCAACGAAATAGTCCACAAGGATGGGACAACAATAACAACCATTACAACACATTCTCAATAATATAAGTAGTAAAATAAATGAAATAATTCAACTATCTTAGCACATGTGAAAGAAAACATGAAATACAAACATCCACATAAGAGTCTTACAAACATTCCTAATCCATGCATGAAGAACATGTTGGCCTTAAAGGCTTCTGTTATTAAGTAAAAGTTCCAAGACACATGTTTACAATGTACATCACTAGCTCCAATAGTGGAGCATTGGAGCCACTCCTTGCTCCTCAAAAGAACTAATCTGTCTCTTTAATTCCTTGCGGGAGGAGCCAAGGTGAAAAGTCCTTTTCTCATACAATGAGAAAGTATATATAACCATGGGTGACTCTTTGACTACCCTCATGAATGTTTGACTTCCTATGAATTTTCAACTTACATGACTCTTTACACCATGTGTGTCCTTTGGACTTCCACTTTACAAAACATTTTGAATACAATGTACATGATCCATAATAGTGATGTGGAATATGACCACTCATGATATGACGTGACATGACACTATTGACATGGACTGCTTGATGATGTGGCAATGTCAAGTCACTTTTGTTGCTAAGTGTTGGATGTCTTATTTAAGATGCTTTCTCTTCACCTCCACTGTTTGGCAAGGGATCCCCCGAAGGCAAGTTTTGGGGCTTGAAGCCCAAGTTTTGACTAATTCCAATGTAAAGGCTCCGCAAATTGTGGGTGCGGAGCACGAAGTTGTAATTGAGTCATAGGGTTGTCCGCCCTTACTTTTGTAAATGTAGTGTCGGCTTGAGAGTTAAACCCATGGTCTACGGACCATGGGATTGTATAAATAGAGTGAGGCTCTAAGTGTAAATAGACATCAAATAGAAGGAATAGAAGAAGATCTAATGATGAACCATTGAGTAAAAAGTGTAAAGTCGAGTCTTTGGGTCATAGGGTAGGAGAAGGCTCTAGAGCTGAGTGCACAGAGGCCTAGTAGTTCGCAGCTGAGTTCGCGGACCCTTACAGCTGAGTGCGCAGGGTAGGTGGAGTTTGTAATTGATTGAAGCATTAATAAAGAGATGTTTGACAATATTTCTGTGTATCTTTTCCTATTTTATGCCTTGAAATATATTGGGTATGAATTGCAAGTTTACTGTTTATTTGCTGCGCGAACTTATATGAATGTGTTGAATAAGTGAATATAATATAAAGTATTTGGTTATGCGAAGATAACTAACTGTTATAGGAAGATAAGTAAGATTCATGGTGCAACATGGGGAAATAGCACAGATTGCTGCTTCAGTAGCGCGAAAGCTCCTCAGTCCCTGGTTATGGCTATGCAAAGTCGAGTATAGTAGGGCACGAAGGCCTCGTAGGACAGAAAAGTGTGCGAAGTGACCTGTGTGAAGATATTCACAGTCGGACTAAATCAACCTCTCAGGCATCTCAAGGGTGCACAAACTTAGTTCCAACATCCCCCCATATTGCTTTGGGTGAGACCTCAGTTTGCAAACTGCGTGCTGTTGTCGAAAGGGCCAGTAGTATAGGGATTTGTTTGGCTGAATATTTCTGAACCTGGGTCAGGCCCCATCAAGCCAACAAATGGTTCCGTTGTCAGGACCAAAATCTGCATAGAGATGTTTGATGTCATATCATTGTAATCCAACTAAGAAATAAATTGGAGGTTGGTTGGACAGGAGAATTCACGAGTTCACGACGTAGGAGAACAAGAATCCATGACTATCAAAGGAAGAGTGGTTAGACTACTACCTGTACACAGAGATCCATGAAATTTTCTTCGCATCTTTCCCTACTGAGCTGTACGAGTGGATCGCGAAGCTAGCAAATAGCCAAGGAAGGTGGAAACTCGAAAATCCTATTGTGTGGACCCCAGAGTTGGTGTGCAGATTGGAAGCATTGGAGGATAATATCGCTTGCAATGTTGACCACTGGCTCCATCATATTTTAGGAGGGTTCATTACTGTGTTCATGGTAGATACTTCAGTTAGCTATAGCGAGGCAGAGCAATGCTTTCTTAAAGGACCGTGAGGTAAGTACGTAAAGTCTTTGAATACTTGGATTAAAGTGTTATTGTGTGAAAAGAGGGTTATGCAATTACCTTGATGTCCGGAGCTACGCAAAGTGGAAAAGCCTACAGAAACAAAGGAGGTAAGGGACCAGAGAATAACCCTTTGATTTGACCTCTAAGAAGGGACGAGGAAGAGCTCGTGAAGGTCTCATTGAGAAGTGTGATCAATTTGATAAGGCAGAGGATTCCACGCATACCACCCCACCCACGCCACCACCAGCTTCACCGCCTTCACCCCCATCTTTGCCCGTACCACCTCTACTACCACCGCGAGTCAATATGGCAAGCACGATAAAGTTACCTGTGTTCAAGAGAGTAGGAAATGAAGATCCAGACAAGTTTAAGTTCGTGATAAAAGCTGTATGGGAATCGCAGGGAGTTATAGATGATAATATAAAGAAAGCAACGCTGGTAAATGCTCTACAAGATTGTGCGCTGACATGGGATATTAAGCATTCTAATGACAATCAAAATGTAGGGATCGCGGATATCTAAATTGCACTGAACATAGAATTTAGCAGGCCGAAGTCAAAGGCACAGTCGATCATTGCGTTCAAAGAGATCACAATGCTACCAGACAAGACTCCTTGGGAGTTGGATCAGAGACTAAAGTGCACAATTGCGAAGCTAATATGACTTTGATGGATGGACAGCACCACGAATGGTTTGTAGCATTGCTAATGCCTCATTTGGGGAATGCGCTGTGGCAACAAAGGTTAACAACCCAGGTAGAGGCCTTGGAGATTATGATGAGGCTGCATGAGACTCTGACATAGGATCCTAACCTGGAATTTAGCAGATCCACACGTAGTTGAAAAACTTATGCCTTGAGATGCAGTGTCTAAAACAGGACAAGACAACTCGCCCAAAAGTACGTGAAGAAGTATGGTGTGTAAAATGCAAAGGTCAGGGTCATGACGAGGACCATTGCCTGGTGTTCATGAATTACCACACGGGAGGAGGGCTGATTCCGTTAAGACCAGAGGCACAAGCAGGACCTAGCTTAGTGCCTGCTTTGTGGTGCGCGATTTGTCAAATCGGAGGAAAGCATGCTACAGAAAATTGCCATTTGTTACAAAAGTACACATATAATTCGCAACAGTTGTTCTGTGACTTTTGTAGATCAGTTGGACATGATGAACACACATGTAGAAGCTATGAGCTGATGATGGATAGGACTCCCACCTACAGAGTTCAGGCTGAAACGAAACCCCTTGACCAGAATGTAGGAGTGGTGCGAACCAGATTTTAGGGGTGCGGACGAGGCCGAGGTGGAGGAGGACCTGGAAGAGGTCGCGGACAGTTGCTATGCTACAATTGCAGGGGGCCAGGAAATTATGCCCGTGATTGTACGAATCCAATGCATCCGTCATGTCTGTATTGTACCTTGTTTAATCATGAGAAGGAGGATTTTCCACGTTGATAGGTAGGTTGCGCGACAAGGGAGCACTCCAACCTCCCCCGACTCAGAACCTGTAGATGATGAGGTTTGAGCCACGCGAGAAAGATCCAAATGTGAACATTGTGCTCTGAAGCGGAATTACGACAAGAGATGATAAAGGAAAATAGCCTGAAGATAGTCCTTTGGTTCGCAAGGCTCCAACGAAAGAACAGAGTTTGATTTGGAGCGCGATAAGGAAACCTTCATGGAAACTAGGAAGAGCTTCGCTGATGCCTCCACTTCAGGAAGAAAAGATAGATCAGAGCCAGAAATGGACCCATCTATGCTTACGACATTCCTAGAAACATGCATGAAGCTACTGCGTGACAGTAAGGTTGTAAAGGGATTGCAAGAACTCATTAACAGATGCACTGGGACTGCACCAAGAGAACCATGCATAGTCCAGAAGATTGGAAAGTATGTGATGAGGACGGGAAGAGAAATGATGTTGACCTCGCAGATTGGAGAATATGAGATGGACCAAGTAATTTTGGACCTAGGGTTAGACATGAATGTTCTGCCGAAGCAAACATGGGAGCGCATGGGAAGGCCTATGCTGCAATGGTCTCCTATCCAGCTGTGAATGACGAACCAACAAAAGATAATACCTATGGGGAGATTGCAGGGAATCATGTGGATATTGAAGGGGCAAGCACGCTAGTAGACTTTGAAGTGATAGAGATTGTTGTTGACAACAATCCCTACCCCGTGCTCTTAGGAATCGATTGGGCCACCGACATGAACAGGGTGATAAATTTGAAGAAGCGCAAGATGATTTTTGAGAAGAAGTATCTACGCGTAGTCATACCTTTGGACCTTGCAGAAGGATTGCGCCACATAGAGCTGGTGCGCGACTATAAAAGCGATGATGATTTGGACTGCATCTATAAGATAACTACATGAGAACAAGACTGGGTAAATCCCACCATAGAAGGACGAATTTCATGGGAGCACGAAAGATCTTGTACATCAGATTATGATGAGGAGATAGAGTGATGGAAGAACCAGTTGCACGAGGTGCCCATGCTGAACTGTAATATGATGACAAGATCGTTACACTGTGTGTTGACAGAAGTGAGGGATCTGCCTACTTATGATGGGTTAAGTGAGGTAGATGCTTTCTTGAAAAAAATTGAAAGGGAGGTGCCGGAACAGAAACATTACGAGGCTTTGAAATGGGTACTATGTGCTATGCCTGCGAGGTGGTGGGGTACGCACCAAGGAAGCTTTGAGGACTGGCACGAATGTAGGATAATGATGCGCATGCATTTTGGGAAGCCTAAGATGTGACTATCAAATAAGTACAATGTACGGGATGGTCCACGCGCACATCTATCCAGGTGGGTATAGGCATATGGTAAACAACTTATGCGGATGCACATGGACCTCACATTGGGAAACATGGTCAATAAGCATGTGTTGGGGAGGCAATTGCATGAACGGTCCCTCCAGTTGGGATGACAAAGTGTGGAAAGAACAAGTGTGCAGAAGGTTACCCACGCAGAAGCCTTTAATGAAGTGTGCGAAGCACTGAACATGGTATATAATGCGTAGCGAAGTGATTGGGACCTACGCGTACTAGCAGTTTTGTGGGCTTATAGGACAACATGCAAGAAACTGATGGGACAGACACCTTCTAGGCTAGCCTATGGAGCAAATGCTATAGTCCCAATAGGGTATGTTATGCCTAGTCCACGCATAGTGGCGCCTGTGGATATGACGGTTTGTGGAGCCTTGGAAGAAGGGATCACGCAACTGAATGAAGAGGAATGTTTGGGACATGACTAAGAAATTGAATAGGGTGATATTAGGCTCAAAGAACTCATGAAAGAAACAATGCGGTTAAGGGAGAAAAGTGCTCTAATTGAAGGGAAAGTCAAGAAGCTTGAGGAAGAAGTAAATAAGGATTTTCTCGATAAGAAAACTGTGGTGATAAAACAGGCTGTGCATGATTACGTTGAAAAATTTGGGGACTACCACTGAGAGTTGATCAAATTGATGCCTTGGATTGGATAGTATATTACTAGAGGGATCACTGATGATGGCGCGATGCATATGGTGAAGTGCACGATGCAGATAGTCAAGTTAAAAAATGGACTTTTCCTAGGAAAAGTGATTGATGGTCGGTTGAAGTCATGTATAGGTGGCCCGACCACCTGACTCACTGTGGGAAGCATAGTCTTAGTGCTCCATGCAGTTGAAATGGGGCACAGGACTATAAACTACCCTACCCAAAAGCTATGCAATGTTAGGGCTGCGTGCAATAGCGAAGTGTCACGAGGTCCGCGACAGCGTAAGGGTGGATGCATTGCCGCACGGGTTGACTGGAAAATGACCATTGTAGTCACTATTCGTGATGTGATTCTTGACTTGAGACCAAATGGAGTGGGCGGAAGGCATTTAAGATGAGCTTTATGGGCAAGATTTGGGAAAATATGCCACCAAGGGAGCATTAATGAACTAGATTTGGGGGGAATGGTCAAATTCAAATTCAAAAGGTGCTATAAATTGCAAAGGGATGCCCAACCAACAACACTTGGTCATTCGGGAATTGAGCTGTCGTGCACCCAGAGTATTCTGAACCGAGACCTATTTAACCCGTTGAGAGCGTTGTTTGAGCACCCGATGGAGTAGTTGAGATATTTCTGGACAAACAAAATGGCAGCATTTGAAGAAGCTAGGGAAATTGGAGAAATGACTACCGAAGAGGCCATGCAGGCCATGACAATAGAAGATGCCCTTGAGAGTGCCAGGATAGTTGCGGAAATCACTAAATCAACATGCACACCAAGGCCCAAGAAAGATAAGAAGCCCATGATTCCAGTGTGCATGTCCCCTCGAAACCCGCTGAGAACTAAAATGACCATGGAAGAAAAAGGGAAATCGGTTAATTTGGAAACTGATGAGGAGGAGGAAGACCTTGAGGACATTCTGATACAAGAGGATGAGGACAAAGACATGGAGGAAGAAACCGAGGGCACGCACCCTCCAACTAGGCTGCCCATGTATGTCCCTCCGTGGAAGGGGAAGGAAAAGGTGTCCAAGGACCTACATGAGAAAAAAAGCTCTCTGCAGACTCCGGTTCTACCCAACGATATCATTTTTGAAGGAGCGCACCTGAGATAGGTATTGAGTTTGAAGTTGAAGATTGGGATCTTGTCGACCACAAGAAATTCCCTCACTTGGCGACCGCACAGCTCATGAAGCTGAAGCAAAACACCACGGTAGGAGTCATAGAATTACATCTGCGCAAGTGGCTATGCAGAGTCGAAAAGGCAGGGTTGTTGAACATGCTCTAGGTGACGCATTACCATCGTGCCCTAGTGACTATCTTTGTCATCAGGTAGCTGCTCTGCTTGGTGCATGGTGGGTGTTTGTGGCTAGAGGAGCCCATCCCATCACAGACCACCTAATCCATAGAATTACCCAACTCCCTTGTAAAGGGAAAGACCCAACAGACATTTCGAAGGGTAAAAGTAGTGATTTGGCCATCGCGGAGGCCATGAAAAAGAAATATAAGCTGGAGAAGAAAAAGAGGGGCTACGCGATCTCCAGTATCAACAACAAGGTAGTCAGAGTTGCAACTCAGATACTAGTGGGTAAGGTCATGCGGAAGTGCCGCGTGGATGAGGTGCCCGCGCCGGTGGTTGCACTTGCCGAGCAATGTGTAGAGGGGGTCCAGTTTAACTGGTTTGAATTCTTGTGCAAGGAGTTCCTGGAGAATTTCCACGAGGCACAGGAATAGGGGAAAACCTTCCACTATGCATGGCTTCTGCTATCCATAGTGCTGGTGGTTGGGGAATTACCTAAGGACAGCCAGTTCCCCACAATTGCAAGGGATCTCCTGGAGGCCATGAAGTACGCTTCGCTGTGGGCCACTAAAGACGTGCATCGGATCTGAGACAGTAAAATATTTTGGGTGTTCATGGAGATGAACATCAGAATGGGGATTAACCACAAGTCGTGGTTATCGCCCGCTGTCTATAACATCTTACAAATCTTCATGGAGTTCAAGGTGAACTTCCACCACGTCTACTTCAGGGCATGCAAGGAACCTGCGGAGAAGTGGAAGCAACTCCCGTACATGGCCACTGATGATGTTATCTTCGATGTACTTGAGGCATGGCTGCCAAGAGTGGTGTGCTCCAGCCACCTCCACAACGAAAATGGAAAGGTTTGTTGCACAATGGAAGAAGGAGGAGACAAAACTACGAATGGCATAGTTGGCAAAGAAAAGAAGAAAAGAGGTAGTAGCAGCACAGGCGCAGGAGGCGCGAGACACTGTGAAGTTCGCAACAGAAGCACAGAAGGTAGTAGAGAAGGAGCATGAGGGTCAGAAGTTTCCTTCACCTGAGCAGGAACAATAAATGGAGATAGAGACAGAGGAGGGTGGTGCGAACCCATAAACAACATCTACACAGTTAAAGTGCCAACTCCTGAGAGAGCAGGTGGGGCTGCAAAGAAGTTGAATGCGTCTAAGACTTCTTTCGACCCGATCACCCTCATTGAGGGAGATCTGCATGATATAGGGGAGATGGTGTGTGAAGTCACCATGGAGGCCCTCCAATAGTTTGCAGAGGACAATTAGATTATGTTGGGGGGCCTCTAGGCACAGATTCAGGAGTTGCAGGTGCACACTCCCCATGCTGGTACTCTCTGGACCAACCTTGTAGTAGGAACGACCGCGGCTGAGGAAATGTTGTGTGTCCACATGCCTAACACAATAATGCTACCAGAGGGGGCACTGGTTATAGAGAATGAGGTCGATAGTCCTACGGTCAGCGCGATGAAGGGATTAGGGATCAACATGGCTGTGCTCCCTTGGGAGATGCTCTATGTCTTGCAAGATGGAGTGATTGCAAAACTGTGGGCTAGGGAGGACCGCGTGCTATAGGTGTTGAGAGAAGAAAGAATCAACATGGAGCAACTGAGCCTGCAACGTGACGAGGTAGTGGTGTAGAAGCGGCAGATGATGTAGGTGGTTGAGGTGGCTTGCCAGATGGTCCCTGAGTTGGCCATCCTCGCAGAGGCACTAGTAGAGGCCCGCATCCAGACGTTAGCAGTAGGAGTATGCAGGGAGCGAGAAGAGATGGCAAAGGTCCAGCTGGAGCTAAGCCTCTAGATAACAGAGCTGTGGTTGAAGGCACAGTCTTCAACTCCTCTATAGGTGAGGGAACAACGCGCCAATGCCATTACATTGGTGATGGAGGAGATCAACAGTGTAGTGAGGTACTGCACCAAAATGTTGGAATAATCGTTCGAGGTCCTCACCACTCTGCAGGAGGACCCAAACATACAATGCTTAGAAACAGAGGCACGTGAGCTACAACAACAGTATGACAATGTCAAAGGGACCGTGCAGACGGTGACCCTTACACAGAGGGTCACGCAGATGCAACAGGTCAAAGCGCTTAAGGAGAAGGTAGATGCAATGCGACATAGAGGAGTGGTTCTGAAGGCACGCGTCTAGCCTTTGATTGACGAGGCCTTCGTAATCACAACAACAATTGAAGGCAAGCTTGCGTAGATGAAGGGGACTCAGGAACAAATCCACGGAAGTAGTTCAGATGCCACGGTTTTTGTCCAGCGCGTACAGGAGATACAACAGGTGGCTGCTTAGTGTGCTGTCGACCTTGCAGCAGTCCGAGCAGAATTGGGAGGTCTTCGTGTGAAGATCTCTACACCGACAGAGTGACTCAAGGGTGAGTCACGATGTTTGTGTTGGGGGCCTATTGGGCGGGGGATGCCCCTAAGGCAAGTTTTGGGACTTGAAGCCCAAGTTTTGACTAATTCCAATGTAAAGACTCTATGATTTGTGGGGACAGAGCGTGAAGTTCTAATTGAGTCATAGGGTTGGCCTCCCTTACCTTTGTAAATTTAGTGTCGACTTGAGAGTTCTACCCGTGGTTTGCGAACCATGGGATTGTATAAATAGAGCGAGGCTCTAAGTGTAAAGAGACATCGAATAGAAGGAATAGAAGAATATCTAATGATGATGCATTGAGTAAAAAGTATAAAGTCAAGTCTTTGGGTCGTAAATTAGGAGAAGGCTCTGCACTTGAGTGCGCGGAGGCCTGGTAGTCCACAGCTGAGTGCACAGACCCCTGCAACTGAGTGCGTAGGGTATGTGGAGTCTGTAACCGATTGAAGCATTAATAAAGAGAAGTTTGACAATATTGCTGTGTATCTTTTCCTGTTTTATTCCTTGAAGTATATTGGGTATGAATTGCAAGTTTACTATTTATTTTCTACGCGACCTTATATGAATGTGTTGAACAAGTGAATATATTATAAATTATCTGGTTACATGAAGATAACTAACTGTTATAAGAAGATAAATAAGATCCACAGTGCAACATCGGGAAATAGTGCAGATCGCTACTTTAGCAATGCGAAAGCTCCTCAGTCCCTGGTTAGGGCTGCGCAAAGTTGAGTATAGTAGGGCGCGAAGGCCTCGAAGGACAGGAAAGTGCGTTATGCGACCTACACGAAGATATTCATAGTCGGACTAAATCGACCCCTCAGACATCTCAAGGGTGCAGAAACTTGGTTCTAGCATTCCCCCATACTGCTTCGAGTGAGACCTCAGTCCTTGCTCTGCAGGTTGTTGCCGAAAGGGCCAGTAGTATAGGGATTTGATTGGCTAAATAACTCTGAACCTGGGTTGGGCCCCATCAAGCCAACATCCACATGACTTGGTGATGCAGAATCTCTAATGATCACTAGTCTTGGATAGTGGTCACAAACTAGTGTCCCTTTGCTTTCTTTTTATTGATCAACTTGTATGTTCAACTACAAGAGAGTCTTTAAGCATGCTTACCTCCTTCTTCTCTTTCTCCATCATCTTTTCATGACATGATATGGTACCTTTTCCTGCAATTTACTCATGATGAGATGACATCAATCCGAAAAACCCCTAGTATAAGATGATGCATTCTGATCCACCAACCGAGCGCAAAATAAGTGACAGGATGGGAAGAGGGTCTTAGTGACTGCAACATGTGCAGTTCTAATATCTAGGGGAAGAGCTTGAGCTCTGCGACTGCACAATACACAACCCAGGCAGGCCTAAGGGACAAGACTGTGTAGTTTCTAAAGCCAATGAGGATAGGATGAGGGAATGGACATTGGGAGAGCCAAC